>OW679201.1:44810594-45090985 GCA_940337035.1 Agriotes lineatus | reverse complement strand
GAACCTAAGGTATATTGCTTTACACGCGGCATCACGTTCCCAGCGAGGCCCTATCCAAAATATTCAAACTAATGTTCGACCATGAATTTCATTAGTTTTAAGGATATGATTGTAATCTAGATGCAGTTCACAATATGCGTTATTGCAAGCGACTTTTACACATAAGTATCATCATTGGTGTCACTTTACTGGGTAAAACTGCAGCGTTATTGTTTACTAACCAGGGGTTTGAAGACGCAGGTCTCGAATTAAACCAAATAATTTACTGGATTGCCAATTCGACCAGAATAAGCAAACATGACACCAATATTTTGTATTTATAGCTACTATATGATACTTAGGGCCGGTTGCAGAAAGCAATGTTAAGTCTGGTGTTAGCTAACGCGACGTCAAAGTGAACAAAAACGAATCAAATCTCAAATGCTTATGGTAACTAATACATTAGTAAACAAAATTTGATGCGATTTTGTTCACTTTGACGCGATGTTAGCTAACACCAGACTTAACATTGCTTTCTGCAACCGGCCCTTAATTTTTAATTCAATCTTAAACACTGAGTTGTGTTCATCTGTGAATTGGCATAGTCTACAAATGTCTTAAGGGGTAGTTAGGCCTGGCTACCCTGTTCACAAATGACCCTTCAATCTTTCATCCCTTCAACAAGTTCCAACCCCCTTCAGTATAATAACCCAGCTCTATCAATTTTTATGAGGTGGTTCCTAAAACGTGCAAAAAGTAAGAAGACTTCAGATAATCATTCTATCAACAACGACTAATGTGGAATTTGAAAAATTTAAATTTTTGGATTAAGTATTATAAGAGTTTAGTTCTTCCTAAAATATAGTACTCATTATTGTAAAAATGGTAATCTTAACAAGAATAAACTACCATAAACTTAAAATCTGAGATATCTGAAAAGTACAGAAAACTATTACAAAATTACAAAAAAGAAAACAAGGAATAACAATGGATGAAAGATGGACAAACCGGTAAAGAAACATAACTGAAGCAGCAAAAAAGGCCTGCGGTACAACGGCGGTAACCAATAAATATGTAAAGAGGACCCTAAGAAATATAAAATTTGGTAACGTGTGAAGGATGCAGAAAGTTATAAGCTATTGTGTAGCGTAATCAAACAATTGTGTCAGAAAAACCTTCTTCCACCTTCACTTTGGTCGTCTAATGGGTCGGCTGATGTTGGGTTTCCAATCTTTTTTTTAACAATCAGGTTTTCCTGCCGATACGATCTTTGATATCACTTTGATTCCTTATATCTGTGTGTGGTATTTTGTCCCTTATGGTCTTTCCTGTTATGGTTCATAATACTCTAATTTCTACGGTTTTACTTAGACTTAGCATCTTTGTTGTTTCTGGTTGCGCTGCAGTGGCATAGGCGATCATCGGTCTTATCACCAACTTGTAGACATTTAGTTTCAAATGTAAGCGAATGGAAGTGTTAATAAATATATAAAAGAAAAAAAAGGGAGAGTGCTAAACGAAGAAGAAAATAATGGATTGATGAAGACGACACTTCATGAAATTATTAAACGGAGAAGAACGTAAGCAAGGCAAGACTAACGAACGAAAAATGAAGACCGAGAAAACACAAGCAACAAAACTACGAGACGCGAAGACCTAACCACAGCAATAGAAAAAACTAAACTGTAAGGCTGATACCAATTTTTCGAGTCGTGTAATTTACTTCTAAATTATCGTGAGACTACATGGGCACATTTGAGGGCCGGTCAGGTATTACTAATTATTGTCAGTATTTCAATAGCATTCTTTTTTCTGGATTGAAATTGTCTTTAAAAGTTTTAAACCTTGACACGCTTGATCGACAAAATAGATTAATTTGAAATTAGCGGTAAACCGAATTTGCACTGCGAACTCTAGAGATAAGTTTCTAATTTAGTTTAGAAATAAACCTGTGCGATTAAGTAGAACGCATGCAATCTGTTTAAAACGAGTAAAACTTTGCTTCTCTCGAGCTGTTAGTGTTTTTGGCATTCAATTTATAGCAGCAAAGTTAATTTAGCATCGGCATGGCGCCTTTAAGTGGAGTATTGGGAGACTGGTTATTGCAGTAGAGTCAAATTGCGTTGTAGAGATACGTTATGTTTTGTTATTTTTAGAATTACTTGAAATTTTATACGATTTTGCAATAAAACTACTTTTTAAATGGAAGTTACTTTTTATTTATTGAATATCTCTTATATAGCAGCAAATAGTGACTACTAGAAAAGGAATTTACAGCTATAAGGCAATTGTTGAGGATACAAATTACCTGAAATTGAGCTGAATATAATTGTAACAATATTTTCAAAATTGTCACGCTTTGAAGAATAATTAATGACGTTTTCAGACTTATTATTTACCATTTTGTTAGTTAAACGTAGTTACTATCTAGCAAATAACTAAACCCCATAATTAATTCACGAAATTACACTGGTGCAGGGTGTACTACAATGTCTTATTGGCGACATACTATTTGATATCCGCTTGCAGCTATTTTGCTTTTCTGTTTTTATCGCTTCCCCGTTATACGTAGCTCTAACTACATAAATAATAAATATGCTTTCTGAAATCCACATTTATCAAATAATAACGTGTCTTATCACATCGCAAATAGATGCAGCTTCTTCTATAATACAGATTTTAGGAGCATCTGCATCATATCTACATTTAGTATGATACACAAGCACACATGCATAGTGCGTGATTAAACAACTGTTTGTACTAATATTAAAATCGCCCTAGTATTTCGACCGGGCGCTGTCAAGTAATGTGCGGTTATTACTGACGCGGATTTCGAAATGTGCTAGACGACTAGTAGACACGGCAGCCGAATATTGTAAACTGAGTGAATGACACTGACTGGAATAGCCTGGAATGCCTCGATGCTTTAGTGTCTGTGCTTATTTAACTTCTCATCACTTGCTTGAGTTTATTGCTTCTCGGTGGCCCAATGGACTTTTGCATTTTTCGAAAGTGCACTTAGGCATTGTTCCCCGTTTCTATACCGAATAATTGGAATTGCTTTATTGCCTTCTTTTTGAAGCCGGACGTCTTCTCATCGAAAGTGCTAGTTCGCTATTGTGTGGGTGCCTTGGGTCAGCCAGAAGATTTTATTATTCCTCTTCTTTTCTACGTGTAGTCAATGATTCTTTTCCGGTCTCTAAGCAGCCGTTGTATTATCTTAAAAGGGTTTAGCGGCTACCTGCAGTTTACTCTTGGAGCCCCGGCTGTTAGCAAATGGCGTAAGTTTCCCAAAATTTTAGTTTTTGATTATGTGCTTTTACATTGCAATTCGTCACTCGCGACAGTAATTATGCAGTTTATGATACTAGTCACTAACTCGCGCGTAGCTTTTGTGGACCCTTTTGCGTCACAATCTATGGACACTGCAGGTGGCCGGGTATGCGGTATACCACTTGAATTTTATTTTAAAACTGTTTCGCACAGATAATTGTTACAGAAGGGTACTCTAGTCTAGTATCGTTTTGGAATGCTTCAAGGTTAAATTGATAATTTAATGTTATTTTTGGTGAAATAATTATACACAGTAGTGAATAAGGACTAAAGTCTTCCATATTCCTTCTCCATATAATTTGCCTCTTCAGACTATGAAACTGGCATATGGGGATTTATACACAGTATTTAATTAAAAATGCCATATTCCAAATATATTACAAATTGTAACGCATTACATTACAGACTATGATAATTTCATTAAATTATAATTTTTTTCTAAGAATACAAACTGAACCCTTGAAATAGTCAATGCTAAAGCATCTCTGAGAAAGAATTCCGAAAATTATAATTTCTATTGCATTATTTCGATTTCTTCATTTAAAAACGATTTTCGTAATCTACTACGTTGTTGTTGTAGTAGAAATAAAAACAACGTTTAGGCACTTTTACGGAAGATTTAACCATGAATGCATGATCAGAAGTAAAAAACTTAGCTTACTCGACGTGTTCGGCACACGGAATCAGAACTTTTCTAGTTTAATAATGGCCGCGACTGATTTTTATTCTTCTTTCAAACCAATTCCCCAAGTTGAGATTTATGTGCTCCTTTGTTTATGCTATAATTTCTGTGTCCGTTTCGATGTTGATTTAAAATAATGTTGATAACAAAGATTCCACGCCTGCATTACATATCTATATTCTATAGTTTATTCGCAATCAAAATTATCAGTCGAGTAAATTAAAGAAATATTTAGGTAAAATATCTTTCTTAAATAATCAGTAGATTTTTATTTTATGTTTTAATTTGTCTCATGTGCTTGTTTAGTAAAATTTCTAACAAAAGTTACTTAAAATATACTGTGGATGTTTAACAGGAGTAGTGCAAGTGTAAATTGCAATTATTATTAGCTTCATCTTAGTGTGTTCTTAAACTACTTACAGTCTAAATTAATATAATTAAGCTTTTAGCATTCTCGATATTTTACATGGTGCCTGTTATTCTATATGCGGATATAGAAGAAGTAACTTATTCCATAATTCTAGAATTTCACGTCGGTTTAACAGATGTGCAGTTTCTCTAGAGTCAATTTGTTTTGATAATTTCATCAAAGTAAAACGCGTTAGTTTTTGACAAAATACGAGTTCTAGTGAAAACTCGAACTAGTTCATGAATAATGTAGATACTCAGCTTAATTTGGAATACGTAGCAGTTTACACTGCTTTAAACTTTGGTCATTGCGGTTTGTTTGTAGGTAGTTTAAATATTCTGTCCCAGATAAATGTTGGCCATAAGCTGGCGGCACTTGGCTTCATTTGCATTATCCAGCTGCGTCCAGCATATTTCCTGCAAGTACGAATTCTTTAAAGTCCAGTTCCATGTAATAATTTCGGGCATTTGAAGACCACGTCCCTGCAGTTCGAAACTTAAGAAACCTAGTTTAAGAGAGCCTTCAATAGACGAGGGTTTGAAAAACTTCGATCCTTATACGAGCAGCGAAGTAATTGAGATGTAATGGGTCGAATTAGCTCCTGTCAGCTGAGCAACGATAATAAGAAATTTTCTTGAAAGCGGACTGTTCTTCTGAGAGAAGCCCTGAGGGACAGCGGGAGTTAATTAAAAATACTATTTGAACTTTGACAACCTTCTGTTTCCATTTTTAAAGCCAAGTTGGTGGTATTGACGGTATTTAATTAGTACCGCTTATATTCTCAAAGAACCTTTTTTGGTTTTTGAGAATGATTTTATAAACTACTCACGAATATTAAGAGACTTAAGATTTTACAGCAATACTTTGTCTTTCGTACAAAATTACACAAAAATAGGGTAACATGACAGCTGCATACTTGATTGATAAAATACTTATAACACTTACATCGTAGTTACTTTCCTAATGCCATCATAAGTTATTAAAAGAATGGCTTCTTAATTCCTTTGAGTAGTTTATATTATATTTATTTGGTTATATTTTTTGCATTCTTACAGTGCTTTATGTAAAATGCAAAAATAGTATTAATAACAAAATATTCCAATGATAATGTAAGGTAGCTATTTAAAATTTCATTTCTCAATGAAGCAACACGTTTAAAAAAGGAAGTTTACATTATTTGTATTAAAGTTATAACAAAAAGATTGTCGATAACGAAAGAATACCTACAGTCTATTTTGGTAAACGGTAGATCTTTCATTGCAGTATTATAACGATTTACAAACCTTTACGGTATCTGCCTTGAGACAGTATAATCGCGATTTTACAACAACACCAGGCCGCACTTACTACAGGTCAGTTTGCGTTGGGAGGCAACGGTAATGTCCGCGGCTACCTAGCGGGAAGGGGTGGTCTCATGACGTCCGGTAGTGTTTTAATATAGTCAAAGTCATAACTTGCCAACGCGCTACTGTGAATTGTCAAAACACAGCTGTGATAACAGATTTTTCCACGGTCGTAACAGTGGGTTCTCTTGTACCATACTTACTTGAAAATTTATTTCTTTTCAACTAATGATTGCTTTAGTTGGCTAAGTTTAACAACTTTCCTTACAGTGTGTTTACAAAGGTTTAATCAATGACTCAATTCAGCGTTTGAACACAACGCCCTGAAGGAAATGTTCATTTATAGCTTAACTGAATTACACTCTTACTCAGAAAACACAAAAAGTTACTTTACAAATGCGAATTGTCCAGGAAATTACTGATACTTACCAGAGATTTTCCTGGCCTATTGTAATAACTAGTTGGAATGGTAAACTATATCAGAACTATTTTTCACTTTCTTACAAAAAGAAATATTAAAATTGGATAGCATTCAATTCTGTCAAAATTTCAAAGCTAATTATGTATTGAACTGAATCTTTCACTAATTTTTAAAGAATAATATTCAGTTAATTGTTTGGAAAGTACGTTAGCTATATATCTTATTTGAAACCACATTTAGAACTTGTGTATGTATACACAGATACTTCTAATTCTATCATTTCTATCATCATAATCACCTCTCACTAATCTAAAATTAATGAGAACAAATTGTGTGTTCAATATATCCTACAGGATTAGCGTAACAGTAAGATTTTACTGTTGCGGGGTCTCGGTATTTATCTCCACCAAGCAATTTAGATATTCTATAAGATTTGCTGAAGAAGTATGTCGAGTATAATTGAAAACATATTTATTGAACGTTAATAACAACTTCGTGTTTTTATTTTTTACATTTATGAGAGAATGAGCTATATCCTCATATGCAATTAATGATTCATAATTTTTAATGAGAAACAATCCTAAAATCGGAATTAATTACACGGACGTACAAGCTCTAAAGATGTTATTATTTACTGTCACATTTGGAAACGGTAATAACTCGTGTAAAGTTTTATTGGGCATCCCAGTCATAAAATTGTTAAACCATAAAATTTATGTCTTATACACAAGGGTCGCAATTAGGTCGGACAAATTTCATGTCGCGGTTGAGGGTTCGAAGTAAATTTCGACAAATTTCGGGCCAAAGAGCGGTTGTTGCTTGGAATTTACAGAGGATAAGAGAGATTTTCGGCTGCGGTGCTTCAACTGTTTCACTTATTGCTCTGGGTTAGAATTGCAGGCAGAATATGTTACGGTTTCGCTTTATGTACTTGCTGAAGCACTATCTCGAACAGGATTGAGCAATTGTATGTGAAACGCTGCCTTGCGTATATGGTCCTATTATTATCATTATCGTTATATCTTTGATCTCAATTTAACGTACATACTTTGATCTATACATATTTTTTATAATTAGAATAGAAAAAGTTAAGTATGTATAGGCACAAAACTGACTTAAAGTTATCATATATTTGAGATATCGTAAACACTTACATTTTAGAAAAAGAAATAAAACTGTTGTGAATCAAATTGAATCAGATAGAAAATATTTGTGGGGCAAATTACGAAATTTTTAATAATAGATTTTATGATCAAGTCATTAGATTAGTTGTTTCTAGAAGAATTAAAGTAATGACAACTTTAAAAAGCCAAAAAAGGTTTACTTTGGGGCCAATACTACTAAGTTTATTATTTATTTGTCGACATGATTTTTTACGTTAACATTAAGCTTTCATTTATCTTCAATCTTTTTTATATAGAGGACAGTGTTGTTCTTATGAAATCAGACAGTGAATATTTTATCAATTTTAGAAAAATTGTAAGATATCGACTGAAGCTGTAAATTTTGATATTTCAACTTTATTAAAAATAGCTTTATTTAAAGTTGTGAGTAGTATCATCGTAGATGTAGATGAAAATCAATTCTAGCAGTCATTTCTACGAGAGGAAGAATAATATCATCTAAAACAATCATTGAAGTTCTTCTAAACTCTATTTCTCTGGAGTAGAAAACGGTACCTTTAAATGCTGAAAAATATGGTGGCTCTACTGTGGTGGTCTGGGTGGTTCTATCTAAGTAAATTCGAAAGAAACTCAGAAAGTATGTACTAATAATTTTTCTGGTGCCATTGAGTGATATATTGCGATGAACTGCCCGTTTGTTTGTTATTATTTTGGTACAAAATTAATAAGTTAAATTAGGGCAAATTACCACACAATTTTCAGGTTGTTATTATACTGTGCTCACTTTTGCCTGTCAGTAATTTAAGGCTAGTTAAAATGAAATGTATTAGCTCATGTTCAAAATAAAATGGTTGAATGCCCCTTTCTTACTATTTTATTAAACTGCAATATTATTTAAGCTAGCTCTCGGCAAACACAAAACTGCTTATCTCATGTTGGGTTCAGAATTTTACTATATTCACAAATTAGTAGTTCATTTTAGATTATTCGTTCTTGAGTAGCTCATTTACGCGGTTCTGGTAGATATAATTTACAATCTGTCATGTGACACAAACTTTCGCCAGTGCAACAGCGATTACTTGAATGCTACAAAAGAAAATCGTAAAACCAACAATGAATAGTCAGTTAATTTGATTCAATTATCGCCTTAGGCAACAAAACCTCCACTTCATTGTTGCAGGATGACGTAGACCTACGCTAACTTTTATTTGTTACTCATGCTTGGTAATCTGCCAATTTCACAAAATTTGATGACGATACGCAATTTTTGGATTATTACGGCGTAGCTGGACCCTTGGATATGCGCTAGGCCTCTTCAGCAAGGTTCAATCTCGTATTTTAATAAGTTTCCCGAACTCTGACATTCAATTTATAGCTAATTCCTACCTCGTAAAGATTTCAACTTTGTCACGAAGATGATCGGGAGGTGACGCCGCTGGAATTTCTCAGCTGGAAACGCTCCCCTGGCTGCAACTTTCACTCAAGATGCTCCTGCAGACCCCGCTGACGCTATGCTGTGTAGATCTCTGGATTCCGATGCTTAATTGTGCCGAAATCAAAGTTATAAAATTTCAAGTGTCGGCTGCCGATCCTCAGTCGCAGATGATATTGGAACATTTTCAATTTTCTCGTGGCAAAAACTGCCACAAACACTTCCACTGATGCACAGTGATGTGTACAATAAAATGCAACACTTTTTATAACTGGTAAACACTTTTTTATTTGCAAAATATTAATTTTAAGAGAGCACAATTTCGCTCAAACTGTCTTAATTTATAATTTTAATTGTTCTCTTTATTTTACAAAATGCATCGTGTTGCTATGTTACGCTATGATAGCAAAATACACAAAAGGAGTAAAGTTTGATTACATAGATCTTAAATTAACATTTTCTTAAATCTAAAAAAAAATCCTTTGCTTATAACCATCATTGTTCTTTCGTTACGCACACAAATCTTTTAACATCACTGCTCTGCTTTTTAACTTTGTTTTATTAATGCACTGGAAATTGAGTTCAAATTTACACACGTTGTTCGCTTTCCTTCTTTTCCGTTGCCTAATTTCGGGAATGCCTCTTTGCATCTTTCTATTATCTTTTATTCCGATCTCATTTACCTTTCAGATTGCTTGCCATTCACTGACCTGTACGTTTATTAATAATTACGTTTCTTTAGTCTGCACATAACAAACCTTTTGTGTCAATTAATTTTGTTTGGACTGGCGTTAAATATGCACAAACCTATTTTATTTAATTATAGTATTTTATTCCAACTCTCTGAAATATGCTTTGCTTATGCGTGCCTTTATCCGTTTAATTACTACTTCTCGCATCTCATTACCAATGCATTTAATATTATTGTTTTAAATTGCAATTTCATAAAATATCCTAACTCTGTGCTTTATTGACTCGGTTAGATATTTTTCACTGCAAACAGAGCCAAGTTGTAGGCTTAAAACCATCTCAATATATTCTCGTCTATCCAGGTGGCTGGCGTCCCCTAACTCAGAAGAAGACGGCCAAGTCGGTGGCTTGCATAGAACTATCTTGCCTCCACCTGCTGGTGTTAATTTCCTCATCAATTCAACCGCATACTGTTGTATAGAGTACGGGCAAAAACAATGGTACACTTGAAATATTGAGCACACAATATTAGAGGTGAAATATTACTACAGAGAAAAGTATTGTGGCGTTACTGGTTGTAAGCTGTGATTTTATTAACCTTATTAGGCTGGCCATAATCCAACCTGTGTATTAACAAAATACATGCCTTATGGGGATAAATTAAAAACTGGCATCCATGAGGCGAACACATATAAAAACAGTATCAGATTTTATTCTAAGTACACGAGGTCTAAAGGTTCTAGCTACGGGGAGGAAGGTAAAAAACGTGCAGAAAATAAATTAAATGTAGATGATATACAGAATAGAAGGTAATTATAATGAAATGCAGTGCTAACAATACCGGCATGGAGACAAAACGAGTAGGCTCTATTACCAGGTGCGTAGAACCACCAGACCTGGGAGCCGATCTGTCCCATGACAAGGTAACCTGGATGGCAGAAAGGCCGGAATCGGATGTGGAGCACATCTGACCTACGAAGATTATCGTTTGGACGGTAGAGGTGCTGGATCGTGGCAATACAAATTGATCCACAAAGTTGATAATATAGAAGAGTCGAAGGAACCACAATCGCCACGTATTCAAGTGTTGCAGGAAAATTAATTGGCGACACTGCACTTTCCAAGAGTAATTAGTTTGAAAAATTTAGAGAGGACCGACGATTTCTCTACGGCAAAAATCAGCACTTCAAATACGATACCATTGCGTAAAACAACATAAACGGATATGGCTTACTAACACACGTCTGACCTTTTTTCCTACTTTGAGCCTTCTCAAACGGGAATCTACAAACGCAAAATTACTAAAATAAAGCGCCCAATTCGGGCTTACGTTGAGAGCCTAGCGCAAAGTGCCCGATCCGCCGGAAGCTTCTCCTCTAGGTGGTGTGCGGGACTGAGGGGTAAGAGCCGACGGTGTCGCGTGTTAGCAAGCCGCGACCACGAGCAGCACTAATAAATGTCCCCTTCAATCGATCAGGGGCCCGACAATAGCGCGGTAACTTAAAATTAGAACGTGTAGATAACAAAAGAAAACGTACTTTATAGGAGGTAAAACAAAATTCACATTTATAGCTGTTTAAGTATAAGAAACTTCAAGACTTCTGCTCTGATTCAGGTTTTTAAGTGTTTATTCTGTGTCAATAGGGTACCTTGTATGAGGCAGATGTCGGAGCTGTACTTCTCCATCTTTTTTCACTTCTACCCTCTCACGCATCCTGTAATTCCCGTTCTCGGATGAACAGCGACTAAAGGTCCCTAGAGTACACCGCGTCCAACTACAAGTAATATTTCAATTACTACAAAACTAAAATTAAAAATCTGGTACAGAAAATAGGGAGTAAAAACGATGAGATATTACAACTAGTAATATCAGGGAAGGTACTTTGCAAATGCAACATCGCATTGGTTCTACTATATCTCTATCTACTTGGAGATAGTATTCAAAGTAAAAAGTTGCCACGCTAATTGCTCGAGAAATTAGAAGCAATCTGGTGGAAAAGAAGAAACGAATAATATTTTACAAGACATAGCTGCCATGTAAAATGTTTTTCTCAAAGAGTTTCATTGCAATAAGTGCACACAAAATATACAGTGACCCCCAAAAAGTCGGCATCAAATGGGAAAAAATTATTTTTTTTATTTTTCAAAAACTTTTTACGGCAATAATTTATTATGCTTCTCTAAAACCTATTTAGTCCCTATCAGATATACCGAATGATTTTTACTTAGTTAGAAAATAAAATTTTTAGAAAATGTCAAACTCCAAAAAGTGATATTTTTGGAAACAACGTTTTTCCCTTAATTACGCAAAAATATAGTTTTTTACTTTTTGGAATATTTTTCAAAATTTCATAAACCACGAATTAGTTTCAAAGTTATTTTTTTTATATGAAAGCTTCAAAGATTTATAATTCGAAAAAACAATAGAAAATCTAAATTATGATGTTATATTTTGTATTATTTACCGAAAAGTAATGTTTTTCCATACTTTTTACGTTTTTGATGCAAGACGCTTTTTAGGAGAAAATTTTTGAATGATGATTTAAATGGCTTTTACAAATTCTAATCTACCCCTGTTAATGAATTACTTTCAGAAACATCATGTAAATGTTCTTTTACAGTAGCCTAAATGACGAGATTTTTGTGTACCCAGTTTACATGCTCTAAGAATGGAGATTTTTTTTTCAAAATTTTGAACAAAAACTTTTTATTTAGATAGAAAATAAATAGAAAGAAATTCAACTTCATTTCGCTATTTAAGATTTTCATCAACAGCTAAATAATTTAATTTTTATATGATATTAATTTTAGATATGCGTTAGTGCATTATTATTTACAGTCTGATTTTGGCATATATTTAATTTATAATATACGTTCAGGGGAAAAAGTGTACTACAAAGCTAACATTTTAATTTATAAGCAAAGTACAGTATTGGGTGGAGGTCATATTTTGGGTTCTCTCTTTACTATGCGTTGCATGCTGTTGATTAAATTCCGTGTTCATTTACCTGCTGTTTTAGCAGGGTCGTAAAATGGGAAAACCTCACTTTGCATTGTTAATGAACTTTACATTACATTGATCCCGTTTAGTTCGTCCGTGATTAATTAACACAAGCAAACTGTAATGTCGCCGGCTCCTGACGACTCCTTTCAGCGCTGAAACGCAGGGATGCATCATCTGTACCCCGCAGATAAACCGATTTACATTCCAAAATGTGTAACAAAATACAATTTGGAGCATAACCTACATCAAACGTCTGGCTTATCTGCATAACCCTCGCCTTTTGTCTTCGGATCATAACTTCGACGTCGTTTTGTTCTTTCCGGGGTGCAATAATGTTTGCTGTTTGTGGCAGCTCCTCTTAATCTGCTGCTGCGGCTTGAATTAAGGGCGGAGGGAGACGCAATAATGTGTGGTTTACCTGACGGACGACCTTGTTACGAGCTCGCCCCTAGATTTACATAGCCAAAAAACCGAGGGCTAATAATCCTGTATCACTTCTCCCTTCCATGATGGAAGCGACGTCTGGCTTTTGCTGATCCTTCATTGGGGAGCAAGGTTTTCCGTTATGTTTGCGTAATTTTCTAGAATATGACACCGAAGCAATTTTATTGGCAGACGTTAATTAAAAGAATATTGATTTAGGGAATTCATAATTTATGATAGTACCTGTAAGGAACCCAGTGCTGTTCGCAGTAAGTTTACTTGAAATTAATAAACTTACAGAACATTAGTGAACTGCAGGTCATGGAACTTGAGTTAGTTTAAAATTGTTTACTGTATATTTACACATTTTTTAATGAAATAATTTGGAATAATAAAACTGTAAATTGAAATATGTGTATAGTAGAGCATGTGCGGATTTAGTTCACGCGGTTTAACGATCTGGAAATTGTAGAAACTATAATTATGTTAATAAGCATACCTGAAGCTGATTATTTGGGCAACTGTAATTTCATCTAAACACTAAGTATAATTAACAGGGTCCATAACATTAGAAAAGCAAAGTTAGTGTTTTGTCACGAAGAAGGTAAAATAATGCTATGAAAAATTATATTTAAACATTCAACACAGATTATTAGATAATAGGGTTTTTCTTTGACATGCAAACGTAAGGTTAGTAAACAATAAATAAAGTACGATTTTTATTAACTAATTAAAATACATTTGCTAACAATCTAAGTAACAAAGAACAATGACAGCAGAATTTATCAATGTTCTTGAAGAGTGCAATGAAATGTCTGTATTGAGATGGATTGCTTTGAAAGCTCCACTTTGTGGTTGCTATATAAATTGATATGGTTTTTAAAATTTAATGTAAGACTTAAACTGATTAAAATAATTGCTGGATTGTAATTTTAATTTACTTGACTCAAATAAATAGTATTATGCCTTTTTTATATTTTATTTATCTGCAATTTATTATTGTAACGCTAGCTCGGTAGACAATCACCTCTATTCAAAGGGGTGAATCCCTAATAATTTGTAAATTTTTACCTAAATTGGTGCGCCACTGGCCACCCGAATTAGTTCCAAATACGCAGTCGCAAATGTATGCACTGCTGTCAAAATTACAAAAATGGTTCGTATTGTGCTGCAAGCGTTGTTGAGTTTAAAAATCAAATTTGTGAACATTCGAAGAGGTATCTATTTAAATCGTAGTGCTTTGGCGGTTATTATTCTCATTTGTTTCAGGAATTAATTTGTCTGTGACGTCAGAAGGGACGTCGACTGAATTTCTCCAATTTTTTAATCTCTACCTAACCTCACAACTAGACTCTGGTTAATAATTCGAAAAGCACTTTTGCTGGAGGCTTGAAGATGCTTGAATCTTGTTCAGCAATTCAAATTCATTAACTTCAATTACTCAATTACTAAAAAGATCAGAAAGCATCCGATTTTGATGAATTGAACAAATAGAACAAAGGTGAAGGAGTTGTCACACATGTCTATTAGATGTGATGGGCGGACATGCCGGACAAGTATGTAGTATGGAATGGTTCCAACATAACTCAATACAACTACAATAATTACTCAACACAATACTGCAATAGAATAAATTTGAAAATAGGCATGGACGCAATAAGTTTCGAATAGAACATAGCAAACACTTGATCAAGGATATGGGCAAAATTGTTCGCTGTACAATAAAACAGAAAATTTAGATGGTAAAACACTAAAACGAAGTCAAGTAACTGCTGAAATGAAACATATAGAACAGATACCAAGGATAAGCTTCAGTAGCGACAAAAGGGGTTGCTCCTCGTTTTGCTCGCCTAGGCGAAGCCTATAGAGATAAGCCGATTTAATATGCTGTAACTATACGTGCAGTAATAAAGGGCAGGCCTCATGAAGACACTGAATTGATGTTCAAGTCACAGCTTAGGGCCTATCTTGAACTATCAATCTAAGGAACTATTAAATTATAGCATTCAACTGCAGAAGCCTTCCTACTAGTCGCTAAATGCTAAAATCGTTGAACAGATCAAAAGCGAAAATTGTTACAGGCTAAAACGGTATTAACGACACCAAGAAACAATTTGTTACAACATAAATACTCTTTAAAACCAAAACCGTCAGTTTGCTATCTTATAAAAAAACTACATCACGACAAAATCGGGAAAATTACACAGATTCGTTGCCCTAACCCCGTTACGATGGGATATAAAAGGTTTCCCCGGCTTAAAACGCTCAGCGAGAAGGGCAGGTTCTTTACGATCTTAGATTAGAGCTACGATCCGGTAAACGAGATACGGATGTTAAACATTTAGCGCCACCACTTTTGTTGATAACCCGCCTACGTAAAAGTGGAAACAAATGAACGAAGCTTAAAATGGGGTTGCAGTGCTTGACTTCAACCAGCGAGCAGCATCAGTGAACTTACCTTTAGTTAGCTTTCTCCAAATCTCCCCTGTATTCCTTACAAAGAAAACACAGTACAAATACGCATGCAACAGTTTGTATACGAAATAATAATGCTTAAAGTACTTAATTAAATGAAGTCCATTGAGTTAGAATTTGTGAAATAGTTATACAAATAGGAAAACAAATAAATGGGTTAGTCGTTTTAAAATTACTTAGCGAAAATAAAGTTCATCCACAATACCACAGCCAGGAGTTGAAACGGTAATAATCCCCTCAACGGGTGAATAGGCGCTGGAACAAAACTTCCAATAAAGGAAGGACAAAACGAAACTTTAACTTGCGAGATACAACATGACGTCTTGGTAAGACAGAGCAGATTCCTTCGAGAATCCGCTGAAGCAGTAATTGGAGATCTCGCAACCCCCGGTAAGGATCCTTCAACCACAACTAACTTATTTGCATCCCTTCAACTCTGACAGTCATTTTCACGGTACGGCTAACGGTAGCCACGAAATATTGGTAATAATTTTAGCATGGTGGAAACAGGGATGGTCAGTCTTTATAGTCAGTCGCACTGGAAAATAATTTAGTCTTTATAGTTCTTGATGAATCCAATTAGCATTACCAAATCTTTGCGTACTAGTTCTTTCATGATTTGATCAGTAATAAAATCATAGAAAGGAGCTTTCTAAGGATTGATTTTACGTTTTATAATATCTTTTAGCTTTTTCTTGAGTTGCATGGTGTTACATGCTGAAGTATAAGATATTTAACTATTTTATTTTACATTTCCTCGTCTGAAACCAATAGAAATACTTGTTAGAGATACTCGTATTTAGAAAGGCTTTCGGATTTCTATCAGACTGTGTTTTTATACTGGGTATCTATATTTTCTTATAGGCACAACTTGTTTACGTCACAGTTTTCCATAAAGTCAGTCTGCTGTTATTTAAAACAATCGTTTTTAGTTGGTTACATATTTGCTAAGTCTTGTGCACAATTGTTGCAGTTTGTTTTATTGTTCTTATGACTCATGTTTAATCAAATGTTTCCCAATCATCGTCGCCAATAAACTTTTTTTGATGACCAGTGTTGGAACAATTTGCTCCTCGGTAACTTTAAAAAAACTTATCAAGGGTAATACGTACCACAAGAGGTGAAAATTTTTTGAGGTTTTTTCGTTCACATGCAAATTATTGTGTTTAAATTTCGCGAAACCAAAACTGTGTTAAAAATTCCGCGAGACCGCGGCATTAGTGCATTTTTCAACTATTTCTCACAATCAGAAAATGAAACAAATTGAGCTAGAATATTCGCTAGATATAATCGCGAAATAATGTGTCTTTCTTGAACAGTTACCCATAATTACGTTCATTTCTATCTGTAAAAATTACATCTTTACGGTTGTCAATGTAGTAAATTAGTGTGTAACTACTGAATGTATGAAAAATATAGCATAGAAAGCAGTTGGCCTTAACTGTAAGATGAATTTTCTGTTGAGAAGACTAGCCAATCATGAAATTACTTGCTTCTTGGCTGGTTTGATGGTGAGAACTTACATTTAAGGTTACCTAACACGGAATTGTTATATTTCATTTTCATTGTAACTCAGTGTTATAATCGATGGACGCAATGCTAACAATAAATAATTAATACGTTATTACATCCACAAATAAAAATAATGGGAAAGTCCATGCGCTGTTCGTAATTAGTTCTTCAGGTGTTTAAACACTGCATTTACCTTCAACCTCAGTAGTTCCAGAAAAATGCAATTAAAACTGTCCATAATTACACTAATTACAGTATGCAGACACTACTAGAGTTCTAAAATACACAACTTTTAACGATATTCTAATTAAACGGCTTTAATATTAAACAAACCGTTGAATGCCAACATGCCAACTATAAGATGAATCATAGAGCTGCTCCACCGTTACGTCATCTTGCATTTTTATATATCTTCGCTTACCTCTTGATTTCTGAACTTATTATCATACAAAAGATCTGCGTCCCATAATAAGCAATAACACCTCATTTGGAAATATCCCCGGGGTTGTGTTTCGACACCCCTGCACTGGGGTAGGTAACTAATATAAATATTTATGCGGCGTTATTTGAAAGAGTTTGATGGGGGAGTAAATTCGGAGAAACAGTTGGTAAGGCCTAAATTTAAACTTCAATCATCCGTGAAATTTGAATTTTATATTGGTTACGCAGTGGCATTATTGGAGAGCTTTGAATTTTTTATGTTTTCCTTTTCACGAAACGTCAGCGTCTGCAGAAGTTGGAAAATATGATATATCTTGGTACACTTACTTGTTTTTCTTCTTTTCTCGCGTCATTTATAATTCAGAGCGTCGCGCTGCTTTCCCATGTTCGCCAATCGCTCTCCGCATTAAACATTAAGGAGAACATCTCAACATAGGTATTTTTACAAAGCCATCAGAACGCATTACGGGATAACACGGGCGCTTGTGGATTTGACATTGCTGATGGCTGGTTAATGAAAAATTCAAGCATCTAAAGATTAGCGTACTCGTCGGTATAAACCGCATTCGTATGCTATTCTTCTGCACCGCGTTGTATTAATTCTTTGAAAAACTGAAATTACATGTTCCTCCTACAGGTAGACGATCATGCAATAATATAATATATAGGGTGTTACTACAATGACGAGGTGAACAATACCTACATTTTTATCTGTAATTAATGTAGCTTGAATAAAGGTCTTTTCACATTTCAGTAACTCGTAATATTTAATTGCTTGCTTAGAAAAATTGATGTACCACAATGGGCAGTGCCATCTGGGTGATTGGTATGTAATGTAATTATTTATACTATACATTGCAATGACCTACCCGTCTGTTTGTTAGTATTTTGGTACAAAATTAATAAGTTAAATTAGGGCAAATCACCACACAATTCTCAGGATGATTTTTATACTTGTCAGTAATTTAAGGCTAGTTAAAATGAAATATATTAGCTGATGTTCAAAATAAAATGGTTAAATGCCCCTTTCTTATTATTTTATTGAACTGCAATATTATTTAAGCTAACTCTCGACAAACACAAAACTGCTTATCTCAGGTTGGGTTCAGAATTTCACTATATTCACAAATTAGTAGTTCATTTTAGATAATTCGTCCTTGAGTAGCTCATATACGCGGTTCTGGTAGATAAAATTTACAATAATCAAATGACACAAAAACTTCGCCAGTGTAACAGCGATTACTTGAATGTTTAAAAAAATCGTGAAGTTACCAAAGAATCGTCAGGTAATTTGATTCAATTATCGGTTGGAACGAAACATCCGCTTTATTGTTACAGGAATAACGTAAATAGGACGCCAACCATTCACTGGTTTCGGCTGCTTGGAAACGTTGCAAAATCCGCAAAAGTTACTGACGCTATGCAATTTTTGGATTATTACGGCGTAGCTGGACCCTTGGATATGCGATAGGCTTCTTCAGCAAGGTTCAATCTCGTATTTTAATAAGTTTCCCGAACGGCAACACTCAAATTTACAGATAAGTCCTACCTCGTACAGATGTCCAAACTTGGCACGAAGATGATCGGAGATGACGCTGCTGGAAACGCTCCCCTGGCTGCAACTTTCACTCAAGATGCTACTGCAGACCCCGCTGATGTGATGCAGTGCAGATCTCTGGCTCCAGATGCTTCCTTAGGCCGGAAACGATGTTGAGAAATTTCAAGTGTCGGCTGCCGATATACCCTCGGAGACAGATTGGGAAAACTTTAATTTTACCTCGTGGATCTTTACACAAACATTCCGACTGGTGCACGGTGATGAGTGTAATAAAATGCAACACTTTTTATATCTGGTAAACACTTTTATTATTGCAAAAATATTAATTTTAAGAGAGCACAATTTCGCTCAAACTGTCTTAATTTTTATTTCAATTGTTTTTCCTGTTTTCTATTACAAAAAAGCATCGCGTTGCTGTGTTACAGCGATAATTTTTGTTAATTGAAATTAGTTTTGATACCAAAATACACAAATAGAGTAAAGTTTGATTACATAAATCTTAAATTAACATTTTCTTAAATCTAAAAAAATTGTCATTTGCTTATAACTATCATTGTTCCTTCCGTTCCGCACACGAATGTTTTAAAATCACTGCTCTGCTTTTTCACTTTGTCTTATTAATGCACTGGAAATTGGGTTCAAATTTACACATGTTGCTTGCTTTCCTTCTTTTCCGTTGCCTATTCTATTATTCTTTATTCCGATCCCATTTACCTTTCAGATTGCTTGCCATTCACTGACCTGTATTTTTATTAATAATTAGGCTCATTTAGGCAGCACATAACAAACCTTTTGTGTCAATTTATTTTGTTTGGCTTGGCGTTAAGTCTGCACAAACCTATTTTATTTACTTTATTCAAACTCTCTAAACTATGCTTTGCTTATGCGTGCCTTTATCCGTTTAATTACTACTTTTCGCATCTCATTACCAATGCATTTAATACTTTTATTATTGTTTAAATAAGAATTTCATAAAATATCCTAACTCTGTGCTTTATTGACTTGGTTAAATATCTTGCACTGCAAACAGAGCCAAGTTGTAGGCTTAAAACCATCTCAATATAATGTGGGTCATTAAAATAACTTCGAATTGTGACGTAAGTTTCACTAATAATAATAATATATATTGCGTTTTGCGCTAGGAAGAGTTTTATTTTTTGCGATTCTACATGACATTTGCATTCCAAACTGCAATTCCTACCTGATCATTTTAGGCAAGCTTAATTATTATAGTAGTTCGTATGTTTAGCAGGCAGTAAGGCTGAGTGGTAATGCATCTCTCACGGCACTTGCAAAAGTTAAGCACCAGTCTGCTCGGTCAGAACTTGGATAGGTGACCAGCTGGAGAGCGGGCGTAGTGTTCTAGCCAGACAGGCTCCACTACCTCAAGTACCTCCGCCGAATTTAAAAATGCACACACCCTCAGCGGCTCGGTGCGCCCGGCACCCCGACACTGTAACGGTATAAGGGGTTACAGATTATGTATGTATGTTTAGTACCTTGCTGTTTTGCTTAACGATCTCATTAAATGTTAGTTTGGACTCTTCTAGGAATTTTGATAAAGTATCTAATATTAATTTCATGTTAATTACCTGCACACTGACTAGTGACTGTAGTTTGTGGTTTTCCTTACTGTTGCTTTTTGATACTCAAATCAAGTTGTGATAGTATTCTCGCCCTTTATAATTTGCAAACGTGATTTCTACCACATAGCGGCCAGTATGTTTGACTTTTTACAAATTACAATATTGTGTGCTCCTTCACATTTAACGCATACGTAAGACTTTTCGAGTGGCCATATAAGTGGCATCCCATACATTAGGTAATGATGTTCTCAGTTCTGTTCTTGGAGGGAGTTTGTGTCAACAGCACCACCAATGCGCAAATATATAACACTTCCTGGTCCTCTTGGCAAAAAGCAATAAGAAAACCGTCACCTATTTGCAGAACATTACTCGTTAGTATTTACCCCGCATGAAACCGAAAAAGGGTTAGTGACATTTATACAAAGGCATGAACGAATCAAGGCTTGTATTCCAAAAGAAATATAAAGAGGGTAATTTATTAAATCTTTAACAATCAAATATCATCAAGTCCTGATCTCATAAAAGCAAAAATGTTAAAAGTATTGCCAAGGAACCCCTGCTTAATATCATTTTAAGACTGAATTCTCGGTCAAAACCATACAAAATCCAAGAAATTATACTGATACTTAGAGGTGGGAAAAACTCAAAATTCAACGTACGTGTTACCATACCGACCAATCAGCCGATTATCGTCATGTCTAAATTACTAGAAAAGTTGATATTGCGTTGTATTAAAGAAGACTTAGTGGTTCAACGTCGAATACCGGGTCATCAATTTGGATTCCGGCAGGTTTGCTCCACCATCTAGTAATATTATCGAATATTACATATGTATAATAGACAAGACAATGGAAAATTGTCCAGATTCTACAGCACTTATTCTATACAGGGTGATTCATAATTAGTGAATCACACTGAAATGGTAGATTCCTTATGCCAAAAGAAGACAAAAAGTCTATATGAACATATGTACTTAACCAAACGGTTACCTAGATACAGGCTGTTGCTTGATGCAAAAGTGAAATAATTGTTTCCAATTATTAATAATAACAAGGCATATCAAGAGCAGCAATGATAGCATATGATTTTAATTTTTTAAGCTTTTCCTTTTCGATAGATAATATGGCTAAATTCGATAACAGTTCTTGTGCCGTCGTACTCCTTAAGTAGTTTTTGATAAGTTTTAATTTTAAAAAGCTTTTTTTTGCTCTTGCTACCGTAACAGGAATTGTCAAAAACAGCAGTTGTTACATCGGAAAAGTTTTAAGCCATACTATTCGATTTTATTAATATTAATTCTGTGAATTCTTTAATTGTATGACTCTGCTCAATTTCTGATTTTAGGCATGTTTTTAGCAAAATTAATTGATCATAAAAACTATCAGTTAAGTCATCCATGTATTTGTTTATAAATTCTATTGATTTCATTTTAATTACTAGCTTACTATCTGATTGCGAAATTTCAAAGGCGGTATTGGCGAGATGCAAACTATTAAACCTTCTTGTACTCTGTGAAATTAAAATGTACAAGCAGTGATAGTGTAGATTTACTTTGAAGTAAGACTTTGGATCAGAAATTCTTTCATCTAGAGCCAGTTCATAGAAAAATCGTTTAGTTCTATATCTTTTGTTTTCAAAAACTGATTTTACACTCCACTGTTCGGCCAAAACTTCAGAACTCCTTTGCAAAAAAAACACTCGGTCCTTAATTTTGTTAAATTACTAGTAATATTTTTTAACAAGATGATAGCCTGCTGTAAATTAGTATTAGTTCTTTGCAATGCTTAAGATATGGGCCTAATTATTTTAAACACATCAGTAAACATATTAATTAGCAAAGTAAATTCGTAACGTTCAAGTATTTTTATTATATTTTACAACTGTGTCGTTCATCTTTGTTCTTAGCTATCAAAATATTTATAATGTTAAATAAAACGAGCAATACGATCACATGTGTTTTATTTGCAGTAAGCAGTATGCACACTAAGAAAAAGTTAGCTTTAATTGCAAGCATGACAAAAGGTTGCGGCTGCGCCGGTGTCGAGTGCATTCTATTCGTGATTGGAGGGGGGGGGGGGCGTCAAACACCTGCCGCCTATATAAACCTAAATTCTTAAATGTACCCTGCGCAAAAGTTTCCAAATTAAATTTGTATGACTATTCAATTCACCTGTCATCTGTCAAAAAGTGACCAATGAAAATCCAGAATTCTGACGTTTCTTGACCAATCAAAAAAATATCAGTGGATATATCTTCCTAGAAGGTATTCAAGTGACTATTTTTAACAAATGCGATTTTTATTAGAAAAAGTCAATATTAGTGTTCTGTTACTATAGAAATTGCGTAGTTTGTTGCTAGATTTACTGAAAACTAATTTGAAAAAGTAGTTTGGTTCATTAAATAGTCCCTCGAATACCATTCTTAGTCAAAGTTAAGTAGATTATTTTTGCGGTGGTATCACTACTCATGTCCATTGCGCTTGGGATTAGGACTCGTGCTAGCGCACTCGTCCTAATCGTACCAAAGCGCAATGGACATTCGTGACACCACCGCAAAAATAGTCGACATAACTTTGACTACTCATGGTATTATAAGTGATTTTTTTTTAAACAGTCCTATCAGTCAATAGTAATGAGAAAAAAATTCAAATCGACCAATAGCATCAAAATTACACTGCCTATTTGCTAGTAGCATCAAAATTACACTGACTATTTGCTAGTAGCTGATTACAGCGACTATTTTTTCACAAACCATTCAAATTCTTCTTCTACTATAACACATCTAGCTAAAAGTGGAGTAGGTGAGCAGCAGCCGAATTACATTCGTGGTAATGTTTTTTTTATAATTTTAACTAGATTAGTACTCATTGTTGCTATTAAGAAATCTCACGAGTGGACAAAAATTCGAAAAAATCTAAAATCTTCTAAAAATTATCACCACTTATGTAATTACCGTTGATAATTTTTTTGAGAGGTCGAGTGCTGATGGGCCCCCCTGGCCGGCAGATATAGCATAAGCTACGCCCCTGATTAACATTACCCAATAGAACAATTAGACGAACAGCTAACTACTATCCTTGTATCATTGAGGAAAATATAACGCTCATAATGGGAGATTTTATTGCAAAAATTGAGGAAGGTAGCATCGATTATCACGTCTGCAAATACGAACTAGAAGAAAGAAATGAAAAAGGAGAAGGCCTTGCAAATTTTTTTCAATCTTATGAGTTTATAATAACTGAGTAATACAACTTTTTTCAAACTTCCTCAAAGAAAGCTATATATAGAACAACCCGCACGATCCATATATTTATACAATCAATACTCAAATAGACTACATTTTAAAAAAGTCATAGATTCAGAAATAGTATCACATCACTTAAAACACATTCGGCGCTGTGATAACATCTGATAACTCAGCAGTAGTAAAATAATGGACACAGAAAAACTAAAAAATGAAAAAATAAAGGAAAGTGTCACAACTGAAATTAAGTGTATGGCAGAACCCAGTGTTGATGAAAAATTTACTAGGTAATATAAAAGAAATTCCCTTAAACATGGGTGAAGTTAATCCAAAGAAACACTGAGGAAAACAACCTTGGAAGACGCAGGAGATTTACGGTTAATGGAAGAAAGAAGAAAATTATAAAAATATAAATAAAAAATGCAACTGTAAACAGACTACTTAAAACAAAAATAAAGTTATTAAAAAAACATGGATTGAGGAGATATTTAGAGATTGAAGAAGATCAAGAAAATCATGATCATTTTAACATGCACAAAACAAAATCAAAAATGATAACAGGGACACGAAGAAAGGAGCAGGCGAGTGTACTTATGGACAAAAATGGAAAAGTTATTACAGAGCTTGAGGAAAAATTGCGAAGATGAATTAACCCAAAAACCTAGTGATAACTAGAATGAAGTTTATGGCCCAAAAATTATACAAGACGAAATTTAACACGCAATTGAAAATAGTAAAAATCTGGTAAATCCACAGGGCCATATGAAATTGGATTATAACTAATAAAACTAAGAGAAGAAAATCAAATAAATGTACTAATGAATCTGTTGAACACTATCTATAGAACTACATAATTACAAAAGAATGGTTACTGTCCACTTTCGTCACGATAAGGCTTATGAATTGCACTTTCAAAATCTGTCTAGCAATAATTCGTAACAAGGACTTGAAGAACATGTTTCAGTCCGACAGTTTGGCTTTACGTAAGAGCGGTTTAGGTACGAGAGAAGCTTTCTTTAGTATTAACGTCCTCATACAAAGATGCCTGGATATTAATGAAGATTACATTTTTAACGAGTGTTCATTTGAATTTGATGTTTAGTTAGCTCCGGTCGTTGTTCGTATACGTCGTAGGGTATTCTACGCGCACATTTTCAACTGTCATAACACGTTTTTTGTAACCCGTTTTGCCATCAGTAGCCACAAAAAATATTTGACATTAAGATACTTGTTCCGATAGGACTCATAACTTTCCATTACCAATGCTGTGTGCATTACGAGTATTTGAGGCAATCTTCAATTAAATATCAAGTTATGTGTCCAACCATACGATGTAATACACGACATGACTTCAATTCCAAAGTTAACTAGACCACAAATTCAAATTAATACCACCTATGCATGTATTGTAGATTTCCAAAACGACATAAGATACACCGATGACACCCTATTATTAACCCAAAACATACAAGGTCTAAAAGAAATTACAGACCGACTAGGTAGTATTCTTACCAAACACTACAATTTGCGAGCTAACCTATTAGTAACAAATAAAACAATAGAAAGAAAATACGCATACAAGTATTTAGGAACTTCACCGGAGAACAGAAGAAAGAACTCAACTTGGAACTGAGAATAATAATGGTTAGATGTTACGTTTTATCAAAATTAATGTATACAATGGAAGCATGGATATTAGAGTAGAAAGATAAAAAGATTAGAAGTAGCAGAGATGTGGATATACCTAAGAATGTTCAGAATATTATGGACAAACGAGGAGGTACTTACACGACTGAATAAGAAACTAGAAGTAATGAAAACAGTGAAAAGAAGAAAGCTGCAAGAACCCCTTGGCTACGAAACTTCAGAGAGTAGTATGACTGCAGCACCACCGAATTGAATCGAGTACCAATAGGTGTGACAATTGCCAGCTTCCAACAGTGGCAGCTCCCTATAAGGAGTCAAGGAGCCATGACTCTTGCCATAACAAACTGTCACAAAAAAAGAGACAACCTGCGTCTTAGCTAGGGTAATAAATCGGTAACCACCAGAACGCAGCTTGACTGATTTTTGAGATAACCACACTTACCGTGTGGGCGGAACTAGCTCTATTCGGCGCTTTTTAGGTCGTGGATTTGGAGCTCAGCGGTGCACCCTGCAAGTATCTACAAAACACAATAGGGCGCCAGGAATCAAAGTGATACCGAAAAGAATAACCCAACACCGGTTAACTAGGGTTTATTAAATGTAAGAAATTGGTTGAACATCAAAAGAGTGTAGAAGTCAAATTGTTTAAATTACAAAATAATATCGTAAAGTTTCACGGAAGGTTTCCACACGCATATCGTTGGGAGGTTTACCTGGTTTTATGATAAGTATTATCTGAGCCACTTTCCATTGGAATGGGAAATAACCATTTTGTAAGACTGCATTGAATAGCTGTGTTAGATATTTTACACCAGTCACAGGTAATTCCTTTAGAATTTTTCCGTTGATTAGGTCGTAGCCCGGAGCCTTTTTAGGGTTGAGGGTACTAATGACTTCGCGAACTTCAGTGGCTTTAAATCTTTTTACAGGCGGTTCAAGTTGATACGGCAGGAATAGTGTTTGGGTGAGATTATTTTCTTCTCGAGGATCATTCTCTGAGGGGTGTGGTTAGAAAACTGTTGTTAAGTATTGAGCAAAAACACTTGCCTTATCCCTATCTAGCTCAGCTGCCCTGGGAATTTCGGATGGGTGGAGAAGACCTTTTTACAATCAATTTTGTTTTTGTTGAGTAGTTCTTATAGCTCACGTGTTGCTGTGTTAAGAAGTTTGCTTTCTGGTGAACGTAGTCTTTACCAGTTTCTTTGGAGTCTTCTTTTATGATGAATTTTTTGTTTAATAATTATAGGGCAGTCTGGAAGTATAACAGTATTTGTTTTACTTGGCGTTGCTTTCCAGCCTGCCCGCTGTATGACATCATTGAATAACTTGACGGCAGCTTCTATGTTTTCTGAAGAATTCAGTGGAATATTTAAGGTTAGTTTATCATTCGCTAGAGACCTGAAGGGGTCCCATTTTGTATGTCCATTGCTTAAATAAGGAGTTACCTTGTTTTTATGAGGTCTAGCGGTAAGGGTGATCAAGACAGGGAATGATCTGATGAAAGTTCGAAGCAAGATTTAATACTGGTCAAATTTGGGGGAATGCCTTTTGTTATGCAGAAAACGACCAGATCGGGCAATTTGTTAAGTGGGCTCTCCCGTGAAAAGGTGTTGTAAGTTGTTATTTTACAAGGTTTTATTTAGTTCTCGTCCCTTTGTCGTTATGATTCTAGAGCCCCAGTCAGTGTGTTTGGCGTTATAGTCCCCGCCCGCAATAAATTGTCGCTCTAGGGTTCTGAAATAGTCTGCGAATTGTTCTTCTTTCACTGCATGTTTGGGAGGGAGATACACCACCGAGAGGGTGAGAGTTCCTATCCGGTCCTCTATTGATACACTTGTTGCTTGAAGAAAGTCTCTACTATAGCTTTGTATTTGATGGTGCCTGATAAAATTTTTGATTATTATGGCGGATCCGCCTCGTGCCGTTCCAGCTGGGTGATTAGTGTTATAAACTATATAATTTGGGATTTTAATAAATCCCCTATCAGTAAAATGTGTTTCGGAGACTAGTAGCACATCTATGTTATGACTAGTAATAAATAATTTTAATTCTTCAAGGTGTTGCAACACACCATTGGCATTCCATAAGGCAAGATGTAAGAGTGTATCCATTATTTAATTTTTGTAAGAACTATTGTTAATAGGTTTAACACGGTTCCTATTTGTTCGGAGAGTTTTTTCATTATATTTTTTAGTTCTTCTATGTCGCTGTTTGTTGATTGGGTTGGTTAGCATTTGTTGTTTGTGGGAAATTTACAAAAAGAGGATTTTGTTGTTGCACACTAGCTACTTGTGAATACGAAAGTCCGGGTTTGTTTGTTGGTATTGCCTGATTTGCGAGGGTGGCGTGTACTGTTTCTGGCGAAGGGTTGGAAATTGTTTTCTTTGTAATTCTTTATATATAGTGCATCCCTTGTAGTTCGCAGGATGATTCCCACCGCACAGGGCACAGCGGACATCGCGAGATTTTTCTTTTCTTTGGCATTGTTCTGTTGAGTGATCGCCTGCGCATTTTACACATCTTGGACGTAGTTGGAAAACATTTTTTGTATGTCCGTATCTTTGACATCGTACACACTGTACAATAACTCTTTTTGACCTAGTGCAGCGGTGGCGAACCAATGGCACGCGTGCCACTGATGGCACGTGACAAAATAATTTGGGCACGGCATTAATTAAGGAATTTAGGTACCTATTCGAAACAATTTATATTTTACAATGAGTTGAACATGAAGCCTCAAGGCGCAAATAAAACAATTATTGTGTTATGATAGATCTCATTCGTGCTTTCCAGGCTAAACTGCAAGTTTTTCCGAAACTTGAAAAAAAAATCACCAGAGATTTGGATTTACACGAAAAACCAGACCAAGCAAAAGTTACTGAAGAGTTTAATTCGGTTATTAATTCTTCAATTAAAAAATTGAATCGAGATTTTCTCAGTTCAAAGAATTATCGAAAACACTGAAGTTTATTATGTATCCTGATGTGACTTCACTTTTAAACTGAACTTGGCCAAATTTGATTGGTTGGAAATTGGAGAAACTGAAATGCAGCTGATTGATTTCCAGTCTAGTTCAATATAGATTCAAAAATGTATCGAAACAAGGAAGGAGTTGGAATTAAATCTGCATCAGGTAATATGAGTAAAAATGCCAATATCAAAATTATGAAAACGTAGAATTTAATTCCAGACACATTTAGCTGTCTGAAGAAGCTGGCTTTTGTTATCTTAACAATATTTTCATCTACATATGCCTGCGAGTCATTATTTTCACAAATGAATAACATTAAAGACTCGCTTAGAAGCCGTTTGTCAGATGACTCCAGTCCAGCTTGCATTCTGCAAAAAGTAACAAAGTATGAAGCTAATATAAGTTATTTAGCATCTAATTTGCAACAGCAGAAGTCCCACTAATTTTTTCTTTCATTTAAATAAACATAACGTTACTATTGCTGTACAAAATATATATTTTTGGTTGCAAATAAAAAGTGTTAAATTGATAGTACTTAGTTTTATATTTTCTCCATTATTCACTAAGTCAAGATTGTTTGATGGCACGTCATGGCCTTATTAAACATTTCTTTAGAAACAATGGCACGTAGATGAATAAAGGTTCGCCACCCCTGACCTAGGGGGTTCGAACGTGCTTTTACATTGTTGCAGGTACTCTACATTAAAAATTTCTTTGTTCTTAGGGGCTGGTTTTAGGTCGATATTAGAACATTGGGAGAGGCAGTTTGGTTTTAAATTGTTTAATATTGCAAATGTTTGTGACCTGGTGTCCTAATTTCTCAATTTCAGGTTTGATGTTTTTACTGTCGATGGAATGGTGGAGATTTTTTAACACTGCTTTGTAGCTTCTTTCTTCTTTTAGTTTATATGTGCGATATTCTGTTTTCTTTTCCGTCAGGGCTTTTGAAATTATTCTGTAATACTCTGGTGTTTTAGGCTGGACTTTGACTTGGTTGTTAGTGAGGGCTTTGATTTCGTATTGTTCTTTAGCTATTTGTTCCAAAAGTTGCATTAGTGGTGCAATAGTTTGGGCACCATATACGAAAATTGGGGGAGGTTTTGAGGTTTTGTCTTTAGTCTTATCAATGCTTGTTTCCTGTTCTACATCGTCGTCCTCCATATTTAGTGTTGAGTAGCGATTTGATGTTGAGAGCGGGCTAAGCCAATATTCGTTCTCTTTGGGGTATTTGTTTTGGGATTCTACTTCTTTTATAGGAAACCTTGTTCCAGTTATTTTTATTTTCTAGTGGCTGCGGAGGTACGGTGTGTAAATGTTTTGTTGGGTTTGGTGATAGGGTTGGGGATAAAGTGTTTGTTGCTACTGAATTGGAAGATTACGAGTACCTGGTTTTTGTTGGAATTGGCTGTAATAGATCTGGGTTTGGTCGGGTGTCAATATTGGTGCCTGTGGAGCCATCAGGGGAGGCACTTGGGAGGATTGCGTCCTTCCAGGAGCCGGGTAGAAGGCCATAATGGCCCGTATACAGTGTACTTTCGTTCGATTATTTTATGAGGATTTTAAATACATGAAGCATTTAAAATTATAAATAAAACCCGATATCGCCGGTTATGGCGTGGCTATCGCTTGCACTTTTAAACAGCAAATGTGCGTCTTTCCTCTTTGAAAGTAAAATAGGAACTCAACAGAAAAAATGAATAATTATTTCGTGTTTTGGTATAATTGAACAGTGATTACAGAAATGGAAAATTAAAGTAAAAGAAACTAAATCGACATGCATAGCTTCCCAAAGATCACTGTCTTACGGTAAAAATTAACTACGTTGTGATACCGCAAAAAGATGTCGGTAAACATTTACAACAACAAAAAATTAATAGACCTAAGAATAAGGCAGAAATAAATAAAATCACATATTTCCCTGGAGAACCAAACTTTGATCCCCATGGTAGTAAGATGTAAACCGTTTACTTCTTATCGGTTCTCTTAGTTTTGGATCTAGATAGAAGTCTGGAGGGCTCATGTCAGGAAGAATATGAAAGCACTTTTCAGTAAAATTTCCTGATTATATTTCTTACAGTACTTATTATAAATGAAAAGCCTGGTATTATTGCATAAAATTAGCACCTTACTAGCAAAACTAGCTGGTATCTTGACTGAAAATCTTGCTAGATTCATTATAACATTTAGCAGTCACAGAGGTGGAATTCTTACAGCAACTGCGAACAGCTTTTATTATCATCCTTAATTTCAATCGTGGACGTCCAGTTTACGCGAGGTGTGCTCAGTAGCTCAGCGTGATAAGGGTGGGTCTTAAACTGAAATAAGATTTTCGAAATCGCTGTACCTTGGAAGATACAGAATAAATTCGTATTAATTTAGGAGAGCTACTCTGGTATGTTGGATGCTTGTGACGGAGTGGGAGCTCCATCATAGAATACCTTCGAAGCGAAATGTATGTGGTACTCAGATCAGATATTTGGACCTTACCTTATTTCTAGATCTTTGGAGATGCTTACCTGACTTAAGAATAAGCAGAATTTCATTGTGCGTTACAAATACATTGAAACGAGTGCTCAATTTTCAAATACTCCTAACGAACTTCTATTAATTAGGAAATCGAAAATATTAGCTAAATATCATGAACTGGAATCGTTGCGCACAGAAAACTGGTATGAGACTTTTACAGCCATCTGTGTTTCCATTTTGAAATTACAATATCAAAGTGAAATTCATGTTTTTTCACTGTTGCGATTTATTCACAACATATTTTATTTAGTATATCACTGAATTATATAACGAGGTTTAGGAAAATAACATGACGCTAATATAACAGGAATAACAAATATTTTTGGGCAGTTGATTCTGCTATTTTTTAAATTTTATTTTTGGTATTCAGCCAACAGCCGTTAGGCCAATTATAGGCGTCGCTGAATATACACTTTTTTGTAGCAGGACTTTAATAGTAGGCATAAAAACTGATTTCAAGGCGAAAATTTCATATGAACATAGGCCCTAAAACTCTTCGTTTTAAAGATACAGGGCAGGTCCGTCCCGTCCGATTAAAAGGAGAATTTCTTCCCTCACACTTTGGAATCCTGCATCCCGAGTTTTCCTGTACCTAAGTCGAACCGACGACTCCAAACCAGGAGGCCGTGTTCTAGCTAAGCCCGAACAATTCCTCCTCCTGAAAACCAGTTCCTGGAGGCGACGATCTCTATTGAGAACCGCTTCACTGGTTTGTCCGGTCAATAATATAACCTGAATTCAGCCTAACATTTTAGCCCAAGGTCCGTCAACAAATAGTTGTAACAATTTCCTGGAAGACATGTTGGAGGCGACATATTAGAACTCATAATTCAAAAGGGGGCCTTCAAGCTGCAAATTTTTACAACGACCTATATATGTGCTAATCCCTTTAAACACAGATATTTACCTACCTGCTAAACTTCCCGAGGGAAGTGGAGGAGCCGTCCACACAATCACCTGACTACACCGCATCGTGGAAAGCATCCCCGACGTTTGCAATCCTCTCGAGGTCGTGCCCCAGCTAAAATCCACCGTCGACTTTTCATTCTATGGCACCCAGCACAAACACAACGCCCAATTCACAGGGAGCTTGCCGAATCTCCCGCACAACCCGGTGTTGTAAGTAAATAACCCTGACATAGCCGAATTAACCTGTATTTGCAGTTACACGTGCCTTTGACATTGGGACCGAGATTAAAGATTAAAAGTTGACACCACCGGAATCAACTTCGACGGCCCGATATCCTGACCAGTGGCGTCCCGTCGATTTTCCCAGGCTCGAACTGTAGGGCCACAAACGCACGGACGCATGACGGGTTGCAGTAACGCTAGGTGTTCGCAACAGGACGTCTCATATAACTAGCAATTTTATTGTAAAATACATTTTACTATATTTGTGAATACATTACAATATAATTAAACTGTCTAAAATTATCCTGGTGTTTGTTTGCTGGTCTCAAAGTGTATATCTGACTGAACCAAAATAACTCCGACTGAGAGAGCTACCCGATGGTGATTAATTAATTCAACGCCCTTAATAGCAGAAGGGCGGAGTATTACAAAGTAGCTGTTTATAATTAATTGCACTTTTTAAATTGTCTTTTATTTTCTTTAGCGTTGATAGAACAAGATTATTACCCACCTTGTACTGCTCTTATACCATCTCCAATACAGCAATCCATCTGAAGCAAACAGCTTGAATCCTTTCTTAGTCTTGCTGTTACGTCCTGCTCACGAACGCTGATAGTCAACTCCCGGCAGCTATCAGCACAGACTGCGCCTTACTCTGCTCGCGTTCCTTCCACCTTCCAGAATAGACCTCCTTCAAACAGCTCTCCGGCAAGTTAGCGGTCACAGATAAACTTCAACTGTCACACTTCTTCCGTAGCTCCAAGATTCATCAACCTCTGTCATCAGTAGCCAACAGAATACCTTAGATGTGGTCCTGTCTCTGCTATCTCTTTTGAATGGATCCTCTTGCCTCCAGAATGTATCCAAGAACTCAGTATTCAACAACACTCAAGCTAATGTAATTCCTCGTCAATTGTATTCTTCAAAATAAACTGTTTCAATCCAAATCTTTAATTCTTAACTTCTTAACTTCTTAATAACTCTACTTGTATCTATTTAGTTTTACCAACTTCCAATTCTCTTCTGTAACTTATACTTCATTTCTCATACTTATCTCTTGATATTTCACTTGTATCTTAACCCCATAGATTTATTAATTACCCTTTTTAACTTTTCCAAACTAATACATTAAAAATAGGGTAAAATTTCTATATTTTTTATTATACCAAAATTGAAAATTGCATGTTTTTATAAGTTTTTTTTTTCTAATTATTGGAACAAAATACCTAACTACCCTCTATTTCATTCTTAATGCCTTCTATATTATAATATTATTTTAAATTATATTCTTATCAGAATCTGCATTTGTCATTATGATACTACTTTCTACCTATCCTTTCTAGATTCAAAACACCTGCAAACGTTCAATAGTTATCATTTCCTTCATAATTTGCTTTAATTTAGATTTATTCAATATTTTCTTTAAACATCCTCTATCTTTTGACTAGGTCAAAATAGATTGCATTAATATCCCAAATTTCCTTTATAGATTCAAAATTTAGTCAAAACCAACACATATTGTATCATAACAATATATTCAGTTGAAATAATGATTTTTATGCATACCGTTCGCCATTAATTTAATTTCGTATTGTTTAACTCGCTTTTTGACAGATAAATTATATAGAAACTAAATACGTCGTCAACTTTCAAATACAGATGAGAGGGAGGTAAAGACGCATTTTGTAAATAACATGTTTACTTACTGAAATAAAGATCAAGGTCTTTCATAATAGCAAACACCATGACGTTGTTGCAGATTAGCATGATGTAATTACAGTAAGTGCGTCAACCGTAATCAATGAAGAAATGGTGGAGCTTCTGTAAGATATATTGTTTCTGGACGCCCAGCAGTTATCTGCGGAAAATGTTTTCTTGGTGGAAAAACATTAGTCAGAAATTAGTAACTCACTTCGATCTATTTCAATAATAAGAAGACGAGACATTCCCACAATGAAACAAATAATTTATTTCAACCAAATAATTACAACTTTATCATATGATGATGAGACATGATCGAATACATGAATGAATTAAACAATTTTGCAAATATAATACTCAGAATAACCTTCAATAACTAATGGCAGCTTTTTCAGGATTATAATACCTACTTGATGCTAACAATATAACTCGCCTTCACAGAAGTTTGAGATTGATTTTAATTGTAACATACTTTTTTGCTACCAAGCAACTAGGCTATTATGAACAGATGCAGAAATTATACTCTACAACTTCCTTCGCGTTGCTTCTACATTATTTTCGCGAAAACAATATTTATAACACAATTTTCGCATCGATGCACATCGGTGGGACGTGCATAGTCTTGTACACTTAACTTTCACTGCGATTTATTTCTTGGGTTAAATGTGTCTAAATTAGCAACACGTAATTTTAATAAAACCCATATTTACACTGCAAGCGTTGTTTGTGGTGCAATTTTGGAAACACATGTTTTGTATTCCTTCTGTCACACCTAGGGACAAGGTATTCAAATACTTCATTCCCCTTTATCTCTTCTTCCATCCCACTGACAAAACAAGTCATTCGTTGTGAGTATTACATCTAAACTGAGTGCTTTTTAAACTTGAATAGTGAGGGGATTGACGTAGCGTTTTGATGTATTGAGTAGACAGGTGGGTCATAAGCGAAGGAAGATATTTTGTTTTCTCTACATTGGGGGAAATTTACATTTGATTTTAAAGCCGTAATACTTCAAATATTTAAAGTCTTTAAATATAAAAGCATAAAGAATTTTAAATGTATCCACAAATTTATCTTAGCTTGAACTAAGATGTCGGTTAAATTGAAGTAAATATCCAGAATATAGTAGCGGTCACAGTATTTTTGTGGAAAAAAATGGAATTTCAGAAAAAATTCAAAACAAATGTGTTTGCATAATGAAATGAGATGCTTAAACAATTGTTACGACGTTTGGAACCAGCTTAAATCATCACTAAGTTCATTTTTACACCATATTAGATTCCTACGAAATTGTTCACTTCTTGTTTTTCTGATATCAGAAATACGTATGATAAAGTTCAAGTCGCTTATAGTAATTTTAATTAATTGCTTGCTCTTAGTAATTCCAGTATACCAATTAATAGATCTCTGACTAATTATGGTTTATCAAATACATCTTCTTCTTATTTGTCCCAGTATACGGGTTTAGCTTGTTGCGCCACTCACAGGAAAATAAGTAAATTAACAAAACTAAATTGTATTCCACACAGTGTTGTCCTCTGTTCTATTGGAGTTTGGTAAACTTGTAACTGCTGTGTTTCCCAGACTTTCCAGGCTATGAACAGTCACGGATGTCAACATTCTTCGACTGATTAAGCAGCTTGCAATGCCTTAAAGTTGAGAATGGCATTGCAATGCTTCCTGGTGTATTTCTAGTAGACTAGCGTTCATTAATTTTGCCCTTATAAATGGTAGCTTTTGACTGGGCCAGGTCCGATTTATTTATACCTTGACTGATTTAGAGAATACCAAATAACAGAAATTACATTTACACTATTTACAATTCAAGTAATAGAGATAAAATAAAACAGTATGTATAGTATTTAGAATCATATGTACAAAATTAATATTTAATTATTTCCGCCTTGCGGTTAGACCACCCAACTGGCAGAAGCGGGCTTGGCTCAAATTTGGGCGGCGGTCACTGGCATTCCTAGGGTAATTCGGCTTACGTTGGCAGAACTGTGGATGTAAACAAATGTTAGCAAGAATGTAATGAAGTCACGATGTTATGTTTATATTTATATCTAATAAAAACAAATAAATGTTGAAATACCACCTTGATGGACTTTCTCTTGTTTCCCACGTGCGCGACCGCGAAATGTGACTTGGTGATAACAGTGGGTGATGAAAGGCTATCTGTGGTTGATAACGGATAGACCGCGCGTGCTAGGGTCGTGTAAACACAACTTTCGGGGTAGGTTAATTTTTGATCTGGTGAAATTGCAGATTATGCAGGAAATAACGTGCCCTGATCTCCAGGTATACGTTGTGTTAAATTAATTACGAACTTAAGGATGTTTCGTGAATGTGAACTGGCTTGGAGCGCCCTGAACTCCAGTTATGCGCCGTTTTAAGTTAATAAATTATGAAAGTTCCATAAATATGAACTGGCTACTCTAGACGCGCCCTGAACTCCAGGTATGCGCCGTTTTAAATTAATAAATTATAAAGGCTCTGTGAATATGAGCTGGCTAGTCTTCACGCGCCCTGAACACCAGGTATACGCCGTTTTAGATTAATAAATTATGAAGGCTCCGTGAATATTTGCCTAAAGTAAATTTATCCACAGGACTTATAATAACTTAATGGAGCTGGTCGGATATATCGTTTGGGAATCTGAATCTAAATTTTCTAGAAGAATTCTGGTACAATTCTGGTGGGCCATCTGAGGCAGGAGCAAAGCTCTTCCTCAGCTGAGGGCCGCGGGATCAGCCTGGAGAAGCAAAGTTCGCTTCTCCGGAATCCAACTCGGATTAATTCCCCTCCACTTCGGCGGAATAATTTTATTTTATATCTAACTGCCGCGTCCAATTCCGTCAGCGATTTGCAAAGTCAAAATTGATTAAAATTTTAGATATCTAATGCCGGTATATTGTTGAATGGATTGGTACACTCAAAAGTCTTATGTACTCTTCTACTAGTGAGGTATACTTCGAATGGTGATAATAAGTTGTATTATCTTAAAACAAACTTTTTCAGGCTATTTTTTTGGGTTTTCAGTCGTTTTGATTGGATATGAATCTATGTAGCAAGATAGATACATAAGTAAATTTACTTCAAAGTTATATTGTGACTGTAGCATGGAGTAGGTCAGTATTTGTTGAAAGAAATACACTTTCAGATCTTAAGTTATATGAATAGCTTCAGGGATCAACGAATGGAGCTCTCATATTTCACTCAAGACCATTAAAGGTGATCTTCGCATTATAATCCTTCTGCGAGTGGTTTTGTCTTTTACATTCAAAACTATCATTGAATTAGTCCTTTTTGATACTGGCGGACTAGTCTTCGTTCATCTTAAATCCAGAAATAGTATTGAGATTCATGGCTAAAGGCGACTCTGTTTCACTTCCCATTCCAGAGTTCGTTCTTTCTTGGGACCTCTGAAGTCTCAGCTCAGGGTTGTTACGTTCATTTTGACGTAAGCACCTATTTCTGCTTTACTCTCTGACGTTAGCCCTAGTTAGCTTCATTACCTGTAGTTTTCTCTAACTGCTACTTAATTGCTAAGCTTTGGTTAAAGGATATAGCCAGTTTTGCCCACTGGACCTAAAGTTAGAAGTAGTTATGTTTGATTTGGGTCTTACATTCCTTCTTTACTAGTAATGTGATGTTGTTTGGTTTGTTAGGCCCCTCTGAAAGTGTTATTTTGAATAATTATCTCTGGTTGTCTAATATTTACTTATTTGGCAGTGCCTCTTGTCCCACGGGTGTGACTTTATTTGTAAGGTCATTCCCGTTATTGAATATTATTATATCTTGTACCGCATTGGCCTCTCAGGCGTTATCTGTTGGATTTTGCGTATGTCTACTTTAATTCAAGTTATTCGTTAACCGCCGTGAATTCTAACGCGTTCATCTAGTAACTTACTTCTACCGTCAGGTTTTCTAAGATTACTTCGTCCTACTGTGGCGGTCAAATCGTTTATCAGTTATATATTTTGTTAAGCGAACATTTTCAGAGATCTTGCATCCCGCTTATCTAAGGGACTTGAAATTTAGTGGTTGCTGCCTCTCTGTTATTTCCCCCATCCGTATCGTTGGTTAACCAAATGAAATTTGAGAAAAACGTCATCTGGTGGATTTCGTGCAGATACCTTTTTTTCTGGTGAGTTATCATGAAACACATGTTGGCAGATTGTCCTTACGCATTTTTATCCCATTTTAGGTAGTTCTTGGTAACTTAAGCGGATTGCTAAGCTGATTGACCTCTGGTGTAAGTTTTTCCCAACTGCACACCGCGACTGTACGCTAATTGCATCGCATAGTTTCAGGGCTTCTTTGTACTTCTTTATCCTTATGTTTCTTTGTATTTATGAAGCTTTGTATTTGGGTTTTATAAATTTATGGAATTTTGGAATCTGGATTATGAGTATGGATTTTTAAATGGGAGTTTTTAGTTGGGATTTTGATTTATTTTAGAATTCGTATTCATAGAATCTCGATTAAACAGATAAGCCACATCCCTGCTTTAATTTAAATAAATATTACCTGCGATTCAGAATGTATTAGCATGAATAAGTTTATGAGCTTATGATATTCAAATTTTCTTTTGAATTTCCGGGTTTACCATTTATTGATTTAGTTAGGATATGTATTATTGATTTATATGTGTATTCATAAGTACCTTGTCGTGCGTTTAAGCTTGCTTTTGAAATTCAAATACATAGATTCAATGTTTTGCTGCGGTACGAAGAACTGCCCTTTTATGTTATTTGTTTGCATTTATTGGAAATAAAAATCACTTCAATTGCGCGGCATTTATGTCTCTTTCTTTTTGTAATAGGTTACAGTTTATCAAAGAGCCTGCATCTGATCAATTTGACATACTTCCCTTCAACGTAAGTTTACCAGATCACCCGGAAATCTTCTAACTTAGATTCGCGAGTTGTTGAACAATCAAATTGGTGCCGCCCTTATTTGCTTTTGAACTATTTTGGGTATTCACAGTTCGCTATTCTGCTTATATTGACTTGAAATTATCATTAGCGTTTTAGTACTTCCGCCTATTAGAGCTTACAGCGGTCACAGGTGTCTCAGTAGCCGTAAAAAAACAAAGTGGAAGTAGATAAAATATGAGCTCATATTATATTAGTTGGCAGTAAATAGATTGCAGTGGGAACCTGTGATTTACGGTAGCAAAATATTTGTTTTACTATTAATGTAAGGAGTTTAGAAGCTTGCCATGTTTTTACCTGACGTCCTGTTGATTCAAAATTGGTCATCGAGGTTTCTGATGAATATCTACCCAACTGACAAAATAGAATATGTCGAAAAAGGCAGTTGCTCTAGTTATTAATCAAACTATGACAAAGATATAGTTTTGTAAGTCATTCTCTTGTTGGGAATTTACAAAGCTTTTACTCTAATTCAAGATAGATATTATAAAAAAATATATGTATAAATTAATCTTTCCCAACATGGGCATGCCATATATTTGTAGATCTGCCCTTTTTTAATTTAAAATAATTCTGCAAAGGCACATTTATTAATTCAAATTAAATTACATAATCTAGGATTTCCGGTTCATAAAGGACGTTTAACAGAACTGTAAACTTACATGGGCAATTGGAATTTAAATACGTGCAATTATAGAAGAGTTTCCATGTATCTAGATAACTAATTTTTGTCTCACTTCTTTTAATAACTAGAGAAACTGCCTTCCTGCAGATATTCTTTTTCTAGAACCATTTTCCGATGGCATGGCGATGGCATTGTTGAAATGGTGCTTAAATTCCACAAACATAAAGTGTCCTGTACCGTATTAGTTCAAATATTCCAACAGTGGGTTGGGTATTTTGGATAACAATCTGTTCAGCATTTCTTGAAACTAATTCCACAACTCTGCATTGAAGTCTTTCAAATTATTTGCTTTTATTCAAAAATCTGTGCACCCCTGAAAAGGGTTTTCAGAGAAATACCTACCCATTTATTTAAAACTATATTTGTTGTGGTAACGGATAAAAGCTACTAGGTATATATTTTTACAAAAAATATAGATATCACCAAGGCTCTGGAAGAGCAACATTTGTAGCATCAGTTTTTGTAAACATTTTAGTTATTTACAATTTAATACATTTGTAGGGTATTCTCATGGGTGATTTCGAAACAATTGTGGGCTGGGTACTTGCGTTATATTTACTAAAATATTCACATATGAGTGATGCGTTGTTTTTGTTACATGGTGATGGCAATTACTTCTAAACTTCATTCTTTTTAGTCAATGATTGACTATAATATGACTACTTCCAGTAATATTTAGATCAGATCAGTCATAAACGTGTTGTTTAAGTATATTGCAACTTACTGCAATACTGAGCTATTTAGACCTAAAAGACATTAACGTCTTGAAATGTAACTGCATAAAGAGAAAGGTCTATTTTCATGGAATGCTAATATGGGGGACTTATAAAAGGAAAATAAGGTTTACTAAAGGGTCATGTGTTATTTTTAGACAAAGCAATATCCCTGATTAAATAAAGGACGCCTGTGCAGCTTCCCTGGCTATTCTTCATCATTTACACCTGAGAAATAAAGGCAGTGGCTCATTTATTTGCTCCCGTCGTTCGTTATTTATAAATATAAAACGACCGGGCTGCTATCGCCGAGAAACGCTGAGATGAATAACGGGCGCTAATTTGAAATTGTACTTCGTTATTTCCCTTTTATGTAAATCGTTACCTCCCTTATTCTTCCCATTTGTCCAGCCTTCGCATGGTGCGGTCATAACTAAACAATATTCATGGAGTTTGAGTACTTGGAACTTACGACCGCAGAGGATCGTCTGGTCTTTGACGGGACGTCTCCCTAGGGTTGCGAGCCCCCCTCGCCCTTCACCCCTCCCATTCGCAGTCGTATTCGGGACACGTCCGTCATTTGGCGTCGGTGTCCTCTTTGTTGAGAGCTGCATCTTGAAAATGAGCGGGCGTCAGCTTGCTCCCTAACAAAGATAAGATGATCTGACACACGAAATCGGTTATAAAATGCAATCATAAACTATGATAATGAAAAACAGCTGTCTTGCTTTACGGCGTTTCGAATGCTGTGTTTTGTTACATTGTCGGAGTTTAAAGTTGGAGAAGTACGTGTGGCGGTGTAAATAAAAAGTTTACGTTTGTCGGCGATAAAGAGAACAGATTGCGCCCGAAGCGGGGCTTTGGTCTTGCGTTTACGCCCTTGAATGTTTGTAACTACGGATTCTGGGGCTTCACATTTAAAAGTGCGAAGGAGTGGGTTGGGAAGCGTTGCTGATGAGAGATAGAGGAGAAAATTATGTTGGTACCAGGAGATGTTTTTGTGTTATCTATTCAGCCATGAAGATTTACAGAAACAATTACTATTTTCCAGTGTAAAGTGGTTCCGGCACATTTATAATCGTATTTACAAAGATAGTTTTCGTAGCGACGCGAACAAAATAACCTGAGTGAAATTAAGTTTGAATACAGAACCTTTATAGAATAATGTATCAAAAGCTAACAATATAATACATCCAACTGAAATATTAGTTTTAGCAATTTCAATGAGACAGGGAAACGATTCGAGATAACCCAAAGCTTCAAAGACATGTAGAAACAAGAGCGAACTTGCGCCACTTGATGTTGGTAGATCGAATAATGAAGGTTTCATCTCAATTAAAGTCAGAGTGTTATAAAAATAATTTGAAAGCTTTGCATGAATGCTTAGGCTCCACTATTACAAAAAGTATATATGGTTGGCGGTCCTGGTGTGGCAAGGAATACGTATGTGCGAAGTGCTCCACAGAAATCAATTCAAAATTAGTGAAATAACGACCAATAATCTAATAGTGACTGTGCAACAAGTAAACCAAGGAAAGTAGAACACATTACATCAACTAAACTCAAAGTAGGGTTGGAATTAAGGTGTCAAATTAACAATAGTTGAACGAAGGCACTAATAAGACGCTGACCTCCGACAGGTTGACCGGGATCAGCTGCTTTCCGCAGTAGGAAGATAAGTAAACAGACTGCGCTTGTAAATACAAATAACGAAAATTCTAAATTTTTAATGAGCAGCGAAAAGGAAAATATGGAGAAAATAAAGCAAATGTTTGCTTAAATAAACACTAAATTATCAACTGTTGAAGAGAAAATAGACAGGAACGCGAAGGTGATAAGGGATCTAAGACAAGAGAACCAGCTCCTAAAGTAAGTAATTAAAGAGCAGGAAGGAAGAATGGAAATGCTGGAGAAAGAAATGAAAAGGAATAACATAGTGGTTCAAGGAATAATACATGAAAAAAAGGGAGGCGAAACGAAGGTGAAAGGGAAGATTCAGAGAACAAGGTCGCAAAGCCTCTCTTAGATATAACAAACTGATTGTGAACGGGACGGTATACGGAGCGGAATCTTTTAAAAGCGAGGACGCAGAAATCTAAACAGACAAGAAACGCACGATAAATGATCGCTCCCAAGAGAATAACGAGCACAACCAGCAACAGAAAAAGATAACGAGAGCTAACGAGACAAAAAAGTAACAAAGACAAACACAGTAAAGAAGAAAAATAAAGAAAGGTCATTAATAAAAATTGGTACTTGAAATATAAAAACGGTGTTAGGTGCGCGGAAAATGGAAGAAGTTGCCAGGGAAATAATTAAATACAAAATGGAAATATTAGCCTTGCAGGAAATAAGATGTAAGGGGGAAGGTAAAATCGACAAAGAATGTTACTCACTGTTTTATGGAGGTGAATGATTAAATGGGACAGGATTTATCGTTAGTAAGAAAATTAGAGAAAATGTATTAAAATTTCAAGTAATAAACGGAAGAATAACACACAATAGAATTAAAAACACACAAGCGAACATAACAATAATAAAAGCATACGCGCCAACCGAACTTGCAAGAGAGGAAGATAAAATAGAATTTTGCGAGAAACTGGAGGAGACGTGCGATAGTATACCAAAAAATTACATCATACTGCTAGTAGGAGACTTCAACGCAATGATCGGGAAAGAAGACTACTTAAGCAGTGTAGCAGGTAAATACACTATCCACGACACTACTAACAACAATGGGACAAAATTATGCAATAATGAACATCAGCATAATTAGGACTAAGTTCAAGCATAAGCCAGAACATAAAGTGGCATGGATGATACCCGGAAGAATGTATGCAAACCAGATAGATCATATGCTCATATCCAAAAAATTGGTGAGGATGGCTCACGACATTAGATCATTTAAAGGAGCTAACGCTGATAGTGACCACTTACTGATTATAGCAAAAATGAAAATAATAATCATCAGACAGGATAGTAAAACAAACACAAAGAGAAAATGGGACATCGACAAACTAAAAGACAGAGAAGTAGCGCAGAGATTTAGAACGGAATTAAAAAACTGCCTCATAAGAAACCCTAAAGAAAATGTAGAAGATGAATGGCTGACCAAAAAATAGCACGATAAGTGCAGCTGAAAAAGTCTTAGGCCAAAAAAGACGAGCAATGCATGGAGATTATAAGCTTTAAAAACCAAGAAAGAATAAATTGGATCAGAACAGAAGGAGAACAAGAACTGAACGATTACAAATAAAAAAGCAAAACGGCTACAAGAATATGCAGAAGTAAAAAGGATTCAAAACTACATGAATGAAATAGACACAAACAGTAATGACAATACTAAACTATTAATCTACATTAAAAAGCTAAACAATAAGAAAAAAACAGGAAGTGAAATGATTGATAGTAGAGAATGGGAAACATACTTCACCGATATATACAAAGATAAAGAGAGCAAGAGGGGAAACGACAATATAGAAATGGACCAGGAAATAAAGGTAGGGGAAGCCGGGCTATAACCGTCATTTAATGAATTTGCAGAGGTGATTAAAAAGCTAAAATCCGGGAAAGCTACAGGGACAGACGAAATAAACGAGAATATATAAACTAATAGTTCAAATATGGAGAGAAGAAGTCATGCCATCAGAATGGAGAAGAGGAACATTAGTACCTATACTAAACAAGGGAGATCCCATGATATGCCAGAACTACAGAGGGATTATGCTTCTGAATACTGCATACAAAATCTTAATCTCAATTATCCGCAACCGATTAGAGACACACATAGAAGTAGAAATAGATGATTACCAACAAGGTTTACAGGAAAAGCAGATCCGCTATAGACGCCATTCACATTCTAACACAGATAATAGAAAAATGCTATGAACATAACATCGAGCTACATATACTCTTTATCGACTTTAAGCAGGCCTTTGACAATCTCATTAGACATAAACTCATAAAAGAGATGGAAAGTATGAATATACCAGGAAAACTAGTCAATCTAGTAAAAATGACAATGGAGAGATCAGAGGCAATAGTGACAACAAGGATCCCCGAATCCATTTAGTATCGAAACTGGAGTGAAACAATGGGATGCGCTGTCCACAACCGTATTTAATATAGCCTTGGAGGGATCACTTAAGACGTTGGAAATTGGAGAGGAACTATCGCAAATAAATCAATACAACTCATTGCATACGCCGATGACATAGTAATAGTTGCTAGAAACAGGAAAAGCATAGTTGAAGCTTTACTTAAACTCGAAAAAGAAGCAAAGGACACATGGTTAACAGTAAACGAACAAAAAACAAAATAAATGGTAAGCAACAGACATATAAGAAGCAACACAAACCATATCGACTCCAAAGTTAGTAGCAAAAGAGAGTGGTTGTGCTGAAATTTTGTTCCTGTTTGATTGCAAATATTTAGTTTTTGAATTTACAACCATGTCTGGTGCCACCTGTTTAAAGTGTATGCAAGAGGTCAAAGATAGACAACCAATCTGCTGTGATACTTGCAAAAGATATGTCCATACCACCTGTACCGAGTTATCTCGAATTGAAGTGCAATGCTTGCAAGCAAATACCCGAAATATTTTGTTATTTTGCAAAGAGTGTAAATTAAAAAGCAATTAAATTGTTGCCCTCAGCGAAGCAGTTGTTCGTTTGGAAAAAGAAGTTAAACAATTAAAACTAAAAATCGAAGAGACGTCTGCAACGGCAGCTACAAAACACCTGACTGATAACGAAGATATATTTAATGAGGTTTTCGAAAGACAGCGCAGAGCTAATAACGTAGTTATTTATAATATCCCTGAATCTAATTCTGAGTCGGCAATCACTCGCATGCATGATGATAAAGTTGTTATACAAAATCTCCTTAAAAATATTGTAGGCATAAATGCTAATGATGCCCGTGTTATGCGATTAGGCCGAGGTGCATTACAAGGAGGGAAGTCGAGTCCCTTGAAAGTAATTTTTCCGTCACCAAATGATGCTTTGACGGTTCTAAAAAACAAAAACAAAATCGACAATAAAAATGGATACCGACTATTTAGCGACCAAACACCGCTACAACGCAATTTTATGATGAACTTGAAAAAGGAACTGCAGCAACGCACGGAAAGCGGTGAAAACAATCTATGCATAAAATATATTCGGGGATTTCCTCGCATTATCCAGAATACTCAGCCACAAAACCAGAATCTGTAATTACTAAAGATCATAAATGTCTTCGCATATGCCATATCAACATCAGATCTCTAAATTCGTGTTTTGAAGATTTTTCTGATTACGTAAATGAACAAAACTTTCAACTTATAGCGTTATCTGAAACTTGGCTTTCTCCTGACATGTCTAACGATTTATTCGGTTTACCTAATTATTCTATGTTTCGTCAAGATAGACCTTCTAGAGGTGGAGGAGTTTGTTGGTATGTTCGTAGTGGTTTGAAGGGCAAATTGATTGACACCTCGTGCTTCCTGGAATCTCAACTGGAACAGCTCTGGATTAATCTTACAATTGATGGCAAAAAAATCGGCTTCGGCGTAATATACAGACCTCCAGACGGCAATATTTCAACATTGGATGAAATTGAATCTACCTTATGTCATATAAATTCAGAAGTAGATAAAGTTGTTATGGTAGGCGATCTCAACATTGATATGTATAAAAAAGATTCTCGGCTTTGTAAGCACCTTATGAAAATTTTGGAAATATACAATTTGTTACAAATTGTAGATAAACCCACGAAGGTCACATATACGACATGTACTCTTCTGGATATTATCTGTATCAGCAAGCATGTAAGTGTTGGCGAATGTGGCACAGCCGATTTACTCAACATGACCGACCACAGATTTATCTACTGTACGATAAAATGCTCAACAAATAAGAACATTCCACTTAAACTGACTTTTAGGGACTTTAATCAATTTGATTTTAATTTATTCGCTAGAGATGCTGCTGCAATCAACTGGGATTTCGTATATGCTTTAGAAGATGTAAATGATAAACTTTTGTTTCTGAATAATACTGTCATCTCTCTATTTGATGTACATGCACCCTTGAAAACTGTAACAGCGAAAAAACCTGGTCGACCTTATATCACTCCTACTATTAGAGAAATGTCACGTTTAAAAGATAAAGCCTACAAAAAATTTCTCCATACTAAAACAGACAAGGATTACATATTCTATAAGAATATTAGGTACTATCTAACATCAGCTATTAGAAGGGAGAAGAAAGCCTATATTCAGTTTGAGCTCAATAATAATAGAGATAACCCGAAGAAATTGTGGAGCAGTCTTAGAAAGTTCAACATACACAAAACTAATAAACCATATATTCCGTTACACATCTCCGAGCCTAACTCCATCAATGATTATTTTCTCAATTCATTAAGTACGCCCAGTGTTGATAACAATTTAGTTTTATAAAAACAATGTGAAGTGCGATATTAAATTTAATTACAATCAAGTAGCGGAAGCTGAAGTATGGAGTATCGTTGAAAATCTGAAGTCCAATGCTGAAGGAAGGGATGGAATTAACTTAAAGTTATTGAAATTGGTCATACCTTACTGTAAAAACGCGCTAACGCATATAATAAACAGTTCTCTCTTACAAACGGTCGTACCTGATGTGTGGAAAATGTCAACTATAATACCTACTCCAAAAGTGGCTAATCCGTGTAGTGTAAGTGAACTTCGACCAATAAGTATACTTCCTACAATGTCGTAAGTAGTGGAAAAGGTTGTTTTTAAACAGCTATCGCAATATGCCAGTAAACATATTTTACCACCTATCCAATCTGGATTTAGAAGTCCTTATAGTACTTCTACAGCTTTACTGAATATATCTAGCGACATTGCTCAAGCTATAGATGATGCCAAAGTCACAATATTAGTTCTATTAGATTATAGTAAAGCGTTTGATGTAATAAATCACAAATTATTGCTGGAAAAACTGCATTACTATGGTCTATCCGATACTTTGATAAACTGGTTTGATAGTTATTTATCTAACAGAACACAAGCTGTCAAGGTACACGGGCAACGATCAGAAGATATGATCATAGCTAAGGGCGTTCCTCAGGGGAGCATTCTTGGACCTTGTTCACCATATTCACTTCAAATCTGCCAGAAGTAGTAACTCGTGATTGTCTTCTACATATGTACGCAGACGATACGCAAGTGTATAAATCGTGTTTGCCACATGAAATAAATAAAACTATTGATGCTTTAAACATCAACCTTAAAAATATTATGGAGTGGTCTAATGCAAACGGGCTAAAAATAAATGCGTCAAAAACAATTGCAATGTGTTTAGGTTTAAGTAGTGTACGTGAGCGCGCGTGTCAGTTTCGTATAAAAAGTATAGAAATAAATGGTACAGTCATTAATTTCTCAGATGCAGCAAAGAATTTAGGTGTTTATTTTGATAGCAACATGACTTTTGAATTGCATGTTACCAAATTGTTAAGCGCAGCTTATGCTAAGTTTAAGTCTGTATATAAGTTTAAGCAAATATTATCTTGTGAGGTCAAATGGACGCTTTGTAATAGTATAATTTTAAGCAATCTTAACTACTGTAGCACAGTTTACTATAGCTTTCTTACAAAAAAGTTTAAACTTAAGATGCAAATGTTACAGAACTGCTGTTTAAGATTTTCATTTAATATTAGTTACCGGGAACATGTTACTCCGTATTATACTCAAAGAAAATTGTTGAAAATGCAAAATATCTTCTGTGTTCAGTATGTTATGTTTATCTATAATTTAGTTACAAATAGCGAACCGACATATTTGTGCAATAGATTACGTAAAAGATCGGATATACATAGCATAAACATAAGATTTAAATGTAAATATCAAATACCTGCGCACAGAACTACTAAATTCGAGTGTTCATTCAGCTATATGGCACCAAAATTGTTAAAAAACGATTTTTCTAACATCTTAAGCACTGGTAATTTTCAAACTGTCAAAAGTAATTAAAAAAAAATATTTTATTCAAACTATTGATGTAACTTAAAATTATTCTCTATAGTAGTAACTGTATGTATAGGGTGAGTGGAAGATCAGTCTTGGCTGAACCCATTCCTTTTGTGTATGCTTTTTGTATTGCACAATAAATTTTGTATTATTATTATTATTATTATTATTATCGCAATAGGGAAATATGGGTTCGAAATAGTGGAGAAGTTTAAATATTTGGGAGTGATGGTAAATGGGAATAACGACAGGCAGGAATCAGGGCCTACTATGCTTTCAAAAAGCTATTTCCCAATAGTAATCTGAGCAGAACTACAAAAATGAAAATATACAAGGCGGCAATCCGACCAGTGGCAACCTACACTAGTGAAACAGTCTGCCTGACAAAGAATGACGAGGAAAAACTGCGCGCTTTCGAAGAAAGATCATCAGAAGAATAATGGGAACCAAACAAAAAGGAAGAGGGAGAGTATAGAAGGCTGATGAAATAAGAAATAAAATAAGAAATATACTTGGAGAAAACATAGTAAACTTCATAAAATCGCAGCGAATACGGTGGTATGGGCACATACACAGGAGATACCTGGAGTCACTATAAGAAGAATAAGTGAATGGAAACTCACAAAAGGTACGCTAAGAGGGAGACCAAAAATAAGATGGGAGGACCAAGCGATAACTGATTTGCGCACTATGGAAATTAAAAACTGGAAAGCCAATATCGAAGACAGGAAAACATAGAACAAGATAGTAAATAAAACAAAAAAAGAAAAGAAGCTATAAGAGGCAGGAAAATGTGGACTGACTCACAACTATTGATCTGGAAAGGTTTGATAACTACGATCAGAAGTGTTGTTTTCTTCATGATAAATGCAGCGTACACAAAGCTCGAAAAGTTCAACAAATCCTGTACTATAGCTTTATAGAGTTAAATCTGTGACGGCCCAAATTGAATTTTCTATTCTTACGTAGAAGCTCTTTTTAACGCCTTTGTGAGTCGCTTTTTTGGCAGACTTTTATCTCAAATACAGTAATGCTGTCTCTTTTGACGTAGGCCTGTGAGTGAAGCAGGTTGCCTACGTCTGGGTAGTTTTGAAAAAAATCACAAATTTTCAATTGGTACTAAACAAGATCAAAACACTGAAACAGTTAATATGTTCTGTTGTGAATGAGACTGCTTTAATATGTATAGTTGCTACAAATTTTTAAGTTAATTGTCAACCTGTTTAGACGTAGCTATAAAACCAAATTATTATAGTAAATATAATTGTTTAGAGCCTCGTTTAAGTAAATCAAATAATGCTAAGATATGTATCAAGAGTTGTCTCAGCTTTTTTGTCTTGCATAGTACCTCGTATTTGTTAGGCTTATGTCCGTCTAATTGCATGCCGCAGTGCTTCTTACGGTGTTTTTCCTGGAATTTGACACTTGTCTTCCTGTAATCCTATAAAATGATTCGTTATATGTCGGGGCTTGAAAAAAGAATTTTGATTCATACACGGCGCCATCCAATATCGTAGTGCATTCTCGCTTCTTGTGGCTGTGTGCAGATTTATCATGGTTTAGCACATTTTTCTATGGCCGTTTTCCACCTACAGGGATGAATTGCAATCGTTTATTTTACGTAGCTTGACAGAGAAATAATGCTTTTGTAGGCCTTCTTCCTTCCGGCTCCTTCGTTATGGGCATTTTTGAGCTTTCTCCAGCCAACCAATTCTCTATTCTGAGCGACTATTATGTGACTGGTAGCCGAGCCGTTTTATGAACTCCACGATTCAAGCTAACAAGCTCGGGATTTTCCTATCTTCTCTCAAATCATTGGTGTCTAGAGCTTATCAGATGTTAGGGCTACAGAGCCTGATGGTGCTTGCTCCATCCAAGCTATCAGGCACCCAGAAAATTAAAAAAAGATTCCAGTGCATTTGCTATTTCAATTCAAAGCTTCTAGGATTACAGAGACTTAATAAGATTGCAACGTTTGCCCTGAAAGAAATTATTCTATAAGAAACATTAATCGCTGCAAAAATTCCTTCCGCGCCTGAATTTTTTAAATGATTATCCTTCATATCCATAATAATGCGTAATCACCATGGTTTCTGTCAGTTTAATAATGACTAAAATTCAAACGTCAAAATTTAACCGCGGTTAAATTTATGTCAAAATTTAATCGCTTGTGCATAATTTTAACATGATTATTAAAGGTACTTCACCAACTGAATTTGATCTATTTATTCAGGAAATAATCACTCCGAACATCCCGCGTGCATATAAACTAGCCTGAATAAATTTTGACGATTTTCTGTCAGAATGCTTTGCTCTGAAGAAATATATCTCGTAAATTTTCCGCTTCAAAATCCCTCGTGCTGCGCACTCGTGCTACGTGTTGAGCGGCAAATTTACTTGACAAATTTCTTAGCAAAACATTCTGACAGAAAACGTCAAAATTTAATCGGCTATTTTAATGCACTTGGGATATTACTGTTGATAAAACTTCGAAGCGCATTGATAACCAAGTAAGCGAGATGTTGATCGCTATGCACCGATTTCCGGAAAAAAGCGAAAACGACACCTTGGCTCACCTCCTAAGAAAACCGCAATATTAAGTTAACGCACAAGGTCCCTCGGACCGTATAAAAGCAAAAAAATTCTCGAAGAAAAGGTAGAATTGGAGCTATACCTTTGCCTCCTCTCATTTCTTCCTGAATAGCTATGACATCAGAGCTGATTCGATAGTTCCGCTGACCGATCTCGGCTTTGGTTCTTCAAGGTAGAGAAAAGCGAGCACCCCGAATCGTTAATTCCTGTCGACTATCCTACCTAAGTACATACACCGACTCAGAACCATAAAAGCAAAGTGTATTGGATCACGTAGAAAAGCGCAAGCTAAAGTCGCAATTTCAGCACACCCGTATCTCCGCAAAAGGACGATTATAACCTTACATCACCTGTCATACTTGCAAGAAGCTATATGATCGTCTGCAAGTTTATCCACCGACAACATTTGTCTATGTTGCAGATACTCGACCTTCGGCTAGCTCGAGGACAACCGACCTACCCCGAATCATCGTGCCGACCAGTCTCCGAAGATTGAATTATTAATATTCATACAAAATACACTTATTTTTACTCTGTAGTTAAAAGAAGAATAAATGATTTATGTCTTACCTACGTTTATTCTTAATTTTGGGTTAAGGCTAGTTTCACACTCTCTACGATTCGAGCTACTTGATGGTATGAACTATAAGCAAAGATTAATACTCGCTTCACACTAACTAATTGCAAAATTGTTTTCCTCGTCCAGGGAGGACATTGTAAGATGTTTACTATAACTAATTCAAAATCCAATGAATTTAAAATCAGCTAACTTGTACCATTCGTTTGATGTTTGCAGTTTCGTTTCTTTAATTCAAGTTCCATGCTTGCTTATTGATTTTAGCTTTTGCATATTTTGATTTAGCATAACCTTGTTTACGAACTTTAATTTATCGGCGATTTGTGAATAACTGAGCACCATTTGGTGCTTAGCAATTTAATTATCTTGGTTATGTTTGTGAATTCACATAACGTAGTTTCTAAAACTATTAAGATACTAATGAGTGAGTATCTGGCTCAGATAATTTCCTTGGCGTTGATCGACGACTTTTGTTTTTTAACAAAGCGTCAGAGTTACGTAATTATGAATGCGCTTCGTTATCCAAAGGTCTTTGTAAAAAACTCGGGTCTATGGATTAATTTTATGGAGTGCACGAGAAAATTTTCTTAGGGTTATCTGCGCTTTTCGGATTCAGGTAAATAATCAATTCAATTATTATATTTGCTAATATATTTCAAGTTATGATTTTGTTCTAAAAACGTGTGCTTGATAATTTCATAATTTAACTTTTAAATTGCCGTGTTTAGCATTTCACACACGTGGTTTAATTTTATTGTACGGGTTCTAGTTGTGACGATATTGTTGTATTTTAATATCAAGTTGAAATGTAAGTGATTTTGCGATCACTTCTCAAGAGTAGATATTTGCTTTATTTAGATTGTAGGACTCTGTGCAACAGGTGCTAGATATAATATAGAACTTAAATAATGCAACTAGTTAAAATATTGAAATAAATGTGTGTACAAGCGCACGGGGTGCAGCACTGTTCACATTTTGCGTTAAAATTAGACCGTTTTTCTGTAAAAGCAAAGATGATACTGTGCATAATGTAGACTAAGTTTGACAGACAAGTAATGCAAAATCAGAATTCTTTTTTAGATGCTGCAAATTGCATTGTAAAAAAATGCAACATATAATTCTCTGTATAATTTGTATAGGAAAATAAAATGAAATAATTAAGGTAGATAATACTTATTTGAGTATATACGAGCTAATTTATATTAAAAGCTTTAGAATTAATCTCGATCTTGAGATCATTACGAATAGCTGCTACATGCTCTGGATGCTCTTTGTTAAATTGCTGAATTTCTGGATAATATTTAAGGGTTCTGTAATAGAACACTGTATGCTATTGCATTAAGGAATGTACTTAATCACAGAAGTTATTTCAAATGCAGTACAAACAGACAATATCTACAATGAGTATAACAAACAAAATTAATGTAAGACGAATATTATTAAACTTTTCCCTTGAGCAACTCCTCCAAGCAAGCGTAAGCGATAAAAATGTTCCTTATCTTTGATGCCGTCGTCTGCATCGCTAAGCTTAATTAAAGTTCAAGCCGCTTTTCTATTATAAAATAATAATTCGGGTGTGTTGAGTCCTCGCCTTGTCCCTTAGCACTGTCCCTTTCGGCTTAAACGGGCTTATCATATGCGAAATCCAGTTCTGGGTTATTTAACCCCGCATATATGTATACTCGCAGAGGCAACGGGTGAAAGAGCTGCTTCCTTTTGAAATTGATAAATGACGACGTGGTCGGGTCTCCGGTATGAATGCTATTTTTCGAGTTGCCGCCCATGTATGCTTCTGAATTATAGATCATCAGGCTCGACTCTTGAGTCAGGTCCATAAGGTTTCTGCTTCTTTATGCGTACACCTTTCTCGTCTTCTTACCTTTAAGGGAGCATTGCCATTTCAAGATTTAGTGTAAATGTGCTGCTTTGACATTCACAAAACTGCTACTGGAATGCTGTTCTTATTAAATTTCAAAGATAAAGTGCTGTTGGCATATTTCGCAAGGAGAAGCAGCCAACATTTTTTATTTTGCGAAGTTAATAAATCGTGAATTTCCTGCAAATTTCTAGATAATCACTTTAATACGAAATCATTCGTTTGTTGATGAAAAAAGCTATCTAATGTAAATAAGTATTCTCTTTGAAAAACTACCACGACAATAAATAATTCCTCTTATCAAAGATATGGAAGCAGTATAACTACGGTATATATATGGGATTGTTAACATGGCCACCAAAGAGTAACCGAGTTCGTCTCTGCTGTGGCAATTAAATTCAATTATCTCCAGTAATTCCAGTTGAACAAGACGTAGCATCGCTTCTTCTTCTTTCGCGTCTTATTACAGCCGAGGAACGCGTTTAGATTTTAAAAATATCGTTGTAAAATCAATGTAAAATATTGGGATTTTCCTCATTGTCATTTATTATGTAGTAAACTACCTATACTTGTTTAATAAAAATTAAAGGACAGATTGTAGAAAAACGATTTTGCAGCCTCGCTCCAAACTATTGGAGTTAGGAAAAACCCAACGACCATGTCTTGATCTCTTTTACGAGTATAGTTTGGGTGGCACAATCCCAGTTGTATTCAAAAACTGGTTTAATTTTATCCAGAACATTATAGTAGATACTACGAAAATAGTAAAAATTATTTATATATTTATTATCTTGAAAAAAACCCTAATAAACGCAGGTTAAGAAACTAAGCCCAATAACAACAAAAAACCTCGATGCATTAGAAGTAGAAAGTAATGTTAGTGATACAGCTGGCAACTAAAATAAACCCGTTTCGATTAAAACACTACCGATATTTGTGACCAGCGTAGAAAATAATATTCACATATAATCTCATAAGAGCATTAATTCTTTCCGGAAATTTTTTTGAGTACGTTCCAACAACGTCGTATTAATTTGACCGAGCGGGACGCGAGGGCAAATTAGGACGTTGTTGAATGCACGAAAAATAATTTCCGGATATGAATTAATGCTCGAATGCAGATTCGGTAAGAAAATCGTAACGACACAAACCCTAAAAAGAACTAATGTCTACCTACACAAAATTTCCAAGAAATTTTGTTGTTGTCTTGGATACGGCTCGTGAACTAATTTTTCTATTGATCGTTAATGAGTGTTGTACGATTTTCACATATAATCTCATAAGAGTATTAATTCTTTCCGGAAATTTTTTGAGTGCGTTCCAACAACGTCGTATTAATTTGCCCGAGCGGGACGCGAGGGCAAATTAGGACGTTGTTGGAATGCACGAAAAATAATTTCCGGATATGAATTAATGCTCGAATGCAGATTCTGTAAGAAAATCGAAACGACACAAACCCTAAAAAGAAGTAATGTTTACCTACAAAAAATTTCCAAGAAATTTTGTTGTTGTCTTGGTTACGGCTCGTGATCTAATTTTTCTATTGGTCATTAATGAGTGTCGTACGATTTTCTCTAAAAGAAACGCTAAACACTATACACTCTGAAAACTTTTAATAATAATGAAGTTAAAATACAACTCCATTCAGAAATATATTTACCCACTATGGAAGCTCTTAAAAGCAAGAACACGCAGTGTTACACCTATTAAAGAAAATAAGAAAAAATTAAAGTTTTCCTGAGACGTACATCCGAAACAGCATCTATAAAAGATTTGATAGCAGCTATAGAAGAGCAGAGATATAAAGTAACAAAAATTTAAAATATTCTACAGGCAAATACTAAAACAGCCCTACCACTGTTTCATATACAAGATGGCAAAACCTGATGGTTCATAGAGTTATTTGTAAATAATAAACGAGATGGAAAAGTATAAAATAATGATCTTAGCATTAAATGAAACAAGATAGCTCGAAAACGGAGAACTAAAGCTTGAGCGAGGAAAAACGCTACTATACTCAGGGAAAACGCAAGAAGATTCCATACATGAACACGGCGTCGGCTTTATAATAGACCGAAAAGCAAAAAGAGCACTCTTAGACTGGGAAACGGTGTCGGAGAGAATAATTGTGGCCAGATTTAACGCGAAGTTTTTCAACATCACAATAATTAACACTTACGCCCCAACAAATACAGAGGCACAAGACAAAAAAGAGGAATACTACGAAGAATTCGAAAAAACATATGATAAGCAAAGGAAGAAACATAAAAGAAATATTTTCTTACTGATGGGAGATATGAACGCAAAAATCGGAAATGAGGATGAAGGTATAGAAGAAATTATGGGAAAGGAAGGTATAGGAGAGAGAAATGACAATGGGGAAAGGTTTTTGGAGTTTTGCACAATAAACAATCTACTGATAGGAGGAAGCTTCTTCCCTCATAAGCTGAAACACAAAATCACATGTATAGGACCAGGAGGGAAGCCCAGAAATCAAATTGATCAGGTCTCCATAGAAAGAAGACATAGAAATAGCCTACTAGATGCGAGAGCGATGATTGGGGCTGGAATAGGATCGGACCATGCTCTAGTGAGAGCAAAGATTAAAGTCAAAATAAAAACCAGAGAGAACAAAAATAGTATAAGAACAAAGTATAACACACAACTACTAAAGGATAAAGAAATACACAGCAACTTCGGCGCAAAATTGGAAGATAAAGTAAAAGCAAACATGGACGAACTAAACATGGATGAACCAAGCATAGAACAGCTATGGGAAAAGTATAAAGAGGCACTGAAGACAACAAACAGTAGAGAGGTCAAACTAAATTAATTCGTCAAATAACGATTTTCGTGGGACTGAGTAGGTTTATACCGACAAGTGGTATCTTCTTATTCGGTGGTGTTTCCTGGGTATGAAAAATCATGTTGTCGCTTTCTCAGCCTGTGGAGTAAGGAGCTATGACGTTACAAAGATGGCCATTCCAAGTTTTAGTACAGAAAACCAGGGTTTAACCCAAACATCCAAAAAGAGAGTTCTACCCAGCAGCAAACTGTTTAGTACCCTCCTCTTAGTAAGTGGTAAAAAGTTGCACAACATTGCGCGTTGGGTTTAGGCAGGAGGGGGGTGGAAAGCTAGAAAGGTGGTAAAATGGTAGCTTTCAACAGTTTTTCGCGAATATCTCGTTAACTATGAGGTTTAGCGCAAACGTTATCTTATACAAAATTAATCTATATTTAATTTACAATAAAAATGGTCTTATGCATTTTTGACTTTTAGACAAGAGTTACGGAGATATTGAGGGGGCAATGATGTCATTATTTTCTAGTTAGCTTGGGATTCATCGTAATCACTTGTAAATGAGTATGTTTCGTTATAAAAAGTATGTTTCGTTATAAAAAGTACTTAGTAATGCATCATTAACATAGGAACATTTGTATGTGTGTATGTATGTATGTACGCCTATGTGTAAGAATCTGACAATATATATACATTGCTCCCTTCCTTTGTAGTTTTATCTTTATTTTGCCTATTTTTCCTTTTAGATAATTCATCATATCGTTTTCCTCTTTCCCATTTGAGCTTTTATAATTAAAGCTACTTAAATTACCTCTATCTTTTGTCATATTTTCCTAAAAATATAAAATCATGTGGATAGCATTGAAACAAGGTTGACTACAAACTTTATCTAATAAGCTTTAATACAAAAAATAATGGATTTTTTTTTTCTTCACAATACATGCTTTTCAGTAAATTCAATGTTCTTCAATGGAAAGTGGTATGTACAACGTACATGGTAGTTATATAATAATAAATTACAGCAATCAGTAACCTAAAAATCGTTAAGCTCTTTTTCATGTTGAAGATTATCTTCATCGATGCCGTCGTCAATAATTAGTGCATCTCTGTTGGTGAACCGGAGTAATTCTTGCACATATTTGAGCATTTCTAGCCACTCTGACGACGGTCACAGTTTCTGACACACCCCGTATTACAAGCGCAAACAATGACGGAAAGCAATTTTTCAGGATCAGCTGCCTTTGTGGTTGCAACTGGACGCAAATAACCACCAATCCTTTTCCAACCCCATTTTAGTGAATCTATTGACATTGAGCCATTGCTGCACTTGATGATAAACTCTATAAGAGTGTTGTTGTCCAGCTTCTAAAGTGGGGGAAAGTACAGCCAACCTCAAATTTGTGTGTACAGGCTCCTTTGCGATGGTCTGCAAGTAACATTGAAGGCGCAGAGTATCCAAATTATGTGCATTTGTTGATGCAAATATCGAAAGGAAGAAATGATTCCAGCATCAGCTAGCGCATCTGGGTCTGCATTTGGGTTGTTAAAAGCTTTGTGTAAAGCTCCTTTTCACTTTGCACTTTTTCAGAAGGCGTTATTTCTCCCTTTCGATAAATTGAAAAAACGGTATCACATCCGGCGAAAGTGTAAGCTGTCAAGACAACATCCTTCATTTCCCCTATACCACGTTGTATGCACCAGTGCATTAAACTTTTTCTCCTTGGTTACTTTTTTTCGGTACAATCATCTCCAACTGTTTGTTGGCTGGAGCATGAACAACCAACAAGACCAATAATACTTTGCAGCCCGCTTGCTGTTGTGTACAGTGATTAGAGCAATCAGTTGCATCTTGTTTTTAGTATTAGCTAGAAATTTTGCTTGTCCAAGAGTGACATTAATTCCATCTTCCACTTTCACTTCAACATGTGTAGTAGTGGATGATCTGCGCAAATGTACGAGTATGTCGTCTTTGGTCCTGGGTGCTTCACCATAACCATCTCGCCTCCCCACTTCCTTGAACCCATTATATAATACACTTGGAGCGAATATTACGAGTTCATAGGCGTAATTTTTGAATTTTTGTCAAACAGAAAATGTTACATTTTTACCTCCTCCATATCTCCGTAATCCTTTACTGGACTGCAAAAATGCATAAGACCATTTTTATTGTCAATTAAATGTAGATTAATTTTGTATAAGGTAAAGTTCACAGTAAACTTCACAGGTAACGAGATATTTGCAAAAAACTGTTGAAACCTACCATTTTACCACCTTTGTGACGTCATAGCTCCTCACTGCACAGGCTAAGAAAGCGACAACAGGAATTTTTCTACTGAGAAAATACCGCTAATTACGATGGTATCACTTGTCGGTATAAACCTACTCAGTCCCACAAAAATAATTATTAATTCTCTTGGCCTCCCTACTAAAAAGAAATGGTAGGAGAAAAAAAGAAGAAACACAAGCCGTGGTTGTCATTGCAAACGGAGACATTAATAGAGGAGAGAAATAAGCTAAATCAAAGAATATTAAATGCAAGAACAGACGAATAGAAGAAAATACTTGAACAAGTATACTGGGAAAAAGATAAGCAAATTAAAAAAAACACAAGAAAAGATCGAAGAAATCAAATGGAGGACCTGCTAAGGAAAGCAGAAAAAGCAGCAGACAGAAACGACCTAAACACGCTGTATAAGATAACACGGAAAATGCCTGGAAAGAGAAATATAACAATCAATAACATTAAAGACAAAAAATGAAAAATACTAACATCACAAAAGGAAATATCAGATAGATGGGTAGAATATTTTAAAGAAATATATAGCATTAATAGAAATAACAGTAATATAGAAGAAAATGAGGATGGCATTGAAATAGAACCCCAACTTGATGTAAAGATGGACGAAATAAAGGAGGAAGAGATCCTTCAGGCTATTAAACAACTGAAAAATTATAAATCAGCGGGGTTAGACGACATTCCAGGAGAACTGATTAAGGCAGGATCTGAATCAATTGTAAAAATGCTACATAACATACTCAGGAAAATCTGGACAGAAGAAAAAATCCCAAAAGAATGGAAGGAGGGCCTAATTGTCTAAATACCGAAGAAAGCCGATACCACAGAATGCGATAATTGGCGAGCGATTACAATATTAAATACCACAAGCAAGCTATTAACGAGGATAATACTTGAAAGATTAAAAGAAGCAACCTTAAGTAAACTCAGAAATAATCAAGGGGGTTTTAGACCACGAAGATCTTGCATTGACCACATCAGCACGTTAAGGATAACCCTAGACGAATGTAATGAATGGCAGAAACAAATACATATAAGTTTCATTAATTTCAAAAAAGCCTTTGACAAAATAAATAGAGAAAAAATGTGGCAGATACTTAAGATGTATGGAATACCAGAAAAATATATAAAAATTATTCAACTTATGTACGAAAATTAGAACGCCTGTATAATACATAACGGAGAAAAAACTGAAAAATATGCAATTGAAAGTGGCGTGAGACAAGGATGCATACTGTCGCCCTTATTATTTCTAATAATTATCGATTGGATAATGGAAAAATAATAGATAATCAAAAAGGACTAGCATGGAGATTTAACACGAAACTCGAAGATCTAGAATATGCAGACGACATTTGTTTAATTTCCGAGAAAAGAGAACATCTACAAGACAAGGTAAATCTATTACAAACAACAGCAAGAAACGTGGGACTGGACATTAACACAAATAAGAGAAAGACAATAAGAACAGGCACAGAAGACACAACTGCGATAAAAATAGGAGGAAAAAATATACAAAACGTGGCGAATTTCACCTATCTTGGCAGTATACTGGACGAACAAGGAGGATGTAAGTCGGACATAAAAACAAGGATACATAAAGCACAAAACGCCTTTAGAATACTTGGTAAAATCTGGAAGTCAAATGAAATAACAAAGAATACAAAATTGAGAATATTGAGAACAAACGTGATCACGGTACTTTTATACGGGTGTGAGACCTGGGCATTAAATAAACAACAACTACAGAAAATACAAATTTTCATCAATAAATGTCTGAGAAATATTATGGAAATCCACTGGCCAATCACTATCACAAATAGAGAACTATGGAATATTACGGAGCAATTACCAGTTAGTGTGACTATAATAAAACAACGTTGGAGATGGATTGGACACACATTAAGGAAACCATGCTCAGAAATAACCCGTCAAGCACTCGAATATAACATAAAGGAAAAAAGGAAGAGAGGAAGCCCAGCTCAAACCTGGGGAAGAAATATACTTAAGAAATGTAAGGAAATGAACACAACATGGAACAATGTGAAAGAAATAGCTAGAAACAAAAATAGATGGAAAGAATTCGTGCAAAATATATGTAATCAGCAAGAACAAAAGGTACTCAACCCCCCAGATTAAAGCAATAGAATAAATGAAGTGTTTAAGTTTAAATTGTTTAAATAGTTTAAATAGTGTAAAGTGTAAGTGAACCCTTTTAGCGTAAGGCCGACTACCTTATGCTACGAACTTACGAGTTAGAGAAACGTCTTAGACGACCCATATTCCTAATGGAATGAAAGGACTGAAGAAGACATCCGAAACAGCATCTATAAAAGATTTGATAGCAGCTATAGAAGAGCAGAGATATAAAGTAACAAAAATTAAAAATATTCTACAAGCAAATACTAAAACAGCCCTACCACTGTTTCATATACAAGGTGGCAAAGCCTGATGGTTCATAGATTATTTGTAATAAATAGTATTCGAATACTCAGCTCCATTCTCTTAAAACCCGAAAAATAAATAACGCTATTTAAGTAAATATACCATGTATTGGGCTGTTACTATGAAACATGGATAAAGTGCTGTTAATTTTTTTCGCAAAGTTGCAAGATATGATGGTAGCGTTTTCTTTGTGTTTTTAACAAACAAAACAAACTATTTTGCATATAAATAAAGTATTTTGATTGCAGGGTAATTAACAAAATAGTTTTGATACTAGGAGCGTAAATCACGTATTTATTTTTATTTCAAATGTAAAATATGTAGCCTCAGCTGCTAAACTTGAAGGACAAGTTTGTATTTGAAGTGAAAATTTTAAATTGATATTCAAATTTGTTCTTAGTTGATGAAGGCTTACAACGTATCTTACAGATAAGGCACTATTTTTTCACCGCCCTATAGCTCTGGAACAAAAATGAAACGACACACATTTACAGATTTAAACATCTATCAGATTCGGTGATACTCTTTGAGCAAGCACACAAAAAAAGTTACATAGTACAGTGTAGTACATGCCAAATAGTTGGCCAAACAAAAAATTAGTGTTATAGAAGCCCTAAATGCGTCAAATGTTTGGATAGCAATCTCGCAAGTGAATCAACTTTGATAGAAAAAGAAAACAAAGATGCGAAATAAACAATTAGCCAAGAAAATTATCCGGCAAGCTATAAAGGTGTAGTACGAAAACAATTGCAATAAAAAACCGCAACGGTACAACAACAACGCAATAAGTGGGAAATTATGAAGACCCAACTAATAGAATAAACACAATGCTAAATATTCTTCCAGCTCTGATATCCAAACATAAATAATCGCTGGCGAACTCAAAGGATCTGATACGCCAATGCATTGACTCGACAGAGCCAAGAAGTCAAAATCTTTATAACTTTATATAACACTGATGAGGTGCTGATGTCTGAGATACATTGTACGCGAAAAAGCTCTCAGGGTATGCAGCCTACTACTTATACCCAACACCTTGACGTAACGGCACATGCGGGGAGAGTAGTTTTTATAAAGAAAACTAAAAATCTTTACAAAACCAACAATTTTAAAATAAATATCTACAAGCAACCAGCATTACAGTGAAAGGCTCATTCCAAATTACAGCCATTTACACTTCATCTAAGTATGCAATTAAACATGGTCAATATAGTGAGTTCTTAAAATCTCTAGGTAGTAGATTCATGGCAGCCGGATATTACAATGCTAAGTATCCTGGGGCTGTAAGTCATCACCCATAATAAAAGGGCAGCAGATATACCAAGCATTTCCAATCAATGCAAACTTAAAACAAGATGAGACTGTGCAAGCCCCTTATCGGTACTTCGACATACTGTTCAGAGCGGTTTTCGCCATACACTCTTTGAGACGCCCGCTCCTTAAGACAAGTTCATTTTTTGTAATCTGTTGATGCGATTTAATGTTGTATGGGTGTTACAATATTATGTATATGATCGCGCCACATGTGCGACGACTTACGCTATAGAGAATTCGCAAAAGAGCTGGAAAAGAATTATTGCAAAGCATTTAATACTTAACTTCTGCACTGTCAGTATCAACTTTTTTTAAATTTCTCAATTGTATGTACTTGTAGAATAACGTACTTTTTAGACTACAGTAATTATGTTACAAAATGTCAAAGGAAAAGTAAGGTTATCTTTTAAACATTTAGTTAAGTCAAAATAGTTACTCAATTACCTTCTATTGTAATGGTTGAACTATTCTGCATAATACAATTCAAAAGATCTTTACAGATGCATTGGCAATAATTAATTTAAATTTTGAAGTATTTGACAGTTAGGAACTTGCAAGTGCTACCAATACCATAATCCAAAAGCTACTTAGTGAAATAGTAATATTGCCAAGATACCGCAGATTTGACAATGCGGGTGGTAAGTAAATGAATATTAGACGTAGATCAATGTGACAGTGCTGTAGAGCTTGTTACTTTCTTAAATATCCATAGATGGATTAGCTACTTTCCTTGGTAGTGAGGCATTTAAAAAATAAATAAAAGGAGATGCTGCAAGCCTCTTAGCGCTACTTCGGCAGACTGTTGGCATGGAGCGATTTTTGCTATTGTAATGCTACTTTTTCCCATGCCTTATAGTCTACTTTACTGTGAATTTAGATTGTCTTTTGTTTACTAGTTAACTCAATCGTAGAAGCACAAGACCCGCTCTTACCTCAGTGCAGCTAAGAGATATGACAATATTGCTCGTTCCGGCCTGCCTGTGATCACCTATAATTTTGTAATTATACATGCAAATCTGCCAGGAATAAAAACAGTTAACATGAAAATACATATACTCTGGAAAATAACAGAAATGCATGAAAATACATAAAAAGCATACAACATGGTAATTCAAAAATGTTCCCTGCACTATCAACAATAGCTAAAAAAGACCCACGAGATTAATACTTAGATACAACTTTAAATATGAGTGTGCTTGTGCGTAACGCTAAGTCAAAAACAAATCGTAAGAACAAGGCGTACCCTCGCGTACAAATCCACTTAATGCGGCCCTGACTTAGGCCATTGGAAATCAGCTGACGCGATGTGTCCACAGGATGATTCAACCGCTTGGTATTAACACACTGATTCAGCAGCACGGCCGTTTCTTTCAGGCGCGTAGTGCTCGTTGAAGCTATTGCACAATTTGTTCCAATAGCAGTTGATTCTTTATTACGGCTTTGATTTTCCACAATCTTCGTGGGCCGTACACTCACTCGTAAAATGTAATTATAGGATTTTTCAACTTTCCTTGAAAGTCAAAACGGTTACTATTTCTGTAAAATTTATGGAGTTTTATAAGACATTTCATATAATTTTGGGTTGGCGCATTTGATTGAGTGGTTGTGTAGTAATTTGTAAAAATGATCGAGATCAGAAAAGAAAATAGCAACGAGACTATATTTACTTATGCAAAAGTGTGTTAAGAATCTCTGTATTTTTTCATATTTTTTAAAATAAACGAACTATGACTTTAATATTGCACTCTATTTTTAGAGATTTTATTTGTGGACACTATGTTGTTATTTTCTAATTATTATATCCAGCACATTGTTTCATTCCTCCCCACTAACCAAATGTCGAACTGATTTTTTATTGGCACAAGTTAGTGTTACTTTCATTTGAAGAATTATTTGTATAGCTACTCATTCTTGATATGTTATAGTCATATTTTGAATTTCATATCAAAACTAATCATTTTCTAATACAGCCCCCAAGTTTGAAAATTCAATTTACCGCAACGTGGCCATTTTATTTGTTATAGTTATATTTTAGCATAACGGACGCAAAGGAATATCGCTTTTTCATTTAAAACTTCGAAATACAAAACATTATGTAAATGGAACAACTATAAAGCAACAGGATTAAAACGGTATTAAATATATACAGATAATAGCCGATACATCAGTAATATCTATCAACTGAATCTAAACAAAGCTGATGTTTGATAATAAAGTGCAAAACCCTATTAACAACGCAGCGAATATTGATACCATTGCGATCCCAGCTTTAATGCTTTACGGAAAATACGATCTGCTTAGATCAGGTAGATACGTAATCATGTGAGTCCTTTAGCTGTTGCATCTAATTTGGTTATATCCAATTTAGTATATCACAATAAGGAGCAGGAGCAAATTAATTTGGCACCTTTAATAAACGTATAAAGCCACTCAAATCACTGTACTTCCACGCATGTGTTTTACATATCTTGTTATCTTAATTAAAACTAACTGATGCAGAACAATTGAATATTGTAATTTTAGTTGACAAGATTTACAAGGCGATATTGTGTTAGGGAGCTTGTTGCTTTTCGCCTGTAATTTGCTTTAAGTACGGCATTGACTTCTTAGCGGGGTTGTATTGTACCTACATCTCGATTCCCTTTACAACCCTTACGTATGTTGTTTGTTTTCCCAAACTCCGTAAAATGGAGCAGTATCTGAATTTGTTAATTGTGTGTCCGATGTGTGTTTTTCTGGTGTGTTCGCCTTTTTGGAATTTTTAAATTTTGACTTCGGCTTCGGATAGAACTTGAAAAAGTAGAATAGGGACATGTCTGAAGAACCAACCTCCTATCTAGTAAGAAGCATGAACAAATGGCGGGCAACTTTAATATGTCTGTTTATGAAGCTGCGAATTTTTCCAAATTTTTAAGATTTAACTTCAGATTTGCATAGAAGATGAAAATGTAGAATAGGAATGTCGAAAGAACCACCCCCTTATACCGTAAAGAACAACAACAAAATACATTAAAAAACTCTTTTTAAGCAAAAGTCAATCAATGTATAGAAAATGTCTATTTCTAGCCATAATATTACGTTATCCACGACACTGTAAAATTGGCTTTTAGTTGGCAGTTTTAAATTTGTAAAACGACTGTTTAATAACATGAATCGCCTCTAAGTTATGAACACTATTTAGCGAAGCCCCTGTACAATGCGGCATATAGGATTAAATCACAGAATTAAGTAGCATTTTGTTTGAGTCTCTGCAGTTGTAACATTCTACCTCACATTTTCAGGTAAAACTCCAATCATAAATGACATCCTTAAATTTCATTACTTTGGGAATAGCCCAAAGCCGAAGGAAGTGTTCTTGATCCCTTGCTGTACGTGCTCTATAGGGCCGACCTACCTATAACTCCAAATACAGCACTGGCGATTTTTGTTGATTATATGGACAGTTTTTTACGTCCCCTACAGTTTCAACTGTAGCAATGCAACGATTACAAGAAAAGCTAATAAACGGAGCCGTAACTAGTAAAAACGAGTATACATTTCACATTAGTAATACGAGAAGTAGTAATTAAGATAAATTGGTATATGCATTTTAATTATTATTACTTTAAAATTACTTTTTACGTTCAAATTCTATATCGATTATACATATACAAGGTTCTTCCACTTCAAAGCTCACCATTGGGATTCGAAAATGGTAAGAGACACAAGGTCGGTCAACTTGGAGAAAAGTTGCTGATTCTAATTTAAAAAATCTGTAAAAGGCTTTACCCAGAACTTCCCTCGCCCGAATTAGATCAATTTGCAAATTTAAAAAAATGTTTCCCGCTGGGGTTTGAACCCGCCGCACCTGCATAGCGATCGTAACCGCATCTCCGCAGCGATCGTAACTGCATCGATAAGTCCAACTGCGCCATCAACCCTTATAGAAATAAGTGCGGCGAGCGCCTCTCTTGAACAGAACGGTCTTATTGTTGAAACGTTTTACTCTTTTGTGACATTATCCTGTAAAGCCTGACCTATGTGAAAGTTATTACTTCCTTCTATTTCAAAGTTAAGCCAAAAGTAAACTAAATTTTATTTTTTAAGGTGCTTACCCTGTATATATTTGTATGAAATTGTACCGGTTGCATGCGAGGTAGATATATAATATGTATGCAAAATACTGTCTTCCTCCGACAAATAATTTTTGAGCTATACTTCCAACAGACAGACAGACATATAGACAAACAGAAAGACAAGCAGACAGGCAAGCAGACAGACTGAATTAAGAAAACCTTTTTCGTCATCTAGGGACCTTGAAACGTGAAGATCTGAAGAAATCTCGGAAGGTGATTTTTTCGTGACTTCGTCTTTCAGACGAGGGAAGTAAAAAATGTATTCGATCTAGTCGCTTTAGCGTTTGAGTCACATCCAAAACTAGAATTTTATATTTTTTTTTTGGCCTGTAAGTCGATTGTTATGTTACAATAATACTTTTAGAAAGATATTCAAATCTGATTTCAAATTTCCACTTGGCTTCATAATTTTCGAGGTATTGATACGTTCTAAGTTTGCTTCGTAATGGTGTTATAGATATTCTTGATGTATAGACGACGGTTTAACGTAACCCTTAAAAATAAACTACTAATCTACAATGTAGCCTTCAACCCGATCTGGTCATCCGGCACTGCACTATAGGGAATTTCCAACATCGATATTTTAGAAATGTCCTGCGAAATGTAACCAACGCACTTCGATTCATTAATAGTGAAATTCATGACGATTTGAAAGTGTCAACAGATAAAGAGGATGTGAGTAAGTGTACGGAAAAATATTTATGTAAATTAGAAGTATATTCAAATGTTCTCCCCATACATCTGCTAGACAATACAGTACACAGACTTAAAACACAAAAAACATTATACCTACCATCAAGCTTTACTTAAACAATTTAAAAGTGGAATAAATACATTGTTATCAGTGAATAACAACTCACTCGTGTTCATCGTCTATGTATAAACCTCAAACCATATACTTATATATACTTACACACTGATTGTAAATAGTAAAAGTCGTATGAAATAGTAATTTATGATGCAAGTAACGTTATCAAGCTTTTTACATTACGAGAGAATAGTTTGAATGAACGAGCGACGTTAGGAGCGAGTTAATTAAAATTCTCGAGTAATGTAGAAAGCAGATAACGTTACGTATATCGTGACACGGTTTATGTTATACTAAAATACTAATATATTAAAAAATAGGAAAAATGGTTATTAATGACACTTACAACAGCGAGTGGTGGTATCACTAGTAAGATAAAAACTCAATACTGTATTGCTGGTAGCACTGTCAGGTTATGTTAAATTTGAGATTTTCAGGTTAAAGTTTGTGTCAAATAACAAACAAAACCTAACCTACTAACATCGAATTTGACATAGACTGACAATACACTTCAGTGCTGTCAACATGTGATTAAATGCTAATAAAGTATCGTTATGTTATTTTTCTTAACAACACTAGTGCTGTTAAATGCATTTTAACGCAACTCGTTGCTAAGGAGTTATTGTCATAATAACATAATAGGATAAAATAAAATATATAAGTGGCGGCTTAAGATGTCACATGTGGCTTCTTGGAGTTAATGCTATACCAATACTTCTTCGAACGTTTCTTAAAAATGCATCTTTGAACTGTTTGCCAAAATCATGATATTTGAAACGGGGAATTGTGACTGAAAATATTCGATCCTCACGGCCGTGAAGCCAAACAGCTGTTTAGAGAAATATGATTCAATTCGCAAAGCTGATCAGAGGCAGCTGATCTTGTAACCTTGGCGAAACCCCAACATTGGCATTTGTGATGACGAATATAGAATTGCATCTTCGAGAAATGAAATTAGTATGATAACGCGTGTGTTTTATGCTACGTACAGTGCGCTGTTGAGACCCACAAGTAACGTGTCGCACCTGTGATCGAAATGAACGGTGCAGATTTCTTATAGTTAACACTGCCGGAAAATACTCAAGCAATCGATAACCTGGAGAGGTGGATTCCTTAATATCCGCCTAAAGTACTGCTTGAGTACTCGGCAAACGATCTATATGGTCGTTTATAGGTGTTATTATGAACAGAAATGTAACTGACAACCGAATCTTGGGTAAATTGAAACATGTACAAAACTAAGCATATCTTACTACAACTCTGGCTTTGAACACCAAAGAGTTCTGCCGAATTAACATCCGGTTTATAGCCAAACAATCAATGTCTTGACTCCCAAGATTGTTCACCCGCGTCGGCTTAACGTTGACGAAGTTAAAATTCGGATATCACTCAATAAACACGTCCGATACTTATTTACAGCGTTGCCGCATTTATGGTCTGCGAAGGTCGGTAAAACATGACAGGTCTGGTAGCGTTTTGTATAAAAATACATACGAATTAATATGCCCTCTACACGGACGATCGGTGAACTAAATCTGTATATGTTGTGATATTATACCGCTTTTTCAGACCCCCCTGAAAACCCCTGAAAATGACTCCCCACACCCTCTAGGGGGTGTACATGCACACAGCATTGAAAAACGTTACCAGACCCACAGCCGGGTCTGGGAACGTCGATTTTGGTCTGACAACGTAAGGAGAATATGGCGAAATGGGCTTGTGTAAGCGGTTAGATAAATATATATATATATATAATATATATATGTTACGCAATATGCGCAGTGGGCTATTTTTGCATTAATTTGCGCAGTGGTGGCATTCAATGGGATTGATTTCTGCGCTAGCCTGGCAATCCAGTCTTCTACCAGTGCCATATATTGAGATGGTATTTAGCCCGTTACTCAACTATGCTTGCAGCATAGATAAATAAAGCAAGTCAATAAAGCACAGAGCTGGGGTAAATCAGGCAACTGCAAGAAATTTTAATTCACAACTACATTGGTAAAGCATTTCCGATATTAAATGGAATTACTTCAGAATAAATGGCAATAAGGCAGAGCTCAATTCGTAAATTAGAGTCACAGAAATATTAATTAGCATAAATTAAGAGGTTTGTGCAAAGTAAAGCCAATCAAAATTCAACAAATATATCACCAAAGGGTTTATTACATGCCTGTTAAATACATTTACGTCAGTATGATTGAATAAGTACAGTTGTATGAACTTTTAAATAAAGGTAAGAAGGACATAATGTTCTTAATACAGTGCAAAGAGAGCACAATTCTAGCTCGAATAAGGCTATAAAAAATGGAACGGTAATATTTGAAGAATGATGAAAAGCAGACAATTATTATAAAATACAAGAAATTCACACAACAGGAAATGAATGAGATTTGTGTTTAAAAAATGAGTCAGTAAAGTGACATAAGTGAACAGACAATGCAAATAAAATATAGTAAGTGGCGCTATAACCTAGTTTAAATACGAACGTGAACAAACCATAATTTTAGAATTAAGATTTTGTACATTTTTATAATATAAGTTAAAATTTAGTTTATAAGTAACTGATTTGTACTTGGTTAACATCCACAATTATGAATTTAGATAGGCAATTGTTGTTAACTACCCAAAGAGAAACAATTGAATAAAAATTTTTCATGACAGTCTAATTTGTCTCTCCAGATTAATTGAGTTGTAAACCATTTACAATTGAAATAAATTAATAGTTATTTACTATACAGGTGGGATAACAGCATCATTAATATACGTGTGTGTAAGTTACAAACGAGTGCGTAGCACGAGTTATGTAAGCACACAAGTAGATTAATGATGCATTATCACACATGTATTGTACAAAATTTTATCTACGACTGCCTAAAATTGAGAAAAGTGCATTAAGAGAAATGTCAGATCTGTCATTTTCAAAAATATTTTAGTAGGCAAATGTCACTATGTCATTTATTTGACACTATTTCAGTTACGTAATAAAGTCATTACACAACTCAGTTGCGTAATGAAACCATTACATAACTGAGTGGTGTAATGAGCTTCATTACCTAACTGAAATATTGTAAAATGAATGACGTAATGCGTTACTTATCCCACTCGAGTAGATACAAATAATTATACCATTGTGATCAGGAGTTTTTAGTGCATATGTGAGAATGTGGGTGCGAAAATCCATCACCTAAAAGTTATTTTCATCTTCGACCACCTTCCAAACCACTTCGATAACGACGAGAAGTTTACGATCATCAGATTTTGAGCACAATTCAGGTCAAGCGCTTGAAATTTTGGTAGCACCACGTCCGCACGCAGTGTAGGAGTACACCGCAGCAGTTCCAGCATCCTAGGGTTCCGCTTCCAGCAGCGAGCATCAGGAGAAGCTGTTCCGAGCCAGTTCCCGCAGCCTAAAAAAGGTCAGGTTAGTGTTGCAAAGGAAATATCCGTGCTAGAGTTTCGAAACTTACCATGAGGAGCGAGTCCTATAAGAGGAAGCCGATCCCAGTCTTACAATACTTCAAAAATGAGCATGAGGTCCAGAAATTGTAAAAATATACGTTGAAGTTATGTTTTTTTACATGAAAGGACGCGTTCAAAACAATTGAATTTGCAGAAAGCCGCGAACGATCTAAAAACAAAACACGACTAGTGACTCTTAATAAAGCGCGAGATTCGAATTACCTGATAATTTGTTCATAGATTTGCCTTTGAATTAACTTGTAAATACACCAGAAACGAACCGCACGAAAATTCTATTTGTTGATAGATAAATTGACAGAGTAGGGAGTCTGCGCGTTGCTGCTTTTTAATTTCACAGCCCAGTGGCGTAACACGGGAGTTTATTTATAAAAATGTCGGTGAATCTAACTTGCAGATTTGAGTCTTCATGCCTACTGAAAGCATAACTTTACTTGCAGATGTGCGAATTACTATAGGGGGCAAAACACTACAATCAACGAACCCATTTATACAATTATTTATTTACTTTTAATCAGTCTTGTACAGGATGTAAGTATTAAGCTTATTAAAAATTACAATAGTCTTGTACAATATGTAGTTTCTTTCATCTTCTTATGCTCCTAGGAAAACTGGTTTCTTCTTTAGCTACTATTGATAAGTAATTCCTTTGTATGCGATGGTCCTTGTTCCAAACCTTGGAATTGGTGGTACAGAGATATAGAAGTGGTTGTTCTTTTAAGGCCATTTTTGGATTGATTTCGGGCCCGTACCGATTTCGAAATGTTATTTGAACTGTTATAATAGACAGCGTCTTCTCATGAGATGTTTCGCGAACTTTTTCGACTGTGTGCATGTTTCTACACGTCTTTTCGGGAGTTTTCGATCTACTCCGTCATTAGGCGTGATTCTGTGATTTGAATCCGGTACCACTCATAACTTGTGGTTACGAGTCTGCCACTAAGCCACCTGCGCGCTTGTACATTTTGTTATCAAACCTATATACAGTGCGAGTGTAAAGTCTGGAACTATCGAAATAGAACTTTTATCAAATGTTTTTGAAAGAAATCTTCGAACACGTCAATTTTTATTTTAAAAAATACATATTTTACTGTAATTGTCACTTTTAGATTGTCTTTTGTTTTTGAGTTATGACGTTAGCGATACTTTTTTTAAATGGAAACCCTCAATTTTTATGATGAATTTGGACACAGCATGAAACTCTAAGACCAAATACTCTAAAAAAAGTATGATACTGTATTTTGAAATTTTCGAGAAAATCGTACGGTTACCAGATCCCCTCAATACTAAAATTTCAATTGGTCCTTTTTCACTCAAATATTGTATCATTATTTATTTAATTAGGAGCACACAACAAAAACAGATAAACAAACTATGAAGAACTGTCATAATTTTAGGGCTAACTCATTGTTTCATGGCTACTTGATTTTTAATCGATTTTTGTTTTAATACTTTAATAGCGATTTTCTCGAAAATTTCAAAATATAGTATCATACTTTTTTAGCGTATTTGGTCTTAGAATTTCATGCTCTGTCCAAATTTATCATAAAAATTTGGGGTTTCCATTTAAAAAAATAATCGCGAACGTCATAACTCAAAAACAAAAGACAATCTAAAAGTGACAATTACAGTAAAATATGTATTTTTTAAAATAAAAATTGACGTGTTCGAGGATTTCTTTCGAAAACATTTGATAAAAGTTCTATTTCGATAGTTCCAGACTTTACACTCGCACTGTATATGTTACCGCTATATGTTAGCATATGTTGAGTGGGCTATACTTTTGTAATATTCTGCGCAATAGTAGCATTCAAATGGGATTGACTTCTGTACTACCCTAGCTAATCGAGTATTCTGCCAGGGCTATGTCTGGGATAATATTTCAACAGTGGCTAAAGATGAAAACAGTGTTCGTAGGAGCATAGGAACCTGAAACAAGCTACACACATAGCTCTGGCAGAAGACTCGATTAGGCCGGCTAGAAATAAAACCCATCTGAATGCCATTGCTGCACAAAGTAATAATAAAATAACCTACGGGGCATATAGCGCTAATATTACCATGTGTATACGCTGACCGCGAAACATAGGAAATCTCATCCAAAATTTTTATTGCTAAAATATAGGCTTCCCTATTAAACTTAGAGCGAAAGTGTAAATACAAACGTTTCATATGCTGCTTTAGTCTGCCCAATTGAGTTATTATCCTGCTTTCAAAGTTTTCTTACAGAGCAGAAAAGTGGAAAATATAAAATCAAACTGCAATAAAAAATAGGAGCTGCCATGGAAATTGAACATCGCCGTTGCGTTGTTATAGGCGACAAAATAAAATTGTTAATGAAGCAATCATTGTAGTAGTGGTACACGTATATTGTATAAAATCGTTCTTATAAGTAAATATAATGCAAATACGACCACTTTTTTAGAATACTGCCTCAATATCTAAATTTTAAGTAACGTTTGTCAGCTAAAACAGCACACCGGCGACCATCAATTTTCATGGCAGCTTCTATTTTTTTATTAACGTTTTATTGCATATTATTCTATTCTCTGATTTGTTGGAAAACTTCCAAAGTAAGGTAATGATTGAATTGGAGATACGAAAGCAGGCCTTAAAACTATGTTATTTACTCTTTAGCTCTAGGAACAATAGGATAGCCAATATTTCAACATATAAAATTTTACATGAAATTTCCTATGTTGCGCAGTCAGCGTATACACATGGTATTTAATACCAAAATATATGGCCGCGCTGGTGGCTCAGTGGTAAGAGTGACAGACTCGTAACCACAAGTGATCAGAGCAGTGTAGGTGCAAGTAAAGTACAAAATCACGCCTGATGACAGGAGTATGTCAAGAATTGCCGAATCGTTGTGGGAAACAACTCTGACAGTGGAGAAAGTTCGTTAAACATCCTATAGCAGGCCACTACCTAATACAACAATTCAAATAACAACTTTTTATGCATTTTTACGTAATTACTTTGTATTAACAACACTGTTTCGTTATTAGTAATTCATAAAGTTCTTCTTTTACAAACGTAGCGTAGCTATGCATTTATTGTAACATCACCCTTCTAAGTACCTATAGTTTTGCATTTATCGAACTCAGCATCATATGCTTATTATCTTTTGTTTAATCAATTTCTCTTTATGCTGTGAATATTAAAGTCATTAAAGCTTTGTTAATGAAATTGTACTTCTGGTATTTCTTTCATACGATCTATTTACACCTGCTAGATCTTTTAAAGATTATCTTCGTGTAAGATAGAAGCTGTGAACGGTAACAGGAGTTTGCTTAGAGTACTAGCTAAATTGAGATTATTGTTGGCGCTATACGGCAACTGATGCCCATGTTATATTTACATAGTAGCTAAAAAGCCATTCTTTCTAATCCGAGAGCTGTACAGAACGGAAAAACTAGTCCAAATTTTTCTTTTTCAATCGCTTAGCTATTGTTAGCATTTATCGTTCGTGTGCGTGTGGCTCATAATTTTTAGATAGGTATGAAGTTGCAACTCTGTATATGAATATAGGGACAACACATTCATCGTAGAGTTTATTCTGTAACTCACAGTTTTGATGGAGCGCCAGGTTAAATTACACTTTTCTATAATTTGGTTCATAAAATGGTGATTATTTTATGCTCACCTGTCTATAGCTGTCTACTATTCTAACATTGCTAAGTTTAAAACTATACCGATGTTGTGGTTTTAGCCTTCTGTCATGTAAACAAAACATTCATTCACAGTTGACACAGTTCACCGTAACTACAGTTAGTCAGTGTTTTTACACATCCCGGTGAGGTAAAATGACTACACAATTTCTAGCTTTATCCCTTAAAAAATGTACTTTGCAATAATAAAGGGCATTCGCAGAAACTCTGGTTACGTAGTTCCTCGTTCAGTAGAGTTTTGGAAAAATAAAGGAAATTATTATTTACCACATTTATTTTTCAAAACGACAACCACAAAATGTACTGAAGTGAGCTTACTTAATGGTTACGGTGGTTTTGGTATTTGAAAGGAAAATCTAGAATTTATAGAAATTAAAAAAAATAAGTTGGTCCAAAACTAATACACTACTTGGTGCATTTTACAGCATCGCTGCCCGTTGAGCTTCAAAAATTAAAACCTCGCATTGTAAAATGCAACTTACAGCACTTTTAACGTAAATAACAAATTCCATGTACTACGTATCTGATAAAATTAATGTAGGGTTCTTTGATGCTTTATATATGTTGTACTCAATTGGACTTCACAATACGCTCAGATATCATTGTGGACGCGTGGAACGCGTTTTGGGCAAATTAACAAAACCCAAAACACGTTAGAAATTAATGTAGCTCTTTTCTGAAACAAATTAATGGAGTTTTATTCTACACAGATCTGGTGAAATGACTTTCAAAAAGTAATTAATTACCAATTACCGACCAATCAATTAATTCAGTTACCAGAGATTGCTATTATTCAAATGAAATCGTATTTTAATTATCAATTACATGTTAATTTTAATTGCGGAATAAAAATTACTTTTTTACTTATAGTCAAAAGAAATTATTGTGGGATATTTGCATTTAGTAGTATTTAGATTGCTCTGTGCTACTATATCGTTTAAAATAAGCAAATTGAAATTAATAAATAGTTATCATAAACTAATATTTTCCAATAAAGCTAGTTGTTACTTGGCACGTGAGAATAAGTTATAGTTTTCTCGTCTGTACTCTGTAATCTGTACTTACCGCAGACATATTTTTCGCTTCTTGTACAATAATCATTAGCAAGCTGTACTGCTACATCCTGCTACATAGGACACAAATTATGCACATCTAACGCGTAGACATTTAAAATATTTATTACTCTTGATATTATATTTCACGAAGGGTACATATTTTAATGTTATTACTGTCCATACTCTATTTACTTGAAAAGATCTCTTTATGGGAGCATTGCTCTATGAGAGCCATAAAAAATACTCAATAAGTTTTCTAATATTAGTACAAATTGAAATAATTTACGATTTATCTGAGAAATTGCCCTGTAAGGAAAGCAAGACGTTTACTTTTGCAGGACGAATGGTTACTTGGTACAGATCCTATCTAAAACGAACGCGTCTGCACCAAATATTTTTTCTTTGCGTTTGTAGCCGTAGTCGGAATTGCAAATGTTGGACCAGATTTGCAGTTATCTGACTAGTCATAGGAAATAATAAATTATACTTCTTATCTGTTTCCAGAAATACCCTGTTGCGATTTGCTTAACGTGTAACTCAGTCAAATTTTATCTTATTTTTTGCAATCTGGAGATTTAATACCCGATCGAGGTCAGTAATTTAGTAATTGAATTACGAGAGAGGAATTCAGGTATTGCGAGTGTAAAGTAATTTAATTAGTTAAAGGTGATTGGATAATTAAACATAGTAATTAAATACTATTAGAAAGTAGTTGTCAAGCACTTCTTAACCAAATTGGCAATTACAAATTTCAATTACCGTATTGTGAAAAGTAATTAAATCCCAATGCATATCATCAAAAATGATTTTAATTGGTAACTTAATTACAAAGTAATTCAATACTGTCCAGCTCTGATTCTACACGTGTTGATATGATTTCAAGTAGAGCAGTAAGGCAGTTAAAATTGTTGATGGGCAACGTTCGCAGAGTTCACGCACTTTTGTTTACATTTACACTAATATTTCAATTATTGTGATTTATTAAAACCTCGCGGGCCACTTTGTCTCTAAGAAAAGTTCCTCAAAAGTCAGTAACAGACACTCAGTTACAAGCGAGGGACCAGACGCGCCATACTGAAAGTGATTCTAAAACAAACTTTGGAGGTCTTCCATCAAATGGTACCTAATACGTCATACGCAAACCACTAAGTAATATTTGAGCCCAAAACTAGTAGATGGTACTACACTAGGCTTTTTAATGGATATGCAGCAATCGTTATCATTTAGATTGTATTCATTTCATCAATGCAGAATTTACTTGCCCTGGAACTTCCCTGTCCATTATTAATTCTCTGTCAACCGCTTCCATTACTCTATTAATTTTATGTTAGCAACACTTAATAGACTTATCTCCACTAATTCTTATATAAATTTCCTTAAGTCACTTTCCAATGTCTTTGAAACGTTTTCTCTTGTCAAACCTTGGTAATAATTGAAATCATTATATGCTAGGTCGGTTTGAAGAATTGACGCCACCACTGCTTTTCTTGCACGAAAGGAGGGATAATTTGTTGAACTTCTTTGCAACTTTGTTGATCCCGCCCTCTGTAGTTTGCAACAAACTGTTCAGCACGACACTTAGGCCGACGCTAGTCTATAAAACCATTTTCTCATAGACGCCGTTTTTGACATATTGATTTACATCTGCTCAATTTTGATTCTTCAAGCCGCGGTTCTCTCAATCTATTCAGATTTATAGCCGATAGCGCGGCTCGATGCTTCTAAACAGGTCTTCGGCAGGAAATGAAATTGCCGTAAGTCTTGCATCTTAGTGGGGTTGAAGTGCAGCACTAAATTAAGTGGTTCTGTCTTATTGTTTGAGTAATACGAGGACAGATTGCCGCCAATTTTGAGTATGTTGGAATAAATTGCATGTGTATAGGAGTGCGATCTCACATTTGCAGCTGCTGCCGCCGGTATATATTTTTATTGGTAGGAGGTGCGCTCATACTATTTGGTTTTTCCATGAAGCAAAATGCAGTAAGAGTTTCCATTGAACTGAGTTAAGCTTTTCAGAGAAATGTAGGAGCTGAGCACGTACAGGGAAATCTTCCTGGTGAAGTTTCTCTAATCAATCACTGACAAACACATCAGGTCCGGTCATAAGAATTTGCCCTTATCTTTCTAGGTACAATTGTTTTGACTATCGCGAGCGAGCTCCTGCTCTTTCAGTTAGCCACACTTTTTAATCGAACTTCAATCGCAATGTTTATGTTTACTACATTTTATTTATTTATTTTTATTTATTTAATTCGCACTCAACCAACAGCCGTTAGGCCAATTATAGGCGTCACTGTGCAGTTATGAGGACTTCCAACCCCACTAACGACTGTCATGATGTTGTATGACCGCCGGGACCAACTTTTTTCCGTGATAGCCGTACCACGAGGCGCCGAGAGATGCAGCCGTGGAACTCCCATCCAAGTTCTGACCAGAGACAGCGTTGCTTAACTCTGCTGATCGAACGTGGACGCTTGTTCAAGCTACACCACTCGGGACCATGTCGTAACATATATCTGCAATGGTTTTATCTGCAGTAGTTTCGACATCTATGGTTAGAATGCCCACTGTTATGGGTTTCACTCGAGCTTCTCTTCCATTCTTTCACTGTTTTATGATTTTTATCACTTTGAATTCTGTTTGAGAATGTACATTCATGTCTACACTTATTATATCTTTGAAATATTCCCTGCAGTATATCTATTGCAGTTTTACAGTAAACATGATTTAATCCTCTGTACTTCTCATTAGTGCACTCTATTTTATTCTATGTAATTTTATTGTCACCGTTATTTCCTCCTTTGGTCTCAAGTATTTCTCTACGACTTTCTTCAACAACAATTTTGTAATTCTACCGTACGTTGTCAATTGTTTAGTCATACTTAATTATCTGTACCTCATGTAAAAAATTGTCTTTTCATATTAACACTATCTATTTTCTGGATATAGTACCGCTTCCTCTCATTTCCTTTAACGATACGCTTACCCACCCTTGTTTTCAAACCTAATCGTAGATTTCTAGTTATTCACTGATAATCAGTATCTATATCAGCTCTTCTCTTATTACGCACATATAATAATGATGTTATTCTACTATACTTACATAGATGTGAACGCCGCTAGGCCCGAGTCGGTTCCGCCGCTAACTCTATGATACCCTTTAAGGTTATATGTATACTGTGTGGGGACAAGTTACTCTTTCTGACACATCAGTCTTCAGGAACGATCGCTGTTTGTTTTATCTCAACTGCAAATGGTGGCCGGGCTCGATACCCATTCATTGAACTGATGAAAGATTCCACCTGTAGGCTAATTTGTCCAGCTTAGACATCAAGGGGAAGGGCTGTTCGCTACAAACTGTCACCCTCTTATTTGATTCAATACAACAAACTATTTACTACAATGACACAACGCTAATGCCTGCTAAAATAATCTCTGTCACCAAAAGGGGTGGTTTGGGAGTGTACGCTCACGGCCTCTCAGCCGAGGATGGGGTGGGTTCCAAAGAACTTACCTGATGTTGCAGGATCCGGAAAAGGCGCCACACCGTTGTCTAGCTTCAATTTTATTACTCCCAGATGAAAAGTGTAACGGCGAACCTAAATAGCTCAATAAAGAAAAACAGAGACTCGATGCAGCGGTAAATAAAAGCCAGAGAACATTACTATTCATATAATAACCACAGTGTTACCATATTATTTGAAGCAGCTTGTACATATGGATTAAGCACAAATATGCCATAAAATTAAGTAAAGTATTCAGATCGAGTTATCTTAAATGCATGATGAACGGTAATTAAAATTTTGGCTTTAATTTGGACCCCCAATTTTTAATTAAATTAATTGAATTTACTAAACATTAGTGAATATGTTTGTACAATAGATGTAAATACGTCTTCACACGTCGCGTTATGGCACACGCCAAGTGAACGACCACCTTGCATTTGCTGCTCTATTGTTAAGCGCGTTCTAAACCTGGTAAGGTACCCTTTAGACAGATCTGTGTAAATGTGGCGCTTTCAGAAGCCAAGTAGGCCTGTAATTGAGCCGAACGCGTGACAGTATTGACTACGTTCAAGTCACAGTAGCACCATAAAGAATATTTAAATGTTAAATTTTAATTGACCGTGTCAAAATAAACAAGAATGGATACGTCCATAAAGTAAAATTACAGTTTAAACTACAAGCAATAAAATTTAAATGGCTAAATACTGTTGAACAGGTCAACTCAAGCAAAATCTAATTTAGAGTAACATCCGTAACCTTGATTAATTAAGGCTCCATGAGCCTTGCCGTAGCAAAAGAATATTTATATGTTAACAACATCGATTAAACTACCACTACTAAATAGGTTAAATGAAATCACAACCGAAGGCAAATTTCTCAACTAAAATATCCCCGAACAATATAGCTCCTAAACGAGGTGCACGAGCCAACACAAATCGGCTGCACTCAGGAACTCGACGGCAGAAAAGCAGACAAGTACATATTAAGGATTTCTATTGCACCTGGTTGAAGGAACCATGATGCGGCAACACATCTTCGAACGTAGCAGGGAGCCTCTTCAACGATATTCCACCTGGCAGGTGAATTTCCACCAATGACTCCAAACTTCGGTTCGGTGTGAAACAGGTCGACAAATGCGCCACCTAAAGGTCAAGACGTCAAACTTGCAGGATTGTGATCTACTAACGTCGGTGAAGAACTAGGCTCAATATGCACTTTGCGTTGCCCACATCCAGGCGCTAAAAGTTACTAAAATTGAAATGTAACAAAACGAAACAAATTAGGTCTAGATGATATCCTCTAAAAGTGTTAAATGCCAGGCGCCACCACTTTACTAACTGAATCGGGAAAAATAATATAAGTGGGCTCATCCAGAAAGTGGAAGAGATGGTCCAACCTTTCTAATTCAACCCTGGCAATGCTTGCACGACGATCCAAGTAACAGCTGCTTCAGACTTACCTTACTTGCATTTTGCTGCAGCTGACTGAATCTTTTTCCAGAGGAGAAATTCACAAACCCACACATGCAAGCACCTTAAATCTACGAAGGAGGAGCACAACTAATTAAAAGTGAACTATATTAGCGTAGAAAAATATGTATATGATAATAAACATCAAATTGATTATTCGCTAAACGTTAAAAATATTCGATAAGTTAGTGTAGTTAATTGTGCAACGGTTAAACTAAACACAGACATTAAACTTGACGGCAAACAATCTACCTGGCTCAAAAACGATAACAACCTTTAATTACACAAGAAATCTGCTTGCAAACACTAAATCTTGAAGGTAAACAATCAAATTTTACACAATGACGGTAATTACTTTAATTCCACAACGTAAACCTAAATACAAACATTAATACTCAAATCGACTTAAAGGCGGTAATTTCTATCCAAAATTTTAATTATGAAGTTAACAACAACGTTGCGTAACATGGCAACACCTCCGAAATTACTTCACTACATATTTGCGCTCGTTAAAATTATTACAAAATGACACGATACCTTTTGAGGGTTCAGCTGCTATGATGATGACGTCCAGTAGAGCTGCAGGTCGAGTTCCAAGCGATTACCTCCAAAATGCTTGAAGAACTACGGGAAAGTTCATAGAGTGTGATGTCAAGCGGGTGTGGACGATGTTATATTCCCACGAAGGGCAAAACAAAAAACGTACGATAGGCAAGGGTTGCGGTATGACACACGTTACTTCAGTACGACAAATTAGCACAACCGAGGTTTACATTTATAATCCGCCTCAATCAGCATTAATTGGAGTCTGCCAAACTCCGCGGTACAGGAATTCCTCAACTAATAATTCACCAAAACGCCACCTAAACGACCAAGGCTTGACCGGTAACATCTATTTAGTTTGACCACTCAATTTTGACTCTTTCTCGCTCTAACTCATATCTAAAACGCACGGATTGCATCATGTTGTCCAACTCAATGTAACGCTGACATCAACAGTCGCATGAAGAAAAACACGCCGGGACGGAACCTAAAAGATAACATTGCAGACAATCGGCAGCTAGGTGGTAATTGAGAATGGAACGCCAAAAATTAAATAAACGGGCCTAAAATGAGCCGGGAAACGCCACTGTATGCAATAAATGAAATTAGGTTTTGAAACATAACTAAGCTATCAATTTGGACTTATATAATGCTGAAAAGGTACTCAAATTTAAGCTATAAGAGCAGGAAAAAGACGGAAAAGAGCTTCACGCAAAAATTGTCCTTACAACTGCTCTGCCATGCGGTCGTACGACTTGAGTTTTAACGTTGCGATTTGATGAAATCCATGTCACCCTATGCACTTCTTAAATCATATCATCTAGAATTCTTTTAGGCAACAAATTGTTCGCACGTACATGAATTGCTACTCGAACATTGTTAAAAAAACTAGAAACACAAGAGTCATGTTTAGGTAAATCAAAGGAACTTGATGGATACACTAAAAATATTAAAGCAGAAGCATAAGCATTAGATAAAAGTTTAATAAATTGAATTTCAGTAAGAATAGTTGTATGTACAATAACAGAGCTTAAATAAGGTAACGAGATTAAGTACGAACAATCGCATATGGTTAATACATGTATAGCACAAAGCATATAATCAGAGTTTGTGCAATCGCAATATACTTAAAATGGAACCTTGGGAAAAATGAAGTTTGTTGGTGACTGAATTAAAAAATACAGCATTCTATGTTCATTATATAAAACATAATTAGCTGTCATGTAATCGCATGTGATTAAAGTAGTTACCTATGTTATGAGAACCCACAAATGCCAGGCAAAATAAGCACTTGAGATAATTTGATGCAACTGAAAAATTTACAACATGAATTCAGATAAATAAGAATTATATATCATTGTAAGTATATTACAAGAGCAACTTATTCCACAATCACATAATATTATTATGTGTAAATTGTCTTAGTCACGAAAGTTCATTGCATAAATTAAATGACGTTCAACGTAGATCTGTATTAGCTTTACTATTAGTTTTATCGCAGTAATTTTCATTCCAATTAAAATCTCTTTTATTTTTCACCACCTAACAAAGGGTTCTAATGTGAAAACGAAGTTCCTCCACCCCATTGTATTAATTAGTGTTTGAATTATTCAGCTGCAGGTATAGCAAGTACAGCTCTTGTAGTTCGTATTTACATCTGAAAATTTAATTCAATGCAGGTGCAATGTGACTACAATTGTAAGTTTGTTTGAACTTCCCGATTACCCCGGTGGCTGTGCTTTGACTGCTTTATTTTCTTGCTGGCTGTTCCGCAGGTCGGATTTTTAATTTAAAGTTTTTCACTCCAGGATTTAAACTCTTAGTAGCGCAGTGCATTAAATTCAATTAATTCGCATTATTCTCCGGATTTCCAACGGTCGGAATTGGACACCAGTTAGGCACGCACCGCTTCAAATATTTAGAATTTCATTTTGATATTGCGCCAGCGATTTATTGCTATTATTATCTGCGAAGATAGACGCAGACATACGACTTCAATAATGCCGCTATGACACCCTGCTGAGCGAAATTCTGCTGTATAAATGTGCGGTTGGCACTATACTGGAATTTTACACGTCTGTCGATTCTTGTTGCCAAGGACGAAGTGATATGCTCGAAAGCATTTCAAAAGCATCAATAAGTTACTTATATGTAAAATGTCAAAACATGTCTATGCTGAATAGCTATTCTGCTTTAGTTGTAGATATAATTGCTTTCTATTTCGGAAGGTTTTCTATACTGTTGTACTATTAATCGCGTTACTTTAAGAAACGATTCATGGCAGCTGGCTTTCCTTGGCACTAGTAGTATTTTCGTTGCTACTCATGCTGCCCCACTAAAGATTTCCAATGTTTAGTATTTTCTGAAGTTGTTGGTTTAAACAAACCTAACAATCACTTGTGTTAGAAAATAGTTAAACCAAACTGATTGTTTGCAAGACACATACGCTACTGTAATGTGAACTTAGTTTAACGCGCTGTGCTAGTTTGCTGGCAGTTGGATAAAGGGTGTTTTTAATATAGTCGGAGCCATTCGCGAAGTGTCTTCAAATAATGTGAGGCACCTCATCTTCCAATTGATGTGATTCGCTGTGATTTTTGTAAATTGCGCGGTTTTGAATTGTATAAAACCTAAATATTTACTAGTCAGATTATGTTGAAGTTAATGTATCACGAACGCCTTCAGCGAATCGTTTAGGTCTTTTTCAGTACCTACTCCGCCCAGATAGGGCTGTGAAAGACCATTAAAAAATACATGGTGTGAGTTGCATCATCGCACGCACATATAAGTGCAGATATTTCCATACTGTATGCTAGCGTAACGTAACCAACAAAGTAAATTTAGTTCATATAAGTGCATCTGCATTGTCTTAATTCCAAAGCTTCTTGTAAGTTGACATGCAACCAGTGCACACGGTTCAAATATTAATCGACTAAGGATATTTTATGTTTTCTATTGGACGTGGTACTTACCCTCTGTAAAGCGGGAAATAGACAGCAATCTTTTAAGCAACACGTAAAACAATTTAGGAATTATGGCAACTTCCGACCCAGCCGGGCCAGTTTTAACCAAGCCTAGAAAGGGGTTTATCATCCTGATAGACTTTCTACTCCATCTTTAGGCCCTGTATTAGCAAGTGACATCCAAAAATGTTTGGATTGTCCTGTACTCCTCTGGTGCAATCCCATTTTGACGACCGAGCGAGAAAAAGTATAAAGTCTTCTTTAGTATGGTCTACATACTCGAAAAAATACGTACGATCGAGCTTTGTTGTTGCAGTATTGTCTAGAATTTTGCAACAGCATTAATAATTATTGTAGGTGAAGGAGACTGTTATGTTTTTGGTAAATCAATAAACCATTTCACCTTTATTGAAATCGATACACATTACATTATGTATGAAACGCATGTGAGAATTGTTACAAAGGGAAGCTAACTTCTTGAATCAATGACGTACATGCTTTATAATCATAGCGAAGTTCGTCTTCTTAACGCATTACAGGTGGGCTTCTGCACATGCAGAAATATAGTAACCGAAGTATGGGCGAAAGAAGAATACCATGGCTTCAAAATGTCAGCTACAAGTATCTATACCACGAGTTATTATAGCTACAGTGTTTAAACTAGTGATGGGCATAACCGCACAATTTTCATAACAGAATTATTTGCATTCGAATCATATTAATAACCGATTGTTTATTTGAATAATCATTCGAATCAATTTGGCTCTCGATTCGTTTCGATTACAAAGTCAGCCGGTTTGCCGGTTGGCGGTTCACCGTCATCTGCATCGGCATCGTAACTTGCAGATAGCAGAGGAACTCAGTTAATCGTTAATTATAATAATTGTATAAATGATTTTTATTTGATTTCTAAGGAGTTTAAACCATTGAGAATAGCTATATCAATACTAATCATAAAGAAATTATAAATATGCGAATACAAAGTATCTATTGAATCTATTTTTAGTTCCTAAAATTCTCTAGTAGTCATCTTCGCTTGCACATCATACCGGTATATTTTAGAATCCATCATTTATCTACGTTCAGCCTTCCGCGGTTCTAAGGACGCACACTTAAAATTTTCAACATCGAAATCCACTTCTTGTCCCGACTGCTCCGTTATTAAAAATTAAATATAAATCTTTTACGATATTGAAAAATCTTATTTCGCTTTCTGTTTATCCCTTATTAGGCATAATCAACCGCGTTTCGAAGCAAAAATTTAGGCCGTTATAAATTAATACCAACCTTCGGCAAATCTCATACTCAGCAGAACGTTATCTTTAATAGGAACGGCCCCATAAATTTAACTCGTCGACTAAAAGTATCAAATGTCTTAATAACATCAACAAGGAGCCGCGGCCTCACTTGGGTCAATCAATTACATACGTAGAAAAGGTTGTATGAGTTATGAATGCCGTATTATTTACAGAATTTCGATCACTCGCAGGTCGCTGAGACGCGGCACGTAGTACGTATCAGGATGAGGTTATTTTTTATCCGAATACTTGGAACGAACCCCGAGTTACACAGGTTATTTCAATAACCGGATAACCGGTTATTTTTGATTCGAATAAGCCCATCACTGGTTTAAACTAACGACAGCAATGTTGACTGCCAACACCTGTTAGCATATGGCACCTTAGAAGGTAAAAAAATAAGTATTTGTTAGTTATTCAGAGCAATCGTTTTATACCCTAATACTTAGGATTCTTGCTGTAAACTGTGTAATAATTTACAATAGTGTCCAAAGATTATCTGATTAATAACCTAATTTTCTAAATTAAAACGAATAAAATTAGATCCATGGGTCCACTTAGATAGACATAGCTATGGAAAATTTTTGCATTTTTTATATTTTTTGAGCTTGTATACTTCTATCTCTTCTCATTTGAATCGTTTTCATATAAGTATCTCCAGTTAGCTTTTTTTCAATAGCTCGTTCATATGTCCTGTTAACGATATTTAGGTTTGATATTACATAGTAAACCCCGTTTACGACATCTAACAAACCTAAAAAATGCTCGAATTAGCTTAATCGCGATAGTCAAAGCAAATTATGCCTTGAAAGAGGTAGGAACAAATCCGTGTAATTTATGTGGGCGCCACCTGACGCGTTATAGGGCGTGTACAAGATTAAGACACACAAAAAGGCGTTTGTGGGCTGACCAAAATTTACTACAACGGCAAAACTGTAAATTAAAACACAAGCAAATGTTTATATAACTATAACCCGTACAACGATTCAGCCCTCCGATACAAGATTTGCTCCAGCTAAATATAGTCGAAAAATGGACGTGGTCTTTAACGATAGAATTGTGGTGGTGTTAAATAACTGTAAGTTAATGTTCAAGAGCGTCACGCAGTCTAAACGTATAAAAACTCTGGTTTCACAAATGCGAATTAGAAATCGTTGAGGTCGTCCGTGAGATGTGCTTTCCAGTCAAGAATTTACTTTTGGTGTATCACATATTTTCTGTAATACTTGCTAAGCCCGAGTTTACTTATCCCAAAACCATTCTGCGAATTGTAAAGAATTCACGCAATAAAACAAACACGCGACAATATAAAAAGATCTCTTGCTACCCGCTCCGGCTCCTAATAAAACCAGAAATTCATTGCACGTTTACAGACATAACTTAAATTAACAATTCCCTAGGTGACGTCACTACATTTACAGTCTAACCTGGAAAATTAGTAGATTCATCAGCCAGTGCCGGCTTGAATTTACTTCAATAGATAAATTCCCTGAAGAGGTTTCTCAATTTGGTTAAACTAGCACGGTAGTATGCTTAATGGGTCGTTAAGGCGTCTATAAATGGATTTAATGCACCGTATTTCTAGCGCACTGTTATTAGAAGTAAATACAAAATAAATGTACCTGCCAGCATTTCGTAGGACATCGAAGAGCAATGGGCGTTCCTGACTGTCGACTACATCTGCTAGCACTCGAGAACCAATAAACGGCTTGGGAAAAAAAATCCACGTTGATATTGACGGGCAATTCAAAGAAAGCTAAGGAAATTCGAACAAAATCTATATCCACAATGTCGTAGGGGTTGACAGAAAACATGTCGGGCGCCCCCATCTTTTCAAACGTACGAGATACGTACAAATACTTTTCCGATCTCAACCTTAATGTAACAAAAATTCTCTCATGTTACGACTCCTACGCATCACATTTCGCACAGGTTTAACGACCAACGCTGGTTTTTGCTTCCAGAACATTCTTTCTTGAATTCGATTCAAAACGACTAGCCGGGAAGAGCGGCACAGAACGATGTGCTCGCTCCGATCTTACGATCCCCACTATAATGCGCAAGACGTAATCTGCAAGCGCTTGAAGCGCAAGCCAACCCCCAGTGTAAAAAAAACGCGCATAATCAAATACTACCAAACATGGCGAGGAATTTTAAAACGTCTTAACAGTGTCTACCAGGAATAGAGTGAAGGAAATACCATCAGGAATATTTCTCCTGAGCTACAGGAGATATGCTCAGCTCTAAGATATGACCCACCTGGTATAGTAATACCTTTGAAAAGTGTATCTTACGTCAGAAATACACATATCTGCATTGTACTTCACAATTGAAATCATACATAATCAAATGTGAAATGGCACACAACTAAAACAACACCCAACACACCCAAGAAAACATTACTCACTGGCCAAAGTGCAAAGCTGGAACCGCAATAAATAATCCATAAACTAACTGCACGTGATAACGCAAGGTACGCTACACAAGATAAGAACACCAGTATTGATAGCCTAGCGACAAGCCAGAAACCGATTGTAAATGTACTGAAAACTTAGACCAGCGTAAGAGACCAATTCTTAATTTCTCTAAATTCACCACATGCATTGTTTAACTTAGTATAACTTATTCCAAATTGGCGGTAATTCACAACATGCATTACTTAACTAAGAAAGCACGTTCAACTTAGCTGAATGTCATAATTTCTGGCGGCAAGAGATGTAGTATTCGGTCACTCCGCAGTAAGCGAGAGGCTGTCGATAACGGTTGGAATTTTTAGACCAGCGGATTCGATTATTTGCGGACAGTGGAAGAATTAATAATGGGATCAAGGCGTCAGGGACGTTGTCGCTGAAGAAGTGTTTCAGTCCTTTATTTTCGGAACTGGTTGCGAAACGGCGGAGCATGGAGCAAGTGAGGTATTTCTAAATATTCGATTAGGGATCGATATAAAATTGCACTGCACAATAACGAGAAGAAAACGGAATTTCAAATTTATAAGCTAGGTCTTGGGAGCTGTTAGATCCGACGCCGACGGCGTCGAAATAGCCTTTAAGGGTCGTCAATGGTAATGAAATGGAGACAATCATAGCACGCTCACTTTGTTTAGTGCATGGAGCTGCTGATTTCACACCCTGTTTAAACAATACTACTGTTTTTGTAACTTTAATAGAATGCAACGTTGACTGTAAGGAAAACAGATATGTTGAAGTACTTTATTATTTTAATATGATTCAGCTTTAATGCAGAACAGGTCATAAAGCCACTTTGACGGCTTGCTACTAATCAAGAAACAACTTTCAGTAACTTATTGTATATTTCTAATAGAGCTAAAATAGAAGGAAACGTGCAGTTACATCAGGCGTACGCTTTTAACATTACAATCCGTGTGAACAGATGCTAGCCTGCATTTCTATTCAGGTTTTTAAATAACAGCTAACGCAGTACGAAAGATAACATCAATAGACATTAATATCGAGAAATTTTGAAAATAGAAGACGATAATTTGGTATAGCAAGGTATACATACTATCAGACAGACATAGTCTTGTATCTAATAGTTACCCTAACGATATAGCGATCTAATGAAGAATACAGAAAATCCTATTGTTTACTGCAGGTTATCTACAGTTGAAAAAATAAAATTTGTATTCCTTGCATTAAGAGGTTTATTCACTTCCCAGTCCAAGCAGCATATAAGTTGTTCAGAATTTGCTGGTCGAAACGTATTCTTTTTGTTCTGTTAATATGCTGTTTTTGATTGACACAGTTTCAGCTGACATTAAAGGTCGCACCTGATAATAAAATGATTGAATGGACATGTGAAAGGACCATAGCAACTGCCCAATTTAAAGCGGCTGCTACATTTTGGACACATCTGCTTTGATCCTTCACATCGAATGTGGGTAGGTTACGTGCTGACATTTAACGCAGTAAACTCTCTCTCTGATTTGCAGATTTACATCCAATACCTCATTTTGTACAGTTTTGAAAATGTAGGCATCTGAGAAATTTGCAAAACTCATTTTCAAGATTATGAGTCGTGCCGGGCAATTTATTCAAACGTTTTTGTAAGAAATAAATAACTTTCTGAATTGGCTCAGCAATAAAAACATTTTTCCTGAAACCCTTCTGCGGTATCACGCTGTGGGATGAAATCTGCTGCCGCTTTTTGACAAAGCCCCAATTTGACCGGGCGGTCGCTCGTTATGGATTATCGAATTATTATGTTACTGTTGCTTCTGTCCTTTATGCTGCGGTTTTTGTCAGACAGGTACATCAATTCTATCGAAGAGCTTCTATTGTGCCTTCGATAGAGAATTCGGATGGCCACGAATAAACAACTGTTAGAAAACGCTCGCCAAAACAAGGCTATTGCGATTATGAGGATATTTGCCCGTCCATGTCAGCGGATTTTTATGCAAATCTGATACTGGAGGTTTAAACTTTTAATTGGGTAATATATTTAACTCCATGCTACTCGCGAATTATGACAAAAAATCCGTTGACCCTTGTCACGTTAACACCCTGTATTTTGAGGCGGCACTTTTAGGATTGTAATTTATGGATGCTCTTCTGATACTGTCAGATTTATATGTCCAATTCGTTTTGCTATATTAGAAATTTCGTATTTACATCATAAATCACATCATATATAATATTATCAAATTGACTTATTACTTTTGTAAGTGCAACTAAATTAATTTAGAAAACATCATAAACGTTTTTATTGTATGTTATAGCTCTTTGGCTTACCACATAGGTGTACCAACTTATTCTAATTAAAGTGATTGTTACATTTTAGAATATAATTGTATATAAAGCAGTTACAGAAGGAACTGCTTAACGCTTTAATAAAGAAAGCGCACCTCTTTCTTTTGGCTAGATCGAATAACGGCTGAAGCATTCGAAATCATGTACAAAATAAACAAAAATATTTTGATGTTGCTAGTAATACTGAAACTGTCAAAAGAATCACTTAGTAATAGAAAATACATTGATTCACAATGAGAAAAAAATCGCAGCTGGTAGGATTCACCCCTACGCCGCCAGAGGGCATCTGCTTTATAGGAAGACGCCTTAGGTCTTGGATACAGAATATTACGTAAATTCACATGCTTATCATTGCATTATAAAAACGTGGCAGGCGGAGGCACGATACATCTTGTTATATAGAAATTTATTAGAAGTGAGTGCAATCGAGCTATATAATATAAGAGGAATACATTTTGCAGTTCATGCTAGTGTGATTCGTTGTGAATATGCTTATGTATATATTTACGTTTTTCGCGTTGCACACAGGGTAAACCCATTAGAGAAACTTCAGTTAGTAAACAAAAAAAACTGTTTAACAAAGAAAGAGAAAATTATACGATGTGATATAAAATTTCAACAAAATAACAATGATACAAGATAAAATGTACGTATAACAAGTGTTCCACAAAGGCTCTCAGTTCCAGGCGGCCCCAGTCAGTGAAAAATAATATGTTGGACAGGCTATCTTCGATTACAGTCGACTATCTGTTCATGTTCCATGCACAACATTTATATGGATAAAAAGGTGTGTTACGCTATAATCAAAATATCGTCGTTTATAAACGTATAAAAATCTCGGTTTTTATAATCAGGTGCCAGGAGTTCGTGCACGGAATTTAGACGTTACAGAAATATTGTAATGGTTCACTGCCCACAGCAATCCTGATTGCCTAGTCAACACAAAAGTGAATAGATTCAAAAATGAGCACAGAATTAACTATTTTATTTATTAAGTCAGTATTTTACATTAAGGAATGCACTTGATATGAGCAGTAGCAATCATGATTTGAGGAAGAAAGGTTGGCATGAGATAAGTAGATTTTAAAAGGGATACGTCCAGAGTTTCAGTCATGATTAATGTTTGAAATGGCAAATGTAGCTTGAATTATGTAGCTGACAGGGTTGATTTGAATAACGTCAAACAATGATATGAATTTTAAAATAATACAAGATGTGTTGTGAAGTACAGAAATTGTATGAGCGTTACAAGTATTAAAGGTTTATGAACCACAAACGGCAAGGTAACGGAAAGGAACAGTGCAAAGCGGTACGAGGAAGTAATGAATGCAAAGAGTAATAAGGCAACCTATCAGAAGACAGAGAGTGATAAAGGGCTAAATAAACTCATGTGATAAGTGCAACTAAAAACTAAGTGATAAAAGCAGAGCAAAGTGCTACGTGAAACATTTCAAAGAAAAAGACATTTTAGTATTTATGCACGAACATTTTATCAATACTATAGTCCATAAGTAAACATGTAAATCAATCTTTTTTTTTCTTATAAACAAATGTAAATCATTATCACCTGGGTTTAGTCCATCTTTGCTGCTAATTTTCAAAGTGATACCAGTGACCAGTAAATAAAAATAGCCAGCTGCAAGAATCGTCCAAGTGCGACCAACTTTGGGGTCCCTTTTCCCAGTAGCCGAGACATTGGACAGCCAGAACCTGGTGTGCTACAGAGTCAACCATCAGGAGCGCCTGGGTATCGACAGTTGGACCAACAAGCCGTTACCAAGGGTGTTATTGCCGTGGCGTCACTTCATTGTGCGAGCAGCGTCGGAGCGCAACTTCGAAAAGATAAATTTCACAGGAAGTAGGTGGAGCTGCCCGTAGAATGTGGGGTACTTCACGTTTGGGCATTTCTTGAGGGATTGAACTTGATTTCAGGGGTCTAGATCAGTCAGATTCGAATAATAGAGATAGCGTCCCTTATATTTGTGGTTTGAAGCCGTTTTTGCAGTTTTTCCGGAAATAAGAACAATTGAAGATCAGAGCGTCTGGTTGCGTCATCTGAAACAAAACAAGTTAGCCGGAAGCTACGTCACATATTTAGCAGGATTTAGCAGATGTGGTCTTGCCTTTTTCGGTGTTATTAATTCAATTTACGCTAAATTTCGCGGACGAACAAAGCTTTTTGTATACACTAATTTTAAGGTTAGAGACCTGTCAAATACAAAGTCACGCAGCTGGCATACTGCTTAATTTATTACACAGCAAAGCATTTGTAACACAAGCTGTTGAACCTACCCTGAGACAGGAGTTTATTTCATATTTTACGGAGCTAAGCCCTATTTGATTGCAAATAAATAAAATACAGACAGCAATAAACCATTTATTATTCAAATAATTATTGCATTATTTTAATTGGCCCTGAATTTGACATAAAAAATCAGTTATTAAAACCATTTTATTGTAATCTGTGTGATACGTCCCTATTTATCGATATTAATTATTATTTATTTACCAGTGGCTTTCAATAGGTAAGGGATTTATTACAATATATGTAGAACCTTTTTCAGAACATTACTGTAAATACTATAAGCTAAGCTTTATTTCCTAAGAAAGGCGCATATGTAGCCATATGGTGTACTATTAGTAGCAATTCCTGTAATCTTATTGATGCTTGTATGATTGGCTTTACAGGTCGACCACTGTCATGTTTTCTTGCAAGAATACCTTTTTTAAGGAAGATTGTACTGAGTTTATCGAGCACAAGGTTAAACAAATCTGCTAGGCATACAAAATTGAGTAAGTGCAGGCTCCACGAATTTTTCGTGCATTTAAAATATATGCTTTAATCATATAAGCTTTCAATCTCTGGTGTGGATACTATATTAGTTAATTAAATATAAATATAATTTTGAGTATATAGGGTGACTTATTGTGAAAGATCTATGCAAGTGAACTATATACTTATGTCAGGTTAAATGTATCGGGGATGTATGATGCAAGGTACAACATTCAGTTGCTTGTCCAGGCGCTATCTAAACTTAAAAAAACATCTAACTTAAGAAAGCTAGTATTAACTGTAGGTTTAACAAGACCTTTAGTTACTCCATGTTATTGTAAATATGAGAAGGGCAAATTCCAAGCCGCGTTTGTAGACAGAAAAGAGCGAGAGCTACAAAACGGAGGCTGATTGACAGGAGCTTCATATTTCAATTCGAGGTGCTGGCTGTTCTGAACGCGAGAGTGTGTCGGTACTCGCGGACAGCACTGCGCTTATGGTGTTGCGTACTATATGCAAACGTACGCAACTCCAAACAGAGATGTGACACTCGGTCATGGCACTTTGCGGACAAGTGCGGACAAGACTGGGTGACGGCACACGACATATAGAAAAACAAGGACAACGAGGCGTTAGCAAAGAAAAATGCAAAGGGCGACGGCGACATTAGGCTTGATTCGTATCCATTCGTACCCGATATAGATCGAAAAGGCTGATGACGATGCATGCGACTACGGTGAGGGCTCGAAACGCGCGATACGCGTGGTTTGAGTGTGGGCTGGATGATTAGAGACAGAATACTTTCGAGTGCTTGGAGAGTTCTCAAGAAATGTCGCGACACTACGATTAGAGCGCTATTTAAATCGAATGAATGGCTGGATGGTAGCTTACTTATTGTTATTAAGAAAGTGAGGTATGGAGAATGGACAATGTTTTTCGGTCTAGTTAGCATGAAGATCGAGTAGCTTAATATTGAAGTATCAATATTATTCTTAATTGGTTGATCTGGCTATAAAATGTCTTGACAGACTGCGTGACGGATTAAGTCATCTGCGACTTATCGCTTACACATATTCTCCACTAATAATAGCGAAAGCGGGTTTATGCTGACTTCATTTCTTAAATAACACTTCTAATTAAGCATCAGAATATCAATATCAGCAATGTAGCACACGTGACTTCGCTGTGTAGACAGCAAAGTTAATTTAATAATAACAATTTGATTAATTTTCTCTTGGTCAACCTTGCAACTAATAAGTAGGAGTTTGGAAATGAGAGAATATAGTATGAATGAGTAGCTACGTGAACATCTTTCATGAATTTTTTTTATAAAAATTGCATCTTATAATATACAATTCCTTCCTTCCTAATGGTAGTCACGTCTTTCGTGACCCTGCTTAAAGGGGATCTATCCAAAGTAATGAACTGAAGCAGTATATAAAAATTAATTCTAATGTGGCAGCTTGTTCTTTTCCTTCTTTTTCTTTTCTAATCCTTATACCCTCAAAGGCGCCGATTTGGACTATGTCCAGTTTTTTTTATAATACTTATTTCAGTTAGCCTGTTCAAATCCTCATTACCAATCGCTTCTATATTCTATATTCAAGTTAGGCACAGGATTTTCTTTTCTCGTCTTTTAATATATTCTCCAGTATCTCCCTTAATAACGTGTTGGATTACGTCCACAATATACATATGTGCATACCTTCTAACTTTTTAATTTTTACTGAGCACTGTTGGATCCTGTTCCACCACTTGTCTAAACTGTTCATCACCTTTATGTTCCATTTTGATCTCCAGCTGTTTTGCACAGCTATCTTATTCCCGCAGCATTTAAACTATTTCTCTTTTCTGCTACAATCTTATCCACGGCGTCCATAGCCTTTGTTCTGCTACGTAATTAAGTTGGTAAATATAGTTAGAAATAAAAATTCACGTTTTGAGCTCTATTAGAAAACATTGAGCCAATGCATTGGTTAAACACCCTAGTTCTAAGATACAAGTTTATCCTGGTTTTGTCCTAAAACTTAAGACAAACTGCCAAATGTGGACAAACCTATCTTCTGTCTATGAATACAGATTAATTTTGCCCCTTCGGTTTAATTGTTTGCTCTATATTGTAACATGGCGGTTCGAAGCCACCACCGTTGGGGTCCAAACAGTACAATTATGCTGTGGCTCGAGTTCCACCCTTGGAGAGTAAAAATGTTACAAGGCTTTTAGGGTGCTCCTTCTCTTATGACGCTGCTTCTTTACGGATTACTTTTGCCATCTTTTTTATTCCCAGCCTGCAAATCGAAGCATGGTTAAGGAGAGCCTTTGCTGAAATCAACAAAAAGTGACCTGTACTCCTGCTAAGCCGAAGATGTTAACTTCAAGAAGTTATTCCGAAATGAAAAAGAGATAACTATATTTTTCTGTTAAAAACAGCCCTAACTAATAATAAACCTAAACACTAAACCACGAAGCTGTGTTTACTAGAGAATTACTTCAATAATAAGTATATCTACGTGCCGAAAGCTGTTTCTGCCACGTATAAGTATGTATTGAACATATTTAACGTACAGATCTACAAACTGTTATAACGCATTGGGCATCGAACTGTGTTATTAAATTACACGCAGCCATCTGATTCAAACGCCACCTTTTTGCTGACAACGCGCTGCACATATGTTCAAGCGCAGTAGCCACAGATTATAAAAAATCTTGCGCTTACGTACTTTAGTGTGCCAAGACTTATTTATTTAGCCTCTGCTCTGACTGTAATGGCCGCCGAAAGATGACCTAATTTGGTCTGATTTACCTTCAGTAATGATGGGCGACTGCCGGTTGCGTAGTACCTGCCCCCGCAGCTAGCCCGACAATGCTTCTAATACCACGCCCCTCGATAGTGCAGTCGTTTACTTTGTTGCCGCTTTAGCCGTCAAATCTCGAATCTCCCACGTTTACAGGACTTCGGCAACTTTGTACAGTAAACTGGCAGTTATTCCAATGCTTCCGTTCGCTTGCCTTTCCCCAGGGAATATACGAATCTAGCCGTCATCAGGTACATCTTACGAAACTTGCCCGCAGTCACCTATACGCATGCAACGAAACCACTTCATTCGGGCAACCCAGTTCCTAGCACATATTTACGCTTTCTACCAAAACGGCTTAGTTTCCAGCACCTCTTACGTCGCCAGCGGAAGCATTTTAGCACGATAATCCTCAAAACTCATTTAACCACTCTGAAATTGTTATTCACGTCAAAGAAACTACTTCTCAAGCTCACAGTAGAACAATATACTACATAATATATTCCTAACATATTCAGGCGAGCCAGGTCGAGTTTCCGTTTTAACATATACGTGCTCATCTGCTCTATTCCATATGCTACTTCATATTGACTTATTAAGTACGATATTTTGCTGTTAATAATAACTGCTATATTCTTGCATTTGATTGTGAAGGTCAAAGCGACATTCTAATCGCATTTGGCGTCATACACTTTGTACACTTGTTCTTGGGAAATCTACCTGTGGTGATCTATCATTTCTTTCCGCAGAATTTGCGAACCTGTGAACGTGTATCTAACATGGCTCTTGTATTCCACAGAGAATTGTTTATTGAAACAGACAATTAATGTCTTCCTTCCGTCAGATACCGAACTCAAATTGTGAATGGATTTTTGAAAACTCTAGAATAGAAGTCTAGCGTCTTTATCAATGCGCCACCGAGCTTTACTGACGTCACTGCAATAGCATTTAAAATGAAAAGTTTTGAACTAGACTAAACGTTGCAAGTTTAACCTACAGACAATGTAAATTATATGCTAAGATTTTTACAATATGAAAGGATATTTTTGCATGTGACCGATGAACGTTTGATTTCCATGACGTTTCTCGGTATGTAATTATAGCTATTAACATATCTAGGAATGTTATGAGTATCATAACTGCCGCAGATGTTTTGAAATCCGAGCTCGTAGAGCGAGGATTTTAAAACATCTAAGGCTGTTATGATTCATAACATCCGTGATATGTTCAATAGTTTATCGGTTGCTATATGGTTATAGTTGCCATGTAGGGTAATATTCCATTACCCTACAGATAAGTTATGACCTAGTTACCAGCCCACTTTTGTATATGTAAACAAAGGCTTAATATCCTGAAACCGGTAAAATATATTAATATACGAACGCTCTAGATAAAGCAGTGTTCCCGGAATCAACATGACTGAAAGCAATATATTAAAATTAACAAGTACAAACGTGGCTTTCACTGAAGCAAGAAATAAAGCAACTGTCCTCTGTCAAACCAATTTACTGTGAGTTGGTTTCATTTCGACCTCCACTAAATGCTGTGTTTTAATTGTTAACTTTAATTATATCACATTTAGTTACCTTCGAAGCGAGAATAGATTCTCCCAGAGGCCCACGTTTATTTCTTTGTGTGGTGAAACATCTAGAACAGACGTTATGAATAATATAATGCTACAATAAAGTATTACAGTTTATTCTAATGTCTAACTTTATTTATTTTTCCAGGTTCGTTGATTCCAAATTCTACACTTAAGGTCCGTAAAGTTGATGCAGTCCTATGGCTCCTCTGCAGGTTTGAAGAATAACTCAATTAATTACTTTACATTAACTATAAATGTTTGTTAACGCAATTAATTGACTTTAAATTTAAAGAAATTGTCAAACAATACGCTTAGTTGTAGTTCTTTACGTACCAAGGGCATTATGAAAGTGTTTATGCCCGAGGGGTATAAAGTCAAGTAATGCCATTAGTGCATTCGTTTCATTTTCCACTTTGAATACGCAAATATACTGTAAAGCTTGAAGAGTGTAAAAAGCAGTGCATACCGTCTTAGGGTGTGATATATTCCAATGATTGCAATAACAAAATATATAAGAAGTGCATTTTAGAAAAATTTTAATAGTCTTTTATAGCATTCAGATTTCACAGTAGTACTTCAAGGAATGAACTCCGCCCGTACACATCCTTCAAAAAAAGTAAAACTAACAACAATAGTACCTTAACGTTGGCTTTCAGTTGGAGTGTTATTTTTTGTGAATTGAGTTTGGCGTTTTCTATTTTAAACTAAGAATTTTGATGAGAAATTTTACCCTTACTCATCTCATGTGTAAATCTTTACTTTAGCTTAGCTGCACTGAACCGTATGGGATAGAGAGATCATCAGCAATTTAAATGGTCAATCTCATGCTTAACAAAACCATTTTAATAACTTTTTCGATGTTTCTCTTTGTGCATTAAGTGAAGGGACTACCTAGAGGTAGTTCCTATTTGTCAATGATTCTAGACTTTATCGAAGTGGTTCAAACTTGTACAATTAGATATAGTCTTGAGACCATCTCCGTACACTTACATCATCATCGCGTCCCTCTTTCGGAAATTTTCCAAGTTTACCACTAAATTTTACGTTTACACCTTGTTGGTGGATCATATCTACGACGAAGAGCAAACAATAGTTTTATAATATAGCGTCATTTTAAACCGGATGGGTGAACAAATGGATTTGACACTGACCAGTTTAATGATAAAATGTTCCTAGATTATATTTTTTATGCTTGTTCTTGATCTTAGACCTTTATCATATGATACCGTTTTTTAATAATTTCTACACTTTCAGTACTTGAACAGGTTTGGCCGTAACAAGGCTTTTTCCAAACCAACAAAAAGTGCATACTTTCTACATGCTGCACAATTTTTTGTGACTTATCTTAATGTAAAATCTGTGTCCGCGCATAGTTATTCAGTGAAACCACCTCGCTCTTGTCTATCTTCCCAGTATGTTTCCTTATGCTACCAATATTCCCATATCATCCACCAGTTGATGTTGCCATATTCAGTTCCTCTGCATTTTTCTGTCATTTACTTCGTTTTCGTCATTCATGTATTGCTCTCGTAATTTTTGTTTTTCTGTGTTGAGAGTATGCGAGAAACCCCGTTTACGACATGCAACAAGCTTAACGGTTGCTCGACTATGTTGTACAAGGGGTGGTGCGAAGGTTGTCGTAAGAACATTGGCTCGCTTACGATAATACAAACAATTGTATCTGGAAGGATACAAGAACAAATTCGTGTTACCTTTGTGGACGATGACGGTGAGACTACATGCACTTTCAGCGCACGTATTTAATATTTAACATGCCTTGAGTGATGATTTCTATGACAAAACGTAACTCACCCTGGTTAATAGGTGTACTGCATTTTGCATCACTAAAAATCAAACAGGATGAAATCTGAGACGGCTATAGTAACAAGGGCTCCTAAAAATACATCTCTCTCAGGGATGAAGACTCTGATATTCGCAATAAATGTCCCTTAATATATCTACTTGCGTGACATCACTGCAGTATACAAGCTGCGAAAGTAATTTTTTATGGCTTAGTGACAAGTCAACCACCTATTACAAATGGTGATTTACACACCCTAACGGGGATGCAGATGCAACAATTTGATGACGACACGAGAATTAAAGTGGGTCTACCCGATGCTGAGCGAAAAGTTGGCTGGCAACCATGGCCTAACATTGGTTGAAATAAAAGTTATTGCTGCAAGAATGACGACCGGGACCTGCAAAGTAGTTGTGGTATTCGGTGTAAGAGCGGTTTGACGTTCCCCATCTTCAAACATAAAGCTATAGAAAGTTGCTAGGTCGATATTTTTCCTAAATGATTCAACACGACAATCACATTGCACAAAACGAGACACTCCGAGTCGTGCCTTTTTCGCATGGCGGTATGTACCTGGCTTCCGAATCTTCGGGATGAAAAGGTATGAGGCATTGCCCCACATCACGTTCATTCGAGGCTCTGGCGGCGTCAATCTTTCAAACTTACCTGAAATGCTAAATTGAAATGTTAAACATTCCTACTTAGCAAAAAATCGTTGTTTATAAAACAATAGATACAGATTATCTTCCTTCTTGTAGTGCCGTGGCTCCAGACGACGTTGGCTATTAATCTATGTAATTTAATTTTATTTGCTGCTAAACACAAAAATTCCATAGATATAATTTCAGTCCAGTCACTCATTTTTTTACCATGGCGTGCGTGTTTTACGCAAATTTATGCTAGTTTCGATTTTACCTTGTAAAATAAGCTGAAGCACTTGATTCGCTTTCATTATGGAGAATGTAGCAAAGGTATTGTAGTTTCACACTTTAATTGTTTTCATAATATGTTTATCTTTTGCATTGATTGCATTTCATTACTGATAATAGCATCATATCCCAAAACTATGTTTGCTTAAAAACTGTTTTTGTAAGTGTTTACGGCGTCATATAACAATATAAAAGAGACGTAGCATTTTAAACTCGTGTATGGAATGATGAGAATTTGTTAAAGACGATTATAGCTTTTCCGATGCAATACAGTATCTTTTGTATCCAGCATAAAGCTAGTATTTTTTCATTGATACTGAATTTCGTATGTCTTCCGAAGCTTCTTTGGGTAGTTCCCCGAAACATACATTATAAAGTGTGCAAGATGAAACGCACCACTCTCTTACACCTTTTTCAAGCTTACCTCTTGCTGACCTCACTACCCGTATCCTCGTCAAAGAGTCAAAGCGCACGCTCCTCGAGCAGCCTTCCGACTTCGACTCAAGTTAGGGATTGAAGCGCGAGGGGTCTTATTTGCAAGTCTTGCTTTTAACATTCTCACTTACAGGGCGAGCTCATGAGTGGTAGTATTTACTGGAGTTACTGTTTTTGGAAAGCTGGATGGAAGTTAATAATCAACATTTCTGTGGAATTGTCCGGGTATCATGTGTTGCATTAGATCAATTTATTATTATTGCTACATGTTCGTCTGCTAGCAGTTTGAGCAGTATACCACTGGAATTTTGTCCTTGCACTGTCTTTTTTGTTGTTAATGTTAGTCTTGCTGTAGCTCTATATGTTATAGTTCACTCTATCTGCGTTTTGAAATAAGTTCTATGTATGCTGCTTCCATATTTGCATTGCTTTTTGTGGCAGAGATTATTTCGATTGTATTTCCTAGAGCTATGATTTTAAAACCCAGCACCTTCCTCAACTTTTTTCTGTAGATTAGAAATATCTTGCCTTTGGATGTCTTGTATCTAATCGAATTCTGTATTTATCCCCTTTTCTATTCGCTATCGTGTAGTGTCTCTTTCGCGTGCCTGTTGGACTTCGTAATTTTTTCTAATATAATTTTTTGGAAGTAAGTAGTAAATTATGGTCTGTTGGGACCTCCACTGAGCGATATGTAACAGGATCTCTAAATATTTTGTTAATGAGTATGTAATCAATCTGGTCTGTGATTATGAAGCCTCGATTATATGCGGGGAACTAGTACGTATATATCCTTTTATGTGATTAATAGGTCTTCGTAATTAAAAACTGCATTTTATGGAAAAGTTGCATTATTAGCTGAGCAAAACTTCTCCATTAATAATGGAGCGAAAGCTAGCAGTCCGGCTGCCAGAGCACCGGAAAAAATTGTTTTCTAATCCAATTTCCATTCGATTCCGCACGTGCGGATGCATCGGCTCGCGCCGCTATTTGAACCCGCCATTGTCGGGGACTGACAACTGTACAGAGAATTTTTTAGTAGGTGCTTCCGGCGCATTCTGGGCACGTTCCGGTATTTTTGTCTGGTTCTCGCAGACGGGAAAAATTGGGAAAGAAAATCCGGCTTTATTGCGACGAACGGTGTAAAACGAACACGCTGAAATGCCAACACTGCATATGAGTACAGCGCCTTATTATTGCGGCTCGCGACGTGCGTCTGCCATAAAAATATCCACAGGACTTGTAGTACCCGGTACTTCATTTTATGGCAGCTTACGCCCAAACCCGGCTTTTAAGCATAAAACTTTTGGAAGTTGATGTCTTTATCGTAATAAAACAAACGACCTTTGCAAAATTTATGCCCGCGCTGGATTTGGGACTAATCGGTGTTTGCGGGTAGCGCAAGTGAAAGCAGCTCCCGGGGCAGCCCCGATTTTTGTCGTGCAGGTCGCTTAATAAATTTGAGGCGAGATAGGGTAATGCATCGGTTTAGAATGTTCAACACGATTTCCGCCGCAGAAACTTATCCCCACGCATATCTCATGCAAAGTCTCGCCATTATCCCCAGAAGCTTGTTGATAAAGTCTTGACAGTAGAAAATCTAAATCATGTATCAGAGTTGGCGAGTTACTATTATGCTGGATGACACGACGAAGAGGCTGTTTGGGACTCAACAAAATACGCGAAACCTGCACGGAAAGCTAAGCAGAGCTGAAAGGGTTTGTCGTCGGATGCTGGTTGTATGAGGAAAATATTCTACCTCTATTCCTTTCGTTAAGAGGCTGCGAAACTCATGTTTTTAATATCTACCTTCATGACAATCGCTTCTACCATGGAAAAACTTCGCAAGAATTTTAAATAACTTTTTAAAAAGTCGGTAGAACAAATATAGGGGTATAGGAATAAACCTACATTATTGTAAAAAATGTACCTGGAACTCTACTGGAATATCTGCTACTAATAGAATGAAATTATAATTTTAGACAGCAAGACATATACAATTATGAATAATTTTTCATTGTTTTATGGTACCATTGTAAATATTACACAACGTCGGCTATAAAATGAAGTTACCTTGTCTTCAACGTATTATAGCGCAGGTGTCTTTCTTCTATAGGTGTAAGTGTCCACTTCTAGACAATTGTCTGACTGATAGTTTCTATGGACGCCCTAACACTACTTTTGTAGTTGTGATCTTCCAGTCTAGCAAGGCTTTATTCCATATCTTTGTTTCCTGTTATGTTATAACAGCAATCCATCTCTATTTCTTGTTTGCTATCACTTCTGTTATACCTTGCAACTTTTTCTTCTTCTTGCCGCAGCTTAGTTGTTCTTATTATAATTAGTCTGTATTCTTATGTTATCTCCAATACATATTTCAGGCATAGGGCGCTTTATACTTTGCATTCCTTGTCCTGGCTCTTATATCCACAAAACAGTAGACTTATAAATTTAATAAAAAGTAGCTGTTACTTTGTAAAATGTGTTGCCTATGGTGCTTCAGCTAGAGGTGGACTTATTCTCTTCTTCTACATATTTTAAGCCTGTGCCTTGCACTTAGCGTATTATTCTTGGGATGTAGATGTCCAGCTACCTCTCCAAGATCTTTTGAGCCTTCCTCTGTCTCTTTGCCATCCTGGAATCTGTGTCATTACTGCATGTGCAATTCTTGTTGTCTCCATACGCTGTACGTGGTCTCTCCAACGTCTTTCTTCGCAGCCCCATCTTACATCATCTTGAACTCTGGTGGTCTCATTCCCAAACAATAGAATGCTTTTTTTTAGTTTTGTGTATTCGAAGTAAATTATACTATAATAACTTGCGAAAGTCGCGATGAATCGTCTTTTTCCCAAATTTTAGGTAAAAGTACGATTAACGTTGAATCTTGGGATGCATGTAAAGTCCTCAACGATTCTAAACGACACAGGCGCTTTTTGTGAAGCCTTTGACAAATTTACAATCGTCCGATCTATTCAGATTCCATAAATCGCATCTTGCAATTCCGAATATTCGTTTTGAAGTACCGCAAAAATTTTATATCGCTTTCCTTGAAGGAATCATTTTCGTTCATCGACCTCTCCTATTGCAGCCATTCCTCCATATCGGCTCGTACCTGAAAAAGCTTACATTTTGTCAGCTGTCGCTGTCCATTCATCAAGCTTCAAGTTCTGAAGAAAATATTCCCCTACATCGCGTGTAGGATTGACGACAGTTTCGCCGTGGATACCCTGAGACCTTCGTAGCTCTACTTGCCTGGGGCTTTATGACTTTATTTGGATTAAATTTATTTTATTTTACTGCACGTATTAGGTTACAATGTGTAAAATAATAATTTTATAGATATAGATTACCGCCACGTATCGCATGTGTACATATGCAATTGCCATTGTGAAATAAGTTTTGGGACGTATTCCCATTCGTAGGGCGACAAGTCGGCGGATATAATTCTTAAGAATGTAATATGAATGTTATTTTAATAGAGTTCGCTGAAATTTTCCGTATTATTTTTATTTGTAAAGCGCAATGCAGTTTTAGTGTGTTTCGCAGTTAAATAAACATTACCAGATGTACAGGAATGAGAAGATGCCCAAATTCCAGAGTTGCGCAACGTAAAGTAAGGATTTCAGAAGGTTCCGAAATTAAGTAGGTTTCTTATAGACGGGGCTTCACCATGTTTCCCATCGCCAGCAGTCCTTCCATGGTCGAACCGCCACTCTAGCATAGGCATTTGAAATACTGTATAGGCTCCTAAACAACAACAAGAGCATTTATCTGCGTGCCCACGTACCTCAACATTAAAATTAAGTGGACTCCGCCAACGAACGCCTGTTCTTATATAAGGTTCAGGACCTGCACCCATGTCGATACGCTATTGAGCACCCAATAAGCTTGCTACTGATCGTAACCAGCCATTTATTGATAACAGTGCCTAATATAAGCTTTAAACTGCCATTTTTCTCATTAAAATTTATTGGAACGACATAGCGCAATAACTGTTGATGTGCATTATTGAATAGAAAACAGTTTTCAATTATATAACAAAATCACTTATAAATAAATATAAATGTAAATAAAGATTTTTCCCGTTCTCGACGGTGGGAACATCAGCAGCGACCTTGCTTGCTTTTCCAGTGCAATTTACTCCGCACTATTGACTTATAGTTCTTACATATTCATTATTACCCACTTTGTAGACAGAAATTAGGTAAGCCTCTTTGAAGCTCTTAAGACATTTCCCTTCAGGAATATTAGATTCGCAAGATAATGTAGATAATAAGTAGCTCGTGCTGCTTTCAGGCTGAATTATGCGCTGCTCGCAGGAGTTTTGCTTTTATTGATAGCTTTGCCATGTTAACTAGAAAGAAGCATACAGATTTTTTGCAGTGCTGTCCAATCAAATGCTCGTCTTAAATATTTGCAGATCACAATTGTGTTGCGAAGTAAACTTACAGCATTGTTATTGTACCCCCTTTGTTTCTAAACGATTATTTGCAAACAATAGTTATAATATCCCACTATTGTTGATCTTCGGTGCTGCGAATTGTGCGTGCATGGTGATTCCTACCAATTACTCCAATTAGTTGTGCTTTGATGTTAAAGCCGTTTGCGGAAAGATTAAAATTGAATGGGCTGCAGTACAGTAACCTGCTAAAGGTCATAAATGGCACATCACATCTATATCAAACTTATTAGCAAACCAACTGATGTGCCAGAAGGCTGGTTCGATAAATCACTCTCTTAAATATATTATCGTAGATTAAAAAGAATGATATTAACTTAGTTTTATAGATGTACACTAAGGATAATTTTTAGGTCTTAGTGTATTTGTTGCTTGTACTAGCAGAACTATTCGCGAAATTGCAGGTAATTTAGCCGGCACCAAACGTGCTTTTAATAATAACCTTGCGAAATGTAGAAAACGGGTTATTTCTTGACGCAGTAGACGTGTACGATGCAATAATAACATAGCAAATTGGTTGTCATTCACGCTTCAATTCATAGGCCAAAATTTATTCACAGTGCCACACAAAAACCATGAAATGTTATTTATCAAACAGCTTTAAATTGTTTCGCTTGAAGGAGTATAAGGAGCGGAGTAATCCAAAAAATATCTTTAAAAGTATGCGAATTTGAACGTGCGTCCTTCCCAATTTGAGGCTATAAATTGTATTCTTGACAATAGCACTGAAAGCATTTGGAAGTTTTTTTGATGTTGAATAGTTGAAAGAATTTGATATGTAGAATTTTTTGTTTTAACAGAAAACATAGGTCACCTGAGAAGATCTTTTTTATGTCTTTATATATGGAAGTTGCGTCAAACATGGTTATTCCAAAAAAAATCTTTATATTAGATTGTTTTGCTTCGCACTAACGGCTAAATTATAGCTCTAAAAACAACTCATTTTTACGTAATTTCACATTTCCTAGGCGATAACAAAAGCGTACGTAAATATAATTTCACAATTTTAATAATAACCCGCCCCCTGGATCATAGGGCTCCAAATAACCCCGCAGTAGAGTCCACGTCGCTGTAATGATCCATACACCTTGTTTGGTTGCCTGCCGAAATTTTCTCGGCTGCTATTCTGCGCCACTCCGTCTTTTGCCCCATCCTAGGGCTCCAAAATGGTTCAGCTCAAACCGCTGCTTTGTGTACAATCGCCTCAGGCTTCAATTACGCTGCCTGCTCGTCCAGAAACTGCCTCAGAAACACCAACTACCGCTTGACCAACTTTGAAGCACTATTTTACCTGGGCGGAAGCACTACCAACACCAACCAAACTTTCCCAGTTTTCACAAGACGCTCCCAATAAATTATACAAATTTTAATGAAAACTGGAGTATTTATTTATGGAAATTTTAAATCTAAATTTCGATTCTGTCTTCTTATATGAGCCTCGTATTCAGGTTTAAGTATGTCAAGCTACAAAACTTCAAATGTGTTTGGCTTTTCCATGAAAATCTATTTGAAATAAGTCATACCAGTTCAAAAACCCGTATAATATTCAAAGATATTTTAATGCATTTGCTTCATGTTCCTGCAGAAGCTTTAGAACCTCAGTCGAAATTTTATCCAGACGAAGACCTTTTCCGGTTTCTGCCATTTCCAGGCTTTGACTATTTCTTGAAATCTGCCGTCCTCATCATGGCCTCTGGATTGCATCTTCCAGACTTTCATTATGTCATATTGCTTATAGGACATAAACTGATGTTTAATTTCTTTAGAGAAGATATTTTTCGATAGCCACGAGCCAGTACTACCATTTCCGCTTTTCTTTAGCATCCATTCTAGGATATATACTAGTTTTATTCCGCCCCTGGTCTTATGTTTCTACAGTGCTCGCTATATCTGCTAAGCATTTTGCTTTCTCCAAGGGGGAGGCCCCCGATTAGGGACTTGCAACCCCTCACCAAGTAGCCATACTGTACGTAGTAAAAATTTTCTAATGAAGAACGAAAATGGACTAAAGTATTCTCACGCGAAAAACACAACAACATATAACGTCATGTGGATGTATGTATAGGGCTTATACATATCTACAATATGCTGGCTTTGAATCTTTCTAGAGCATTTATTCTTCGATAGCATCGACCCACTACTGATATACCTGCTCCCCTATGAGAATCATCCTAGGATAGACGCTAGTTTTGAACCGTCGCTGTGATTTTATTTCCTTGTTGTCCGCCATTTCCTGTGAGAATTTCCCTGCCCACAACCTGGAGCCCCCCCCCCCCCTGTTAAAATTGAAATTCCCCATGGAAGGTACAGTCATGTTCATTAAAGTGTTGTACAGAATTTGTGCTTTGTGAATATGAATTCATTACACAAAGTTCAAAAAAGGGTTGTATATACAAATATTTTGAAGGTATACATCCAGGTCTACCTAGTTTATTATACAGTGTGAGCCTTTGTTGAGTAAAAACACAACTACCAATAAACTTATAACGGTCTGTGTACAACACATTTTTGAACACGACTGTACATAGGTACTGTGAGTAATAAAAATGAAGACCAAAATGCACGGAAATATCCTTGGGCGATCATGTGAAACACAAAAAGACACGACGTTTTGTTAATGTGCCACATTTAATCATGACATAAACCATAAGAAGCAGAAGTAGATATTTAATCAATGAGACGAAAAAAGTAGAGCAGGTGAAATTTATGTAGAGAATTCCTATATTTTTTAATGCATTTCAAGAACGAACACCTTAGCTCTTATTTTTTTTACTAGATTCACAGATAACTCTCTAGCCATACCTTTTTCTCAAATATGCATTTAATTGTACTACCTACAATCTTTGTTAATAATGAACTTTTGAAACAAAGCTAACAAGGGCGGGACTCTTAGCATACAACAAATTAGCTGGAGTGAATGCTTTTGGATATCAGTTATTACCATCATATGTGTTTTTCGTGTATTATTAGTTAACTTGTTGCTTTTGTACACCTCTCTCTCCATTGGCGCATTTAAACGTTTTTAAATGTGTTTAGAAAAAAGGATGTTGCTACAACTTTAACGTTTGAGCTGTAACCCTGTAATAGAAAATAATGGTACCCTCAAGTCGGAGGAAATCTCTGATGTAAATTCATATCGCGTTCATTAAAGAACGGCTAAAAGATGTGAGATACTTCTCCATACCTATATGTCAGTCTTGGCAGATCTACATATTTGTGAATTTACTGCATGATAACCCAAACAAAATATTTACATTATTACATTAATTCCTAACCAGCTATATCCCCCACATTGTTACAGGTTCAAATTCCCCAAGGCTAATTAGTAGGATGGACGGGGTCTTAACCTGAAACAACACGGGTTTGTTTGTAAACGTCAACATCCTTTTGTTATTGTTTAGGGCGCCACCATGGTGTTTTGGCAGCCTATAATAGAGTGAAGCCTCCAACATAGAAATTCTCTTGGCCGTGGGAATTGCATGGCCTGCTAAGTTTGGGCCTTACCTTATTTCTGAACCTCTAAAACTGCTTACTTTGCTTCAAATATGCGAGAGTGTACGGCGTATTACAAATGAAAATTGTGTAAGAAATTTCAAAGTAGTCTATTAAGACAACATTCATAAAATTATATTTATGCGGCCTCTCTACTAAAGTTCAACGGTGCAATAAATTAAATGGTGCGGATATATGGTCCGCCACTGGACTGAGAGGGAAGCTGGTCGCCAAAGTTGAGCGGGATATGCGGGCTTGCAAAGGCGGCACCCCCTGGTTTGAAAACGATAGCAAAATGACGAATTTTTCCAGAACATTGTTTAAAGAATTTACAGCGATTCTTCGGTAATATGTACGAGCGATTAGTATAAATCCACACGCGATGAACGAAAAGCTTTTTCTGAGCTCTTTGGGATGCCGAAAGGTTGCGAAGCGATAGCTTGATTATCAGGGTCTTACTATACAGAGCGTAGTGGAATACTATGCAAGAAGTTCCTTTGAATGTATCCGTGAATCGATCGATGTAAAATTCCACTAAACTTAAAAGAAAGACGGTATTTCGAATTCCAAGTGTATCGATAGCTAGATGTTGTAATTTGTCTGAAATTGGTACTGTAAGACTTTTCCATTCGACGATATTTACGAAACAATATAACGCGTTTATCAGTCATCAGGCAATTTAGACTTCTTGATATTTTTGAAAATATAATTGAAGTAGTTTAGCTGCTCTTTCCTTCCCCCAACAGTTTGCCTCCTTTTATCTACAAGATATTATTGTGGTTCAATTTTAATTCTTGTAATTTTAGACCATCGCTGTATTTCAGCTGGATCATCATATACCCTTACCTTAAAATTTTGATTTTTCTTTCTATTATTGTCTACCCGTTGAATGTAAGCCTTGATATTCTGTATGTATTTCCAACCTATTCTTCTTCAACTTTAATTAATTTACCATTTGTGACTGTAGGCTTGTATATACTACTTTAACAGATTCAAGATTTCCTTATCAATATTTATTAAATTCCCCAAGCAAAATGCAGTCACTTCGCATTATGGTGGCGTCATATGACTGTGCCAAGATATTTTTCTTCATGGAAGTAAGAGTGGTTAAAATCCCTTCTTTAACCTGTGAGACCACTAAAATGAGGAAAATTTGTGTATTTCATGCTAAAGATTGTATTTCAAATACATGCAGTGCGAGACATTCCTACCTACAGCATTTAACTTTAACCGATCGAACCTGAGAGGTGAACCTACTATTATCGTCAGTACAAACAAGCAAGTGCTGTGCAGAAATTCTTGTTTTGGTGTCATCTGACGTGGTGGCCATTTGCCTTCCGATAGCTTTCGTCTTAGCAATATTATTATCTTCTACCATTTGCTGAGAGTATTGAGGCGAGTTCGTTGACGCTGTGCATGGGATAATATTGGAGGTGAAGCTAGTGTCAGTTGCTCGCTGCGTCGGTTGCCGATCAACATTTTACTGCCTGACGGTGTTGGTGGTTTCGCTGATCCTTTGGCATCGTACCAGAGCAGATCGTTGCATTCTGCTGTTTATTTGTGTTATGTACTTTCTATTTTCCTATAATTGAGGTTGTAAGAAATTAGCTTACTTTAATTTATATATTTAACATATTTTTGTGGTAAATATATTGCTTACATCATTGTTTTGATTTGATTCTCTTCATTATATGCTTACTTTTACTTAACTTTACTTTTTCCTGGTTATGTTTCATATGCCTGGTCGGCGTGTCGACAGCGGCGCTTCCATTTATTCCTGTCGACTTGTATGATTAGCTCTAAGTCTACCATATATTTACGCTGGTCATCCTCATCTCTTCTTTTATGTTTTCGTTCCTAAGTCAGTCCATTAGGATGGCACTCACTGACCACCTCAACATTCTCATTTCTGCTGATTTTAGCCTCTTTTCCTCGGTGCGCCTCAGAGTCCCGCAAGCGGCTCCATATATCATGCTTGGTCTCACTGCATGTCTGTAGATTTGAACTTTCAGTTTCTTGGGCGTTTTCTCCTCATTTTGCCCATCCAGACCTTATTCTGCTTGTGCCATCCTCTTCACAGCCTCTCTTTTCTTCCAGTACATTTCCAAGGTATTTGAATTTCACTGCTTTCTTCAGATCCCCGTTTCCAATCTGTATTGTTCTACTTTTTATGCTACGCATATTCGTCTTTCCTTTGTTCACTTTTACCCCTTAATTTTTATGTGTTTCTCCCTACCTTGGAAAGTCCTCCTGTACTTCCTCTCGTGTGTCTGTCATCAATATGATGTTATCCGCGGAGAGCATGTTTTCTGGTGCTGCTTTCTGTGTGTGCATAACAAGGATGAATAAAAAATGACTTAGTGCCTAGCCTTGGTGGAGACTAGATCTTACTGGTAATGGGGTGCTTACTGCTGCAGCACTTCTTACATGGTTCTGCTGTCTTTGTACATATCTTGGATTAACGTTACGTAGGTCTTTGGTACTTTTATTTTATTTGGGTATTCCCAGATAAGGTCAGGTAGTACTGTAGTACTCTGTCGTAAGCCTTGTCGAGGTCTATGAACACAAAGTGTAGTGCACTTTTCTTCTCTCTATACTTCTGATGTATTATTCTAGCAGCGTATATGCAATCGTCCAACTTTTCTCTTTTATCTCTGTCTAATAGTGTCTTTGTTTTCTTCGCCTTCATTCATGATTTCATCAAAATATTCTTTTCATGTTTCCATTATGTCTTCTCCCTTGGTTAATATTCGTCCATTTGCGTATTTTACGCACATTACCCCGCCTAGATTTTGTTTTGCGTTATTTCTGTTCTTGGTTATTTTACATATTTTCTTCTCTCCTTCTCTTACATTAAGTTCCCCGTACCATTTATCTACCGCTTTATATCTGGCATCCGCAACTGTTCTCTTCGCCGCCCTTTTTTGGTCCCTATATTTCTGCCATATTTTAAAAGTTTCCTCCTATTTATTTATTTCTTGTTGGACTTATTCGCTCCACCACCAAGTTTTCTTTTGGTTCTTTTTTTCACCTTTGGTCTTTCTCAAGAATCCCTCTCTATAGTTGGCCGTTGCTTGTTCAAGTTGATTTCATAATTGATTTAGGTCATTTTGCTGCCTTTTCCGTTGATGTCTAGAATAGTGTTGAAGAGTCGCTCTTTCAAACTTTGCCTTTTATCCTGATCCGACAGTGTGTGCCACGTGAGTCTAGCTTCAGCTTTCCTCTCTTTTTGTTTGTTCTCTATGAGTCTGAGGTCACTTACTAGCAGCCTATGTTGTGTAAAGGTGCTGTCTTCCAGTATAACTTTACTATCCATACACGTTTTATGTTGTCCACTTTTATAAATTATTAAGTGTGCTTCTCTTTTCTTGAACTAAGTATTCGCAATCCAATATTTCCTCTCCTGCCACGCCTTTCTTCCCAAATCCCATTCCTCCGTGGTACTCCTCGTAGTCTCTGCTGCTTCTTCCAAAATGTCCATCCTACAATCAGGTATACGTTGTCGCGTACCAAAAGTTGGTCAAGATCATTATAAAACTGCTTCTTTTCTATTTTCTCACACCTGCTTTAGGGGGCATAGTCAATTTTGACATTTAAGATTAGCTTTAGCAATAATGTTACATAAAATAAGCCGGTAGCTTTGCCTAACATCATCGACCACAGAATTCTTGAGAGTGTTGTGTCGACAATAATTCTCACATCATTTCTTTTGTTGTTTACTCCGTAATAGATCAATTTGTGTCCATCGCTTAATTCTTTGCGTCTGTCAACTTTCCATTTTGTTTCTTGAACTCCTAGTATATTTATCTCCTTTGTTTTCATTATTTCTATTATTTCCAAGCTTTTATCAGTCATTGTCCCGACTTTGATCGTAACAATTCTGATTTTTACAATGTGCTTACCTTTGTTTATATTATTTCCCTTTGTGTCACTCGTATTTGACCCTCGGGATCTGTTCATAGAAGCCGGGTGTTGCTTCCATACGTCGCTCTAATCTTATTTCAATCACTATATTCCCCTTCTGTCATTTTCAATTTGAATAGTCTTTTTTACAGTCAGCCCACCACGCCTGACGCCTTGGTTTCTTCTCGGAGTACCTTGTTTCTTTAGTACATTTTTATCCAAGCTTTCTCTAGATAATGATGTTCATTTGCATAATCATCAACACTCTTTTATTCTAATAACTATTTCTTCCATCTCTATCAATGTCTTACTGATCTTCTTTAAGTATAATTTGATCAGCTGCAAAAATTAGTATGACATTTCTCTTCTATTCACATTGTTTGGTCTATTTTATGATAAACCTAATAGAGCCATATCAACCTACACCATACCGCCTATCGTTTAGTTTCCTAAGAAAGGCTATTCTATTACTTAGTTGCGTTCTAACTCAAATCATGTCAGCTTATTACTGTATGCAGCATAACATTTTAGTGCATCGAGATTCTTTGTAAAGCTTTGCATTACAAAGAAGGTGCCAAGTGTAAAGCGTGCCATAAATTCTGAAATCGCTCTTGCAAGAATTCCATACTTCTATGCATGCAGCCTTTCCAGACGCCCTTTGTAGATTTCTTATATTTGCTACTTTATTGCAAATATATTGTTGATTTTTTAAGTCTAGTTTTACAAGGATTCCATGATAAATTCTAGAATGGTTTAAAATGGAATCCCTCTGTCGCTGAGGAGGTGAACGCAAAAGGGCGATTTTTTAGCCTAAATTGATGGCAGTCATGTAAGCAATTGCTCAGGACAACCCATTTGACAGAATGCACATTCGTTGTCAATTAATCTGGACATAAAAAGCATTTCAAGGCTCCTGGCGGCATCCCCCAACAGGAAACTCGAAGCAGAACCGCAGCTACCATAACAATATTAGTGTGTTTATTAATGCATAAAAACAAACTGCCGTTTGTAAGCGGTACGCTGGCTCTAGACTTGGATGAAAACACGGCTGCAAATAGGGATGAACTGCTAAAAGCTCGAGCGTCCCGACGAATCCCCAGGCTCTCTAATGCACGCTTCAAAGGGACTCATCCTCTCATTGCTAGCAACTGCACGCAGTTATTCAACCAATACAGATATTTCTGTTTTTGCCGGCCGAAGCCAGCGGCTTTGATGAATTTACAAATATTGAAAATGCAAACAGGATCACTGCACGCTTTGAACTGTAATATCTTTGTTGGCGAGATCGCGGCCAAGAGCTAATTGCGTGCGCCTTTTAGGTCTCCGCGATGCAGCTTGTTTGCCTAGAGTTTTCAATGTGCAATTGTGCTTTCCCCGGGGAAATAATGGCCGTGCCGGCGCGGACAATAGCTTGCCACGGATACCCCAATCCGCGGAGGCTCTGATTGCCTAATGGGGACTTGCGGAATTAGTTTTGTAAACTGGATGGAACGTTGGAACGCTAAGTTTGCCAAATCTCTTCTCTGGAAATGGGAAATTGAGTTTTTAGCTCATGCTGGAGTTCTTCAAATGTAATTTCAGCGAAAAATCCTGCTTTAACTACACACCAATTCACTATCACAGCAAGAGATGATATGGTGTGGAAAACATCTGATTTGTATCAAGGGAAGTCATTGGATAATTACCGTAACTGTGATTTCCTACAACTAGGTTAAGCTACGGTTTCCTAGGAATGCGGTGCCGTCATATAGCGGCCGTAAAATTGCGGCGCTGACGTCAGGTAGCGTTGGTAGAAAAAAGCGGTCGTTGTTGCGGTGGACATTGCTGTAAAGTTAGAACAACGTAGTGACGCCCGACAGTCTTTCGAGAAGTGTTTAAGCTTTGGTTGTGCGGGCCGCATGTAAGAAACTTATGATAATACAAACACTGAATGATGAACTTAAATGATCTCTTTATTAACAGAATACACCTAGTATAAAAAAATACAAAAATAAAACACTCATTAATAGAAATACTATTAAAAAGACGGCGAAAGATATATGTGGAAAAAGATAATTTAATGAGAAATAAGGTACCATGAGGCTGAGGGACACTGTAGGAATTTTTAAAAGTCAAAATGTAAAATATTTGAAGGGCCGTACAAGAATGTGTGGCGCGCCGCACGCGGCCCGCGGGCCGCCTGTTGCTCATCCCTGATCTAGACCTAGCATTATTAGTATATTTAGAAGATAAGGAGTAATCGGAAGACGAAAACCATAGTTTGTGCGTCGCCATCTGCATTGCAATGAGGAAAGTTTCAGGCAATACTTTCGCTTAACAGCACAATTGTTTGATTACGTACTGAATCACATAAGAGATGACTTAACTTCTAAACCATATAATAGGCACAAAAAACCTATATGTCCAGAAGAAAAGTTATGTATACGTGTGAGATAAGTACACTGAATTACACACAATGTGATGTCTTTTTAGCTGTAATATACAGTGTCCGCCAAAAAGTCGGCATAATATGGGAATTTTTTTTATTTTTCAAAGAAACTTTTTACGTCAATATTTTGTGCTTGTCTAAAAACCTATTTAGCCCCTATCATATATACCGAATGATTTTTACTTGTTTAGAAAATGGAGTTTTTCGAAGTTGTGAAAATCTAAAAAGTGCTATTTTCGGAAATTAAGTAAGATTTCAATGAGATTTTTTTAGAGTGTGTTATTTTTAGCTAACTGAACAATCTCAAGGCCAGAAAACACCTATTTTTTGAAAATAATTTAAATATTATAAAACTACACTCGCCGCTATACACTAGACACACCGTCAAAAAACGTTGCGTGAACTGTTTCTACCGTACTGGCCCACCGCTTCAAATGAGACGGCACCGCTCTATTACGTTCGCTGTGCCCTACCGCTCTTTTGGAAAACACCTCGCTTATTATAGACGACACCGTTTTTCGTGACGTCACCCACCGTATTTTTACGGCCGTTAAATGACGGCACCGCTTCCTAGGAAACCCAAGCTTTACCCGTCCATAAAGTCAAACAATACTAGTAGATGGGAAAAGTGGCATATTTTGGAATTGGATTAAGCGGCACCGTCTGATGTTCCCTATGTGTATAGAAAAATTCTTTAAGATTTTTTATGAATGTGAGTAGTAAGGGGGCACATAGTTGATAAGGTTTTTGAGATTTTATCTCATAGTTAGACAACTGGTTTTATCATACCTTCTATTAGCTATCAGACCACCACCTTTTGGTAAAATACTGCTTATATTGAGAATTCAATCGATGTGACTAGCCATCAGCACGTGGTACGCTCCAGATATGGTTGATAGAACTTCACCACGTATATCATTGACAACAGGGCTTCAACTTAATATAAGAGGAAGGAGAAGTTGCAACACCTAACTCAACAAACTACGAGTATATCTACCCCACGATAATATCTAGGTTTTATAGACCTCAGCTACTCATATCAACTCGATAATAAGCTTTAAGGCGAGAATTCTTTAAGGATTTTGAATGTAAATTGCTTTCCACAAATCAGATTCAGCAGTTCCCTATAGGATGTGGTATCTTCAATACTTAACAAATACCACAATCAGGTTTTTTCTGTTCTGGACTAATACCTATAACTTGCCCTTTTCGGTTATTTGTTCGCTTGCTAAGTATGGAACCCGTCTAGCACGAAGAATTAGAGGGGCAGACGCGCTTTCTCTCGGCATTTTGAGCTTGACAAGGTGGACGCTTGTGAACCTGCTTTCTGTTCTTATCAAAAATAGCTTTTCCTGTCGTGGTCGGGTAGCATTTGGAATATGGATTGGTGTACAGCTAAAGCGTTTGCGAAGCCGTCTGCGGGCAGCGATGCTTAAGCAGATTTGTACGATATCTAGAGACGAAAGTTTCGACCATGGCGTGTGAGTTGGGAGCATTTAATTTTTGATCGGCTTGTATTTGAAGCCAATCATGAATTTTGTAGTTACCACTTTTTCATGGGCACAGCTGTGGTAAGAGATTATTTCCCCTACAGGATTGTGTTCTAACATTGCTTTTCAATTTACCCTATTTTATTATGGTGCTCTGGAGAGCTGTTTGGAATATCCTAATTTAGGAGGTGATTACTGCGGGGTATTCTCTAAACGTTCTGGCTGATTCCAGTTAGAGACGATTATATCCAGCGTTTCAAGTAGTTTGGACTATTGTGGTAAGAGAGTTGTAGTTGAACTTTCGTATAGAGCAGTTCGTAACCAAACTTGACCTGGTTGTGGGCGATGGTGCGCAGGTATCTTTGGGTGTGATCAGGTCAGGTTTTGGTGTATTTCATTTCAATATATTTAGTATTAACAATATGTACACTGTATTTAATTTGATCCTAGAGCGATTTTGTATCTGCCTTCGGAGGTTAAGTTCGACTATCGCTACGACCTGGAGACTAGTCCAACTCATTCCGTTTTAGTATTTGTATTAAGACTTCACCGTCCTAAATCGTGCCAGGCTTCACACTGTTAAATTATAGTTGTTAATCAAGTTTGTTAACATTTGTAATACTTCTTCGATTAGAAAAATATTCAATGCTGTTTAAAGTCAGCTTATCTAGCTAAATTGAGTCGCTGATTGGCTAACCTGCTTCTTACATTCGACCCAAACAGTTGAGAAACTTAATGACTTATGAATTGTTCTGACAAATATTGGTATAATTTTGATTTTGGCGTGGGGAGTATATATATATGAGGCATATCCTATATAAAAATAATCGAAAAACAAGTTTTGGGTACCTTAAACATCGTAATATTCTCGATAAAGTTTCTGAAGTGGGTAAGTCACACAATCAAGTTCAACATGTAGGTTACCCCAACCTAGAGGAAATTAACGTAAGTTATTACAAGAGAGACCGCGGTTACGACATGGAATAAGCCTAAAGGTTGCTGGAACTAGCTCTGTGGCAAGAAGGGTTCCCTCGCGGTAGTCAAAACAATTGCAACTGCAAAAATACGGGCACAAATTTGTGTTACTTTCGTGGGCACCAACTCATGTGTCTTCTTGTCTGCCGATGATTGAGTGGGGAAATTCCTCCTTGGCGACGAGAGATCTAAGTGCTCAGTTACACAATTAACCTACTTCAGCTTATGTCATTGGAAGAAATCACGTACTGCATTTTGCGTTACAAAAACGAAGCAGTGTGAAATCTAAGACGGCAGTATTAATACAACATACTTTGAAATATATTTTTCATTGGATACAGTTGCAGGTTCTGAGATTGCAATACGTCACGTTTAAATTATCTACGCTTAGGACTTGACAATCGCTATTCAAGCTGAGAAAGCCAATTTTGAAAATTGTAAACAGCACTTTCTAAAATATTTGACGTGAGCAGCTCACCGTAGCGTATTTAAAATTAATAGTAATTCACCACATGCACTACTGAAACAATAATGTAGGTTTACTAAATGCAGTAGTTTTTAGACGGCACAAGATGTAGGGCGTGAGTAATAAAGCGCGACAAGAACCAAACCTAAAAGATATATCTGTTGAGATTCTAGATCTACGATTACGTCGATAAGACCTCAAGGGCTCCAAAGCGTCAAGACGGCTGCCATTTCGCACATAGCGATACACCTCTATCGCGCTGCCGATCTGCTTAATAGTATTTGGTCGACTTCTGACACGTGCCTCTCACGTTCACATTTTATACCACGAAGAAGTTCAACGAATTGGCGCTCCTAACGTTCATGAGAGGCAGTGGCGGTGTTAGTCTTTCAAACTCACCTAACAACGTAGAATGCGATTAATTAACTCCCGTGAGAGTCCCTATAATATAGAAAATAATTATTACTTAAGTGAATATTCATAATAACAAAGCCTTTAAGGGCAACAAATCTCTCGACATTCCTATTGTATTCGTAAACATTTTTGTTTTTTCAGCCGATACATTGAAAATCCTAATATGATGGTTCTAAGAATTTAAAATAGAACTTCTTGAGGTATCGCAAGTCTCTAGTTTGGAGTTGGTACAGATAAATAAATACTAGAAAATGAACGCTTGTTCGGAAATTTTCAAAAGTATTTTTTTATCTAGAGAAACCAAGTGTTTTATAAACTCTTACGTAATTACGAAGACGTATAGAGAATTTTAAGGTTTAAAACATTTTTAATCCTCTCTTGAGATCCTTAGTCCTTAAGCTAACATCCGGCTTAAAATTCAAATTTAATTTTTTAATCTATTGACGTTGAGGAAGTTACAATATAACTGGACTAATTACTTAAGCTTTAATTATTATTATTATTATTATTATTATTAAAATAAATGTTTGTATGTACGGTTAGAATTTATTTTTACACACATTACAGCAACTTTATAAAGTTGTTCACTATGAAAAAATTAGTACAGTGGTCAGTGATCTAATCTTTATATTCCTAAATTTTTACTGCGTATATGTCGCTAGTGCTTGACTGCAACATTGGTAATGTTGTGATCAATCATTTAACAATTTGAGCCGGCTGGTAGTAAGAGACATATCAATAAAAGTAGTAATCAATATGCTATGGTCTTATAAAATTGTAGTTGTGTGTTCTCAAGATCCCAAAAGGCTTACGCTGTTTGATATATATTTGCCATTGATTCCTATAAAGACAAGTTTTTAGCATATTTAAGTCAGAAGTTTCAAGTTTGTTCGGAAAGCCTTTGTTCAAGTCCGTCTCAGAAAAAAAAAGCTAATTTACTACATTTACACTGCCATATTACATATGCAACCATAATTAATAATGAAGTCGCAAGCAATATGTGCAAAGGACACCTTATATATGAAAAATTATTTTCTTATCCTCACCCTATCTGGATTTGTGCCAGATTTGGCCGTTGTAATCAGGCCCAAACACACACGCCAATCGCCAAATATTATCACAGCAGTAAAAGGTTCGATAGCCGAATTTGATTAAAACGCTTGCTTGCTGGGAGCCGAATAAAACTTCTAGACAAACATCGCATAGAAAGCCGGAATGAGCAAGGGTTCCTTTGTGATCATCGGACATTAGTGTGATTGCTACCAGCACTTAAATAACCCAATTGATTTGGAGAATAAAGTTGTGGTGGAAAGAGTATCGCTATTATGTCAAGCGGACAAAGTGTATCGACCCTCTTGGGATCATCACGTGATCGGTGTTTATTGTAAGGGAAGGAACATTGTCGAGTCTTGAATGGTGGACTATGAATGATACGAGTAATAAAAGTTGTAAGAAGAATGTATTGGATTTAAGGAGTCTGGCGGCTAGAATAGATGGTCTGAGAGCTAATTTTTAACTTTTTTAAAAATATTTATTTAGTACTTGACACTGTAAGGCTTAAGTACTGTCAAGGATACAGAGGCAGATGGGTTACGGTTACGGTTAATTGATTATTCGTTACTCATCAGATTTTATATATTTTAATTTTCGCAAGCTACACACTTCAAGGTTCTAAATTGTGGTAGTGTACAAAATACGGAGAAGGAATAGCAGGAAACCAAAATAAATACAATGCTTTCTTAAGGAATTCGTTTTTTCAACTTCGTCAGCTGTTCTGAATAAACCTTTCTTTTGCATCCAACAACCTGAATGTAGGCTGGTAATTGTTGTAATTTTTTATCCCGCCCATTGACTCCTCAGGATTTTTCTAAAACTTGCTACAGAGGAATCTTTATTTGCGACAAGCTTAAGGTTGCGCGATTAGCTAGTGAGACTCACTCGCGACAGTCAAAGTAATAGTAGATACGAAGAAATTTTCTTGTTATTGTTAGGAGCACCACCTGGTGTTCATAAGTCGGGAATATAATGGGGATTCCACCAGGAAAAACTACTCGGCGTCGAGGATATGTGAGCTCACTGTGCAGATTCGCGTTACCTTGCCTTGTATTTTTCCTGGACAGGAGCTTGTCGAAAACCAACTAAAAGCACAAGCCCTCAGCTATCCGGTGTGACGTCAGCACTGATAGGTTTCTTCCCACTTGTGCTTCCGGTTACATCCTTATAAAATAACGGCTTACTGTTATCAAAAGGATGCGGGTAGGCGGTGCTTAGCTTCTTGTTTGGTGAAAAATTGCTCGTTGCTTTACTACTTATTGCTTAGATATCGATAACCCAAAATACACTAAAAATAAGGCGCTCTTAATCTACCTACATGGTTGACGTCACGGCGGTATACAATTTACGGAAGTCAGTTTTTAGGACCTGACGACAAGTCAGCCAGCGATTGCAAATAGCTACCTACGCACCCCAGCGGGGATGCGCTAATAAGTTAGGTCAATTAAGCCGTCAATTCTGAAATTATTTCATGCATACAGCTTGTTCCATCATATTCAAAATAGCCGGTAATACTCACCATGCATTTTACTTAGATCCATACAGTAATTCCAAAATTAGTGCTAGCATTGGCGGTGAAGGTGTCAGCCTGGCTTCGGGCTCGAAAAAGCCGGAAGATAATTGTTAAAATTAAAATTATATCTTGGAAGTTTGTAGATCTAGCGAAAAATATAAGTTCTTTTACAAGGGTCTTAAATGCTCCAACACGGCAATCACATCGCACAAAACGAAAAATCACCCCCAATTGTATGCTGTTAACTTCATAGCAGTCGCGTTGCTTCCTAATCACACCCCTGGCGCTAGTATTTGCGTAGAGGACTTCAACATAATTCCCCCTTCCGCCGCAATAAAACCAGTGGCGACGTTAATCTTTCAAACCTACCTAATAAACTACAAGTCAGAAACATTTAAAGAAAATGCAAATCTTAAAGGACTGGGGTTTATTACTTGACAGTTGACACAAAATGACGTTTGAAATTGAGAAGCTTAAAGCATGAAAACGCACACGTGTTGGCTTGAGGCAGGCATTTGCTCTGTAATTTTCAGAACACATACAGAGATACCTCTAAGGGAGAGGTGCAATAAAAGCTTCGAAGTAGTACTATAGGGGGAATAGAAAAATAAACGAACAACTTGAAATGTCAGATGTTTCGATGAAACTTATTTATTTATATGGTTTACGCTTGCTACATTTTACCTGAATGCTTATAAAGTTTGTATCACAACATTAAAATATTTCATAAAATGTATACAAGGGTCGTTCCCGATGGTACAAATAATTCATTACTTGACTTTTGCAGCTCATAATTACTAGATCAAATCAGCCATCACTAAGTAATACGGCCAATGTTTTTTACTGATGTAAATATCATAGTTCGCGCTCTTATCGGAAAGCAGACTGGACGCGTCTAGTGTTAGGGCGAAATGACGTCAGTTTTTAGTATGTAAAACCGGCATTTGCTTGCAAGTAGCAACAGCGGACGGTCGTGTGCAAAGCAACCCAGGGTATAGGTAGAGGACCTCTGCGGCGCCATCAAAGTAGCTTAGTGAGCGTACGCGTCGGCGTGCTTTAATAGCAGCCGACTTAGTGTGATTATTGGGGCCAGGATACGGCTTTGAGAGCATAACGCACCTTTGGAGCGACACCAAGGGTATATCATTCACTGCTGAAGGCAACTGCAGGGACGCTATCCGAGGAGTCCGTTCTGGTTTTTGCAAGCAACGATTATGAAAACAGGTTAGTGGAACCAATATATGTGAACGAGTACGTGATCCAGTGTTAGCTGTTCACGTGTGCAACGATTGCGACATATCGCGTCAGTAAGAGATGCGGCATCGTATGAGTCAACTAGTAGGTAGTGGCTTTGCTTCCACCATTTCAGTCGGTTGGATTTCAACGTGAGTCGTGAGCATCAATCGATAGTGGTTACGCTTACGCTATTTAAGTGGGTACTATTTGCGCATGAACCTCGATACAATCAAGTGAACTGAGCGGATTGTGCGGAACGTATTTCGCGCAAAACCTTGTTAGCATTAATACTTAGTATATTATTTTCTATGTTGTACGAGTAATAAAAACAAGTAGACTCAACCTTAAGCTCGTAGTACTTTAATTCAGCTATACTAAAAATTAAGTATGGAAAATATATAACGTTTACGTATTGTCTTTGTATATATTGTTTATGTCTTTATGTGCATGTATATCTTCATCTAGAGTATAGAACGTTTACGTAAATAGCTTGACCTTTATTCCTAAGTATTCCTGAGTTAGGGTATTTTTATTTCAGTAATATGTGTATAAACGAGACAGGCTCAGAGCAAACTTTATTGACAATCTCATAGTCGCACTAAGGTAAGCAACGGATTATATACCACTGAGTTAGTTAGCAAGCAAAGGGCAACTAAATTGAAAGTAACGATAGAACTTAAACGCCGCGTTACAGACTTAGTTGATTGCAAAAGTATAATTATGTCAAGTGTTGCATGATGCCTAGAAACAAACCAAAATATATTTTTTTCAAAAGTGGCTTAAAGTAATGTTTTCCACCATCATTCTCTAAAATGTTTGCCATTATGTATATTACCGTTGCTATTGTTAGTATAGAAGTAGTCTTTATGTGACACGCAGTGCTTATTTTATCACGATTTAGTTACCTGCCTGGTTTTGAGTGGTAAAAGGGCGACACCTTTTGATAAACAGTGCATTTTAGTTTATCCTTGATTGAACATGTTCAAATTCAAACTACCACTAATTCATTAGAAAGTAGGGATATCTCGACGTTTTTTTAGATACTAAAACTGGTATTTTAGACATAAAAAAACTGTTACAAATTAAATATACTCTTGTATAACCATATCCATTAGTAAAGGAAAATTCGTCATAATACAGGTTGGTGTCCTTCTCTTTTATGGAAATGTTTACTCTGCCTTTCATATGAATGTCTTCTAAATTATAAAACAACTGCTTTCTGTTCGTTCATTACTAATAGTTCATGATGCGGATGTTTTTTTCATAGTGGGTTCAACGCTAGCATGTCATCTTAACTTGAGTTTATTGCCGCTAGCACGTTTTAGGAGACTGTCTTCAAACTATTCTATGAGATTTGACAGTTGCTCTTGTACAACCATATCCATTAATAAATGAAAGGGTTGCATACTCCATATTCGACCATATATAAGCGATAATCTTAAAAAAAGGCTGCACACTTTAACATGTTTTCAAATATGAAACTATGTATCTTCAAATTGCCTTCTGTTAAATCTTTATTAACGTCAAAAGCAACGCTGTCAACACTGTCACCACATAGGTGTAACTATTTTTTGGCTTAAGAGCAACTTTGCAAAATATATGCAGTCACAGTTTAACTTAAGTTTGCTGCTGCTGCCACGTTTTAGGAGAAGTTTTAAAACTATTCAATGGGGTTTTCAGGTTACTATTGTAAAATCTTCATCTAGCGATACATCTTAGAATCATAGCAATTGATAACAGGCAAATTCAAATACATGATTAGAACGAATAGAGGCTCACCATTTTCACAGCCAAACCACACAAAGGGTTGTAATGCTAATAGAAGAAATTTTTATCTTCTTTTGATAGAATGACTGTCTATTTTATCTTTAAAAAAGGCGTAGCTCAAAAGGCCGACCGCTTTAATGCCTTCTATAATATATGGATAACTTCAAACTGCTCTTTGTTGAATTTTTAAGAACATCTGATATTGTCAATAACGTTCTTATGGTGGGCTAAACACTATTATCACATATATGAAAAGGTTTTATTTAATCAGTGGTTCTAATTTGAGTTTCTTGCTGTTACCACGTTGCAGGAAGAGTTTCCAATAGTTTGACAGTTGCTCTTGCATCACCAAATCCATAACAAGGTACAATTTTTTTCTTTTTTTAACAGAACGGTTACCTACTCTCTTTACGATCAGGTGTAAGTGGTTATCTAACCATATTAAAAATAATAAGGCCTTAATTCCCAATAAAGTAATTTTCCCACTGCCTTCTCTCATTCCCCAACAACAGACATGGCGATGAGAGTATAACTTTAAAATATGCTGAACGCTTTAATTGCTTGTAAGCTATAGAAATATCTTCAAACTGTCTCCTGTTAATACGTAGTAACGAGTGATGAGGACGACAACGTTCTAAAGAACATAGAGACAAATATGTTCCACGTTCTACCTTGAGTTCAATGCTGCTACAACGTTTTAGGGAACGTTTCCATGTGACTGTATGGGGTTTTAAGGCCAAGAATAACCATATCCATTAATAAAGGGAAGGTTCTCATAGCACACCCATTTACCAACAATAGATAATAATGGATAATGCCGATAACGTTGTAATGGTAGGTTTAACACTATCATCAGACAGATTCAAATATTTAACTGATTCTATTCAGTCATATTCACCCTAGCTTGAATTTTAGGAAATGTTCTCATGCTATTCTATGGAATTTCAAGGTTACTCGTGATTAACCATAACCATTAGTCACGAAAAGGTCGCACAACATATCCCATTCTTCTTTTTTTCGATGGAACAGTTTTTTACTCTACTTTCGACCTTCGATCAAGCATACGTCATATGGCGGTTATAATTTTTGAAAGAGCTGAGCGCTTGAAGGTCTTGTAAGGTATAGAACTACCTTCACAGTGCCCTCTCAGCTATCCTATGGGGTCTTAAGGTTATTTTTTCATAACCATATCCATTCACAAAAGGAAGGTTCTCATATAGTGGAAGGTCTTACAATTATAATCATTAATAACTGGTAGGTAACTTCTAACCTAAAGTACAAACTGATGGAGGCGCACAGTCAAAACCCACAAACGGTTGCAATGCTGCACGAAGAAAAATGTGTACATCAATCTCTTTTCTCCGTAGAACGGTTGTCTACTTTACTTTCGTCCAAAAGTAACTGGTATGGTGATTGAAACGCAAGAAGAAGAGTGAACGTTGGAATAGCGTTCTGATATTAGATCATTACTAGCGACTGATTATGCCGACGATGAGTTCAATACCACATGATATAGATCATTAAAATGCACTTGCGAACTATATTCACTGTTAGTCATTCTGACTGGAGTATATTACTGCTACCACGTTTTAGAGGACACTCTAAAAATGTTCCATAGAGGTGCATTTACATTGCTTGCTCTGCTATAGTTCAAACATCTCGATTAGAGAAAAGGCTGAAGAGACTCTGTATGCGTGCTATATGGAGCTATTGATTAAAGCTATCTTTGTTATAAATTAATGTTCCTTTACACTCTTTACAAAAAAATCTAAACCACTTGCTGTAGTATATGGTGCACACAGCGTATGAAAAATGTACTTTTGTTTTCTAATTTCCGTAAAAAAATATAGCAAACTATCTAACCGATAAAAATCTCGCCCATATTAGGACTAACAGAAAATATCGACTGAGCGAAATTTATTCTGTTTTCTAAAATTAATAGTTGCTCCGGCAATGAAATTTCAACACGAGAAATTGATTTAGTGCTCATATTGTGTTTCAGATTTTTCCAAAGAATCTTTCGCTGTAGAAGTCAACCCAGTTAATATGTATTGTAGGGCTTTTTCGGCGACCTCGGTGATATCCGAATCTTTGATTTATGGGCGGCTGTTGATTTTATAAATTTATTTCCCCGTTCGGAGGAACTATTGTGCGCTGCTGCGGCATTAATTTCGGACGATACAGGGCGCTTCCAACAGCAAACTTTTATTTACAGTGCATTATGGCTGGAAAATAGAAGAATCCGCGCGATTCTAATGCAATGAAAATAGAAAAGAGTTTGGCGCGAGAACCATCGACTTCCCCTTTAGAATGCTCGGCACTTTATTTACGTGTCTGCAGCCAGAAATGTAGTATATCGCGCATAGCTCATTTGTTCCTTGTTTACTTTATTATTTTCGCCTGATTGCGCTCAAACAGAGATAGGCTATTGATTTAGGAAGTCCTTCGACACACAAAATCTATCATCATTGCTTCGGTTCACAGCAAATTTGATTTACTGTGCCGCACTGATGGCTTAACATTGGTCTAAATTATCATAACATTATAGTGGAGCATAACAGTTTAAAACTTATATCAATTTAAGAGATCGCTTAAACTAGAGTGCTACTAAAAAACTCTTTGAAAACATTGAGACGGTATTTTGTAAATTGTGAGGCTAAAAAGATGCTTTCAAGATGTATGACGGCCATTATATTCAATTAATAGTGATAGTAATAGTTTATTCCAAAAATATACACAAAAAATTTAAAATATATAGTATATAATAGAATATTTGAAGAATTGAGGACGATGCTGGTACCGCGGTACTGGAATCAATTATTTGCTGCATTTTAAAGAGTTCCTCTGTTCAAATTTCTGTTTGGCCTTGAAATAGACAATTCGGTGAAATTGTGCGAAAACATATTAGTATACTGCAAAACTAGTTCACAATGTGTAACAATTATGGCAGACGTTTACCACTCTCAGTATTAATATGGTATCATTAAGTCAAGTTCCAATACACATTGTTTAAGATAATCTCTGAAACTTCTTTGTGGCGTGAATTCATAATTCATATTCTTATTTTGGTATTTTGCCACTCTGCAAATTAAAAATATTAAATAACGAAAATATTAATAACGAACGTTTCGAGGGACAATCTGCCCTCGTCATCAACGAATAACAATTAAAAAGAACAAGAAACTTAGCTTTTTTCACTGGAAAGAAAAACGACCAACCTTCAATGAACTGTTTGACATTGACATCAATATTTTTAATTTGCAGAGTGGCGAAATACCCAAATAAGAATATGAATTGCACATTGTTTACAAGCAAAGAGTTTTAAGCAAGCGTTGTGTTTTGCACTTATGTAAATAGTAGGTACACAGCACGATTTAATTGTATATAAGCTCTGTACTTTATTTGACTTTTTAATATAATTTTGAACTCTAAAGTGAATTCATTTGTGAACAGACAAAGTCTAAAAATATCTTAAAGGGCAGTTATGCCTAGCTGCTCCTCTCACTTCTTACCCTACAACTCTTCATCTCTTTACCAAGTGTAAGACGCTTGAGTAAAATAACTTAGTCCTATAACTATACAATTTATGTTCCAAAGTGCGTTAGAAACGAGTGCAAGAAATAATCCATGAAACTACACAAATCAAAGGCTTGCATAAATTCAAGAAACGGACATCTTCTAAGAATCATACCTGCTTAAGGAGATCAACGATACCCATATAAGGGTTACTTCAAAACTTGAGGCACTTGAACATTGGTCTTTAATCGCAAGTTGCTCTTTTTGTGTATTGATAATTGGTTCTCCCCGCCGATGTATCAGTTGAATAAAAAATGAAATATTCATTTCTCGTAACCTCATAGCCAACGTTTCATACTTATCTCTTAGAATTTGGCAATAGTTTCAGTGTTTATGTCTGCAAAACGGACAATTTAACTTAATAATGGTTATACCAATAGATCATTTCACAATTAGCACCATTAATCACCAGGACTTAGACGGAGTATATGCACAAATTCCACAGGTACACGAAACCGTAAGCAATATGATACTCACACCACTAACTAATTATCACTGCAATAAAATATAATTGCGATGGATGATGAGGCAAAAAGGCATGCGCTATAAATAAATGAAGTCCTACATATAGGAAATATAGAGAAAGGGTGGAAAATAATAAAATCACCTTGGTGTAGACTAAGCCTTTAAAGTTCTTCCGCTTATCTTGCAATTCCAGCACGATTGAACGATTGTTAGAGGGCGAAGGTTGGAAGAAAGAAAGCGAAGAGGTAGTTTTCAAACAAGTAGATATTAAAAGATAAACGCTTCATTAAGGCAACGTAAATGCAATCTAGAAAACACTACGAATACCCCTTCTGATATGGTCAGTAAAAACCGATATTGCAAGGAGAATATGTTTCAGAGTGTTATAAATATATATTAGGGACAATTCTGTACTTAGTAAAAAAGCATGACTGAGGGCTGGGAAGAATGGCGAATAATGTAATAAAAACTTTGAAAAAGCAAAACGTATTACGGCCCAATGAAACACAAAATCGGAGTGTTTGTTCTTATCTAAATTGCCATCAGTTTTAACAGATCCTTTGGCAAAATTTTCATTTACCATACTATCAGAAAAGTTGGACATCGCTTATTTCCAATCGTTTCTTGTTCGTCTACTGCGAGAATTTTTTTATTCGAATGCAGTAATTACACGGCTGCTTCTAATATCTTTTAAAGCAAGATGAAACTTGCTGAACAATATGTATTTAGTATAGCAAATACTCTAACACGGCGTTTGTTCTGCCTCTTCGCTATTTTAATCTGGATTGCCCTTAAGTTGCTAGATAGCTCAGACGTCAATGAGCAAGACCCGTTTGTTATATCCGTAGTGGCTATTGGAAAGCCAATAAAGCTTTGCTCCGAGCTAGTCTCGTTCACACCCTTAGGTTTTAAAATAAATCTCCAACCCCACTAAGAATTAAAGCCAAAGCTACTTACATAAAAGTAATACACTATATATAATGGTTCACTACAAACAAATAAAAGACATAGAAAACGACAATACGCCGCAAATAATAAAGATTAATATCCAGTTAAATATCTACGGGGTAACAGCTAAATGCTACACGAATTTACAGTTTGACATTAACATAGGCCATAAATAAACAACGATTAAAGTTGGATTTGTAGTGCTACGAGCTAAAAAGCTAACTTCTACTTGCATTTATAGTTTGCTCAAGAAACAACAAACAAAATACCAAGCATTAGCGCTAGCATGAAAGTTTGCTAAAATCTATTTTAGGCACTCCAACAATTCACGTTACCGCTCGCAAGTATTTGCTGACTATGCAGCCACGTCTAGAAGCCGGCGCCACAATTTCGAGTTAAAATGTGACGCAATCATGTGCTGTTGTCGAAATATGGTGCAACTTAGGACTAGATTGTGGATTTGATCAAATATATTGGCCGTAAGTGAACTAACCTGGTTTCACCTTTACTCTCGGGGAAAATCTGGCTCTGGCCCCATGAATTTGAGCTTTCGATGACTTCGCTGCTCAAATTTGCACTGAATCCACTAGTTGCGAAGCTTGGGTGAGTTCATGTTGAAATCGTTGAAGAGGCTTGCTGTTGTGCGTTAAATGCGCCTCGGGGAAACTTTGCAACGCTGTGCGACACTCCTGGAGTACGGATATCAACCCCAGAGACCAAGCGTTGGAAACTACCTTGGCGAGCCCCCGTTCACTTTTACAATTCAACTAGAAGTATCCAGCCTTACGGAAAAGATCGTTGACTCCTGCTTACAGGCCTATTTTTAGCTACCTTCGGCGTTGATCGACAGACAGTTCCCAATACACTATCGGGGAGCGCGGAAATTGGAATTGAGCGCGATTTCAAATACATAATGCCTTCTTAATCCAATTAACACAACATCAAGGTTACAGGCCAGCTTTATGCCAGCGGTTTATATATTAGAAAGCTTAAGTGAGACGAATTAGGCCCGTTACAGTAAGTAATTAGATAGTCGGAAGTGTTTATTGTAGTATGTATTCTTTCACTGCTATAAAACTGTGGCCAAATAGTATGGGGAAAGCCCGGTTTACGACATATAACAAGATTTAAAGGTGCTCGATATGCCTTGGTGAAGAGGGGGTCGTTGGCTGAAAGAAGAAACTCGTTTACGATATCCAACACAACTATATAGATGTAAATGGAAAGATAAGGAACAACCTCCTGCGATTTTAGTAGGGGCACCTGATATGTGTGCCAGGAATGGAATGGGGGAACTCCACCAGGACTTACCTTGCAACATTTCGGGAAAGCCTATTTTACTTCGAGAATATGCTTTACACATAGGTTACGCAGCAGTAAATTTGAGAACTCCATTAAGACAACACTTACAAAAATATACTTACCCCTGATCACAGTTGAAAGGGTGAAACCTACAGAAATAAGAAATTTTGGTGTGCGTGTGACGTTACTTGGTGCGATAAGTAAGAGCTATCATCGCCTGTGGTATAATTCTACAGCAAAAAGCCATATTGATAAACAGTCGACCAACCAGCAACCAATTGCAGCTAGTGTAATCGCAGTACCCACTGAGATGCCTCAAAATTTAGGTTGGCTTAAGCTCTTAATTTTTAAATATTATACAAATGGAAACTTGATCTAACACATTAACACATTCAAAACTGGCGACATTTCACACATGCATTACTAAATTAATAAAACAGTTTAACTTAGCTGAGCAGTTACGTTCTAGGTCAAAGGAAGTCGACCACCTCGCAGTTGAGCAAAAAGCTGCCTGGCAGGGAAGCTATGGGAGCAGGTGGAATGCCAAGCCAGAGCTACGCTGCCCTTCCAGGACTGAATCGAAAACGAGCGTCGGTATACATATCTTTGGTGGAACGATGTATACTGTGACAATTCTCAGCTTTATCAAGTTTCCAAACAGTAGTCGAAATGAAATTCCACTGTTCACAGTGAGACGGAAACGGAATTTCAGATTGGTAGGCTAGTCTTAACGAGCTTGTTACGCCTTACAACGTCGATGTTGCTTCGAAGGGCCGTGAATGCACCAAGCGTCTATATTTATGTGGCGCTATCACGGAAAATTACACACGAGTCCTCTTCAATGCGTGCATAGAAAGGCAGTGGCTGCGTCAGTCTTTAATATGACCTTACAAACTTATTGCAAATGTAAGGTTCTATTGCTGAGTACTTATTTTGAATATTTAATAGATTGACTGAAATTGAGAACATACTTGGTTAATATTATCACAGTATATAGAAATACGAGTATTTTGTAAATAGAAGTATAACTAAATTGAATCACAATTCAAGTACGATTGCAGAAATAAATAGGTACCTCTACGGCAAGATGATTATAAGTGATACATAATAGTAATTAACGTATTAAGAGGGGTAACCCAGTCTTAACATTCGAAAATATTTTTATCACTCGAGCGAGCGCAGCGAAGCAAGAGTGGTAATTTATGTGAAAAATGTTAAGACGGTTTCCCCTCGAAATGCGTTCATTAGTTTATTGTTCATTGAGTCAATAATTTTGAATCAATAATAATTACTAAAAACTGCTAAATCGAAATCGGACTACCATGAATATGTGTGATGTTGCTATAGTGAATGCATGTTAAATGAGTGGATGCATGTTAAATGTATCTTAACATTCGAGAACGCGAGTGGATGCATGTTAAATGTGTGGATGCATGTTAAATGTATCTTAACATTCGAGGATGCGATCATGTTAAACACTGTTTAACATTTCAATGAACAATCAAATATCTTAGTGCTTAAGGTAAGTCGAAGGTATTATTTAGATATAGCATAAATTATAAGGCAATACTATACGTCTAAAGCAATGCAAATACGGTACAACGATTTGATATTTTTGAGTTAGCATCTTCACTAATTAAAGACGAAAGTCTGAAAGTAGTAGTACTTTCTTCAAATTCTCTGAATGTTTAATGGAATTTAAGAGTGTACGTATTCTGTACACAAAAATAATTTATCAGCAATAGGTGATCAATTTGAGATTAGGACGGGAAATGCTTCATTATTCTGAAGGAATGTGTAATTATATAAAACTATAATTTAATACTTTTAAAATTTTCAAGGTTTTTTATTATTTCTGACTTAAACTTATCTTTTCCCCTATTTTCCAATTTCTTCTGGTATAAGAGGGTGAAGTAAATTTTGAATTAATTTTCCATTAACTTGAGTTCATTGTATTTGTGATCCCGCTTCGTTTTGTTGAAACCTGATAATGTTCCTATATTAGTATTTTTGATGATTTTTCAGAAACACACATTTTGTGGATCTTACCTGATACCTCTCACATGTTACATTCGTTGGCAGCGGGAGCAAAACACGGGCGAAACCTCTTTGCTGTTATGAGAAAACGCTCCTTCTAGTTTCGGACACAAACACCCTTCAATTAATTAGTGTATTTGGATTCGGTTCCTGCGAAGAGGATTTATTTGGTTCCACGTCTGAGGTCCTATTGTCGCGATACATTACCTGCAGCCGAGGGTTAAAATGTGAAATAGCCGCTTAAGCATTGGGCAACCACCTAGCTCTCTAGAAGTTCGGCGTTATAGTTGCGACTATCTTCTGAGACATCCACTACCTGCCTTGTGACCTGCAGAGACCCGCAACAGAACTGCAGTTGTCTTTAGCAATTCTATTCCCCGGTTTACAAATGCTGGACCTTTACGTAACTTAAAAAATTGAATACTTGTTGTTTGAATGACGCCACTACCTTGAGCTACTGTTTACCATCGTCTTCAGCAAGTTCCTAGCCTCACCTAAGATAAATTTGTTTTCAACCTTCACCACGCACAGTGGTCTTCGCTATATCCACCCCTGGTAAAAATTTACTTGGTCGCCAGGTCATTCCACAAAACTGCGTGTGATCTATTGATCTTTTAGAAGATTATAATATACCACCCTGCTTAATTTAATACTTCATTTACGGACATAGTTTTCTGTAAACAGGCTTTTCTAAACGAATTAATATTTCTGGTAAAACTAAATCCATGTACATACATTCTAGAGAAGCCTCTTAGTATTATTTAGGGAAATCGAAATATGCTAAAGTTATTATACGTATCTTCAAATTTATTTTGTTTTAATAAGGGAAAAATTATACTGATCGGTGATAGTGTCCAGCAAGTGTCTTAATTTTTTTTAAGCAAATTTTCTTTGTACGAGGTGTCCGCTTAAAAAATGTATATTTATCATGCTTTAAACGAAAAACGAATTTATGTGTTTACCTGTGGTGTTGAATTGTGGCGGTGTTTACGGGTGTTGGAATTCCATGTGTGCCATTTTAACTGAATAGAGTAATGCTAAGGCCAAGCTAAAATATTTTGTAAAAATAGTTGACTTAGTATTATTGAGATTTTTTTTTCTTAATAAAAATAAAGAATACTGTATTGAACAGCCATGTAAAATGAAGTAATAAGATGTATTACACGATACTAATGTTTTTCCAGATAGCTCTGAATATGCTACATGATGTAGAAAATAAAAGAGTAAAACATTGTAGAAAAATTTCTGAATATAAGGCTGTTCCAGTTACAAGTCGTTGTCAAAACGCAGCAAGTTTGCGTGGAAGCCGTGCGTGTCCTCAAGTCTTGCCAGGCGATTGCTGCGGATTATTTCTTAAATGCATATGGCGCGTTTCCAGCTTTGTTTTAAAAAATTGAACAGTAATTTGCGCGGGGAAGTCCCGAGGGCCGCTTCTGGGGCTGATGCTCCAGTGCTTTCAGTGAAATCACCGACGAGATTACGACATTGCATTATTCCATTCGCAGGGAGCTGCTGTAAAAATAACGCGTTTTCTTTTCTTTCTGAGCCGGAATATAAAGCGTGCGGATAAATATTAGCGAGGGAGTTGTATGCATAAAGATGTACACAAAAGATAAGCAGCGACAGGCAACAGACGAAAAGGAGAAAAAATTGCTCTGTCTGTCTTGGCTGAATGGGGCTCGTTTCAGTTATTTCTTACTTATCTCTTCGTATATATTTTTTCTTCTTTGTGTGCTGCTGCGGAACATAAGGAAATAAAAATGTAAATATGGAGTCGAATGCGCTGCCGTGCCAAATGAAATGCATTTCGAATCCTCCTAATTATAATGTCCGTGCAACTACTCTAACTTCGAGTTCACGGCAAAATGAATAAAAAATATATCTTCAAGTAACAAACCACCAAACTTAACCCTTTAAATAATTTAGTTGTACATATTTCTTATTCTTTAGCATAATATTTTTCCTATTTCATATTCACTGAGAAAAGTATTTAACTTCGACTTGTTTATTCAGAATCCAAAGTGGCAGATATAATTAACAATTTTCTGATCTAGTCCTAGAGATAACGTGGAAAGTCTTACAGGAAGACAACTTTACCAGTATTCTGATTGGAATCGCTCTGTCTGCTTTTAGATTTACAAGCAAGGCACACCTTATCAATATAGGAAATTGCGACATTATTAATTCTTCCTTAACATGTTTGCAGATGTGTGGTAATGCCTTAAAAAATTTGTGAATTAATTAATTTGTTCGCATTTTTTATTGCATTGCGCTATCTCAGTTGCGGATAGTTCTAAGTTTCGTTCATGTTGGTTCCTAGAAGCACAGCGGCATACATACATCTTTGTGGTAATCTTTCGCGCCTCCTCTTGCTTTCGATTTTCCCCTGAGCTACAAACTCCTCCATGCAATGCCTAAGTCATCTCAAATTAGAGAAACTTGTAGAACAATTCGGTACAAGAACACCTCGTTTGTGCAACCCTTAGATGTATACGAGTTAAATAACTTAAAGTGCGCGTTGTGGCGCAATATACAGTTTACACTTGAATGTCCTCCAACGAACTGCGCCGAAGGCGCCCTAAACAAGGAAAAGAAAGCCTAAACTATTCGTCGAAGGCGTGCTCAATTCCCAGTGTTGTCACAATAGTAAAGGTAACTAGAATAATAAATATTCAACTGCAATTTTACTGAACGTACAGATATTACCGCACTATTTTTATATATAAATACAATAGACGTTTGCTTTTGGCACATAACGAACCTCGTTTGGTTCCCGCAGGATTCGGTTCATCGCATCGTTCTGGCAATCAAATTCATTTCGTTAAGATGCTCATAATCAAACTTGTATTGTTAATATCTATAACGCTAAAGTTTTAGTTTTCAAAATTCTTTACAGGTCATTTGCAATATCCGACGTTATAGTTGTCCATCTTTTCTTCTTCATACTTTTTTTAACCTTCAGCCTACGGATTAAGTTTTTTTGTATCAATATTGCATCGCATCGGTAGTCTACCAATGCTCCTTCTTCCTTTTGCCTTTGCACTCTTGCTGCGTTAACTGTTCTATTTCCACCTATTATGTTAACTGAGAAATGAATATTATATTGGCCACCATAATGTGAGCTACCCATCCTCTTTCCCCCTATAAATACGTGCACTAATCATTTGCACTGTTGGCTATAGGAAATTCGTTTAACTTCATTACCGACATAATCCGGATTTCATTTGAAACAACCTCCTAAATAATAAGCGGTGTAATTAAGTCCATCCGATTGCAGGCGCATGATTAATTTCCCGACCCCTGATTAAGGGATGGCAGCTTTGTAACGGCCAAATCGCAAACGCTAAGAAATCGCATAAAATAATGGAAAAATGGGTTAAGACACAGCACTTAACAAAGAATATTCTCTTGACAAAGCACTCTTAAAGGAGGATTAAATCTCCGAAGCGCCGTCGATATTAAAGGAAGAGAAATGTAACTACCTGCAGCAGGTTTATCCCTATTAAATACTGGAAACTCCGAAAGTGACCAACAATCGTTTTTGAGTTACTGTATGTCCAATGAAGCCCCTGCAAGTGAAAATATGGAGGTGCACCGTAAATCCCGCTCTAAAAGCTTTTTAATTGCGAGCTGGATCAACAGCAATCGCGACTTCGCGGACGGATCTCGACGGAATTAGGCAAGACACACAAAGAAAGTTCCGAAATAAATTATGGAGTCGGCTAACAGTGCTTGAAGGATTTGTGAGATCTGATACACAAGAATAGGTAAGGCGGATAAAACTTGGGCTGCGTTCTGGAGCCGGCTTTTATTTAGTAATAAAGTTCGGAATATGAATCTTACATGGCTGCTTTTGATACTTGTTTGAACGGAAAGTTGCGGCTTCTTAAAATCAAGCCGAGGAATGTGAGAGCGGGGTGTTTCGGCCTTTAGAGAAGTTTGGCAACGTAAGAATTTTAAATAATAAAGTACATTTGTTAAAGTTTCCGTTTGGAGTTAGTATCTGCCCTGAATACAAGACTGGGCAGTTTTTTCTGTTACTTTTGAGAAAGCATTAATGATTTTCGAGATGGGAGTCTGATATAACAGATAGTACTGCCTTAAATTTTAAAATCTTTAAGGTTCTTTGCTATTAGGGTTAACTAACAGCTATAAATCGAGTAGCTTATTGCAGAAGTTTAAGAGTAAACAGCTACGTAACTCAAACAGAATGCCGGCGAGGTTCGGGCATAAAAAATGCGCAATTATTATACCTAATCGTTACAGGCAGTAGCAATCTAATAGCTAAGGGCGTCCGATTCAACAACTTACCATGACACACTCTGATGAAACATATGGAGTAGTTGAGCTGCGATAAATTCCCAATAAATGTAACAACAGCGGCGGTCAAACATTAATAATACATAGCATGCAAGTAAAAAGATCGAATTCAATAAGAACACAAGGAATAGCTTGAGCAAAGTAGTAAAAACAAAATTACATTTTTATTTACGATATTATGAATTTGTTATTCGGTTTATGCATATATTTAACATTTTATAACTTATGAAAGCAATTTTTAAAATGCTGACTAACTACGTAAATGTACAGTTGCATCTACTATATCTTCAGTCTTGTACATTTTTGTATACGTATGCGTATGCGATATTCGCTATTTGATGACTCAGTTGCTACTTCCTGTTTACGAAACACACAAATGTTATAAGAGGTTAAGTATGATAAATATGGTGGCTACCGCATAAATGCAAAAAATCTCTACTTGAAATTAGTCAGTGCCTTGGAGATTATAATTCCTAATGTTTCCATTAGAATTATACTTAAAGTTTGATCCATTATTATCATCGTTACAAAATTCGCAAAGATTAAACTTGTTCCACTGTAAGACTGTTATTATTAATATCCACCTGTTTATAACTATTACAGGACCATACTCTTCCCTTGCTTCCATATGAAGTCTATATTTCGCTCCGGTATAACTCGCAAATTACGTCGAACATATATTCACTCACCTCAAACAAACAAATAAACGCCTCCAATGTGTATTCAGCTGCATGCATGTACACCACAGATGCAATTAACATACAACAACTGAGCATCAACATTACACGACATAACGCGCCAAATATTAAAATTATTTCAGTGAACAAATCTTGTAAAAGAAGATTGTCACAGAAATACCTCGGCTATGAAGGTATTTAATTATCTCCGATAATGTAATCTACCGTCCGTAGTTTCTTATACCAAACTTATTATACATCTTAGACAATCTACTCTTTTTGTAATTTCTGTTCATAATAATCAACTGCATAGTCTAAGTCATCAACACTATTTAGGACCTTACGCCCTGTTAGAATTTAACCATATCCTCCTTACCGGCTAACTTGCATTGCTTTTACATTGTGTTCAAGCCTTGTATAATCTTTCACTAATCATAAGAATTTCATTTTACTGAGCTTTAGAAAGATTTTCTACTTAAAAACTACGCTTTACCTTTGTAGCTTGGGTACTGACATGGCTTTGTTGAAACTTTTGCTGTGTTTCCCTACTCATTGTATTATATCTATGGTTCTGCTTATAGTGCCACTCATTCGCTGTAATAGACCTAGATTTTGATCGATGTCTCTATATTGGATTTGTTTAACAATTGTCGTCTTGCACCCAATAGTGGAAGCCATTTTGATGACTGCTGCAAGGAAGGAGTTGGATTAGTGCGAGTCAGTCAGCTGTCGTCTCACAACCAGGGTTTGCCTTTGAGTGTTATCGTTTCGTGTAATGTAGCAATCATTTTGGAAACATTAACGGCTCTTCCAAGCAATTTCAATGTTGTTGCATTTAGCAATTCCTAAATATCAGCTTACCCCATCTAATTATCGTGCAATGTTATTTGCGCTCCTGGTAGGATGTTTGTAAAAATTACTATTATTCTTCAGACGTTCCGTAACCACTCTATAGAACGACGACCGCTACCGACCCATTAAGCTCTGTCTGTCAATCTTCGTTTGACCTAGGGTTGTTCAATATGTTTAATAGTTAAATATGATCCTTAAGCCAGGAAAACCACCAAACAATGCTGCCTCGTATAGACCAATCAGTCTATTACCCATTATAGGCAAACTACTTGAAAAACTACTTGTCAAGAAGCTCATGCCCATTATAGAAGATATGAATCTAGTTCCAGCACATCAGTTTGGTTTTAGAAAAGAACACTCGCCCATACAGCAGGTTCATCGTTTAGTCGACTATATAAACCAATCCTTCGAGGAGAAACTTTACTGCACGGCAGTTTTCCTTGATGAAAGCCAGGCATTTGATAAAGTATGGCACGCTGGCCTTCTTTACAAATTCAAGAACATCTTGCCTCATTCATATTACATCATCCTAAAATCCTACCTAGAAAATAGATTTTTTCAGGTAAAATATGATCAACTGCAAACAGAACTTCACCCAATCAGCTCTGGTGTACCGCAGGGCAGTGTCCTGGGGCCCCTTTTATACCTCCTCTTTACAGCTGATATGCCCACCAACGAACAGGCTTTCACAGCCACCTTCGCTGATGACAAAGCCATAATGGTTAAACATAAAGATCCAATTATAGCTGCCAGTATGTTGCAAAACAATCTAACAGAGATCGAAAAATGGACTAAAAAGTGGAGGATAAAAATTAATGAAACAAAGTCCCTTCACATCACCTTCACTAAGTGCAGAGGTAACACACCGCAAGTTGTAATAAATAATGTACCATTACCACAAGTGACGGAAGTGAAATACCTCGGCATGCACCTGGATAAGGGTCTAACGTGGGGAAAGCATATCTGGTATAAAAGGAAACAACTAGGCATCAAATTCAGTCAACATTACTGGCTACTCGGTAGAAAATCAAAACTCTCGCTCCGAAATAAGCTTCTAGTATACAACGTAGCCTTCAAATCCATCTGGACGTATGGCATTCAGCTATGGGGAGCAGCAGCAAACACCAGCATTCAAATCATCGAACGATTTCAGACAAAAGTGTTACGAGCTATGTGCGATGCGCCCTATTTTTTAAGAAATGTGGACATATTGAGTGACCTGAAAGTAGATACAGTGAAAGAAACAATAGCTAAATACAGTGAAAAATATTTAAATAGACTAGAAAATCATAATAACTCTCTTGCAATAAACCTACTAGATAATAGTGAAAATATTCAAAGATTACACAGATTTAAGCCACTGGATTTACCACATAGATTTACGTTTTAGATTGTGTTAATTTCGTATTTAGTGTTCAAATTTATATTGTATAAGTAAACTTAGAGTTATGGTTATTGGACTATAACTCACCTGTATAATCATGTCATATCTCTAAATTCCTAGTATTTGCTTATTGTATTTCTATACAGATTGTAAATAGTAAATAAATATATTAAAAAAAAAAATTGTTAAATATGTTGTAATGGTTAAGCAATGACTTTTGCAAATTGTCGCCGTTCTGAATCTGCTAAAATTTTTTGTTGCCTCTCATTTGCTATTTTAATCCAATCATTATCAAACGGAGTGCTATGTCATCCGGATTTTTGAAGTAAGATAAGCATGCCAAAATAACGAAGTACGGTACTTAACCCATCTCTAGAAGCTTAACACATTTCCTGTATCCGACGGGGTCCTTCCTGGTCAAAATGCCACCCCATCGTGACAGAAACATCAGTGGCGCCTAAGAAATTATGGATTTGACCATCGCAAATCTTTTCTGTCAGCCTACAACCCACCCTTCCCACTGAGATAATTGCACCACATTTTTGGATTTGTTTCCGGCCCTCTTTACTCGGTAACAAATACTATAATTGAATATTGCACTTGTTCAAGGTTTTTTATTTTTCCTTGAAAGGCTGTTTACAGTTTTTGTATTAGTGTTTCGATATCATTTTCAGATGTTGTTACTATTACTTGGTTATCGGCAGACAGAATAAATTTTTTTGGTAATATTAATCAAACCAAAAATCTTTCACAAGAATTTGCCCATCTTTCCAGTAGTCGCGATAAATGGCGAAAGGAGATCCGAAGAGCAATGCAAAATATAGATCAATAGTAGCTATTACCCGCATGGCTCAGAAAATGTATCTTGAAACGTAACGACTAAAGAAAAGGAAAGCCTTCATTGTTTTTTAGGGCTCGCGCCAAGTCTTTGCAAATTATTTTAAATGTAAGGTAAAGATAGTGGGATATTTATACATGGTGTAGTTTCTCAGATCTATTTGACGTATTGCAATTTCACAAAAGTACATCATACTAGTTCCATGGTGGTTGTGAGGAAACTACAGCCCCACGTAAGTAGTGCATTTGTTACGACTTGCCTCGATTCTTCGGCTCTTGCGATTGCACCCTATGCCGGGGCTCTAACTCGTAGGCTCCGATCTTCTGCTCCACGAGAAAGAAGTGCGAATTTGCTCAGGGTGGTGGTTTGCGTTTAAAAAACTGTGCTGGTTTTCAGGGCGGTTACGAAGTGCTAGTAAGAGACCTACTAGGTGCGTTTCTGGAGTCAGAAGTTTCCTGGAGTGCCCGAGCCCTCGCTCTGCAAGATAAAGAAAAAGTTCGAGTGGAAGGTCTAGTCTGGATGCAGGTTGCTGGGCCCCAATTCCACTTGTCTGGTGGTTGCTCTTCAGGGTGGAGCTGGATTCACTCGCCATTTACTGGCCGGACTTCGTCTTCTTATACCCGTTCAGGTTCCTAACTATCTGGATCATTTCCTCGTCTCTAAAAAAGTCACGTGGGGATGCACCGTGGTTATCTGCTGGGGAATTCGGGCATCGCTAGGTCTTTGCCCTTTTCATTCGCTGGAGGCTAAACATTGACTGCGATTTAAGCTGACGACTTCACAACTGTATAATTGCTTTCTACTACCTGAATGAAGTAGGAAGACCCTTCTTTTTCAGTATTTTCCAAGAATTAGATTTCATAACTCTCTGGAATTATTTAGTGTAATCCTATGACTTATAAAGCTAATTCGCTCTCTACCTTTCCTATTAATTGATTCAGTGAGCATGGTTTCTGTAATCGTGTAATATCACAAATGTATTATACTTATATATAGTTTTTCTACAACCGCGCAGAATGTTTACTTTTTGCAGTAAGTCACACACCTGTGAAAAGGCTATTGAAAAACTTAAAAATGAAATACTCGTTAATACTCGTGCTCCATGTTTCACATGTGTTTTCCAATGGTATTCTTACTACAACCGTATTACAATATGCTATTTTAACATGGTTACTCCCCTATAGTTATTGCAATTACCACTACTTCCTCTTTTAAAGAAATTATATAAATACAATTGTTGACCATTCTTCACATACATCTAGCGCACAATTATTAAGTGAAACAACCGCATTTTATGCAGGATGCCTTCGTACTTGCTTGAATTTCAAGTCACATGTGCAATTAACTTTCCCATCTTTTCATCTTGTTATTGCTTCATTTAGCTCATCTAGGGCCGGTTGCAGAAAGCAATGTTAAGTCTGGTGTTAGCTAACGCGACGTCAAAGTGAACAAAAACGAATCAAACCTCAAATGCTTATGGGAATTAATACATTAGTAAACAAAATTTGATGCGATTTTGTTTACTTTGACGCGACGTTAGCTAACACCAGACTTAACATTGCTTTCTGCAACCGGCCCCTAATGTTATAAAATCTATAGCATCATTTTACATGACTGTTCCCTCATTAACTCATTGGGCCTTTGCATCACGCTTATTATACCACAATTTTTGTGGCCCTTTCTATCAGTGATATTAACCATTGCTGTACCTTTACTACGTTTACGTCTTAAGCGTTATAAGCAATTGTCTCGAGTCCAAGTACCTTGTTCTTCAAATTTATTACGAACTTATCACAGTTCGTTCGGTGGGAAATTGATAGATTTTTAAACATATTTGTTTTTTTTGTGTTGGTGTACTTTTGTATTGGTGGTACGCTTGCCTTTTGTGCTTGACTGCTTCTTGTAATTTCCCGTTCCCTACGTTTGGCTCGTTTCTTTTCTTTGCTTCAGATCTAAATTTATGGACTTCGTTGTTGTTTTCATTTTATTTTTATTTGTATTCGCCTTAGAGAATTTTGTTGTAAGTAATTATTGAGTGATGACTGATTGTGATATTTAATACCATCTTTTTCTAGAGGAGATTTTATCGCACTCCCTGGCTAAGGCTATTTGTTGATATCTTTTCATATAAGAAAGTATTGATAACGTTAAGGCTATTTAAAGGGGCAAGTATTTAGTCGTTACGTTGGTTTCCGATTTCCAACCCGTACATCTGGGTCTCCAGTTATGACGACATATCCATTGAAATTAAGTGTTACAGGGAAAATCATAAAAAATGCTCGATCACTCAGAGCTTAGGTCCGCATAAGCGGTCAATTTTTAACTATTTCACAACATGCACTTTCTAACTTAATGTAACATATTAATAATTGAAGGACATTTACACATGCATTACTTAACTAATAAAATTGATTGAACTTAGCTGTATACTGTATTATGTGGACTTAAATGGATACAGGAACGAAATTAAATAGACTATTATCACTGATTAACAGTTTGACGAACAGCGCCAGCGATACTGCAGTAGCGGCTGCTATTAGCTACAGATCTAAATAAAACAAAAATAGACAGCTGCAGCTCAGCGCGTTGGTAATGACCTCGATGAAAAGGCCTGCGACGGCTTGTCGAATAAAGAATACATGTACAAGGTGTTTGCAAGACTATACGTAGTTTCACTGCACAACAACGAGGCGGGAGACTGAATTTTAAATTTGCAGGCTGCGATATGGGAATTACTAAATCCGACGACATGGAAAAATATTAAGTTTGACCGATAGGTCTGCCAAAACAACCGCTACGTTTAACGGAGCTATACGACCCAATTTACGCTTTGTTGGGTAAGAACCCTGCAGGGGCTCTGTATGTTGACTGACTTGCCCTTACGCTGGTCCTTTTTTCACTGTAGTTGTAATAGGTCGTTCGAAATCGTACAATGATGCCAATACACTTATAGATTTGCATTCGTTCAGAGCATTATTAGTTGCTACTTCGTTATTGTATAAACACCTCCTATTTTAGGTTGTTATTTGTAAAGCTTTCATTGTCTATTCGCGTTTTTCTCTATGATCTCTCTTTTCCTTTCGACATTAGTAAAGACCGTTGCAGAAATTATTTCTAAAACAAAATTTTTTTTTAATTTGTTGTAATAGCAATGACCAAGTCTATGTCGGTTATTACACCTAGCTTAGTATTAGAGGTTCTATAGAATATACGAAGGAAGAGATTTTGTCGGAGGCTGAATTTTGGGAGAGTATAATGGAAATATAATTAAATTTTACTTAATTAAAGGTTAATTACCGAACTTGGGTTGTCTCATCCGAGCATGCTTAGCACAGAATTTATTATTTACGTTACATGCATGCCTTGTTTAAAGGAGCTACTGTTGAACAGAGATGATCGAGGAAACGTAAAATAATATATTTATCTAACAACAAAATGTCAGAACAGTCTTCAGTCATTTACAAAGCTAAGTAGTTGTTAGAGAGCGTGGAATTTTTGAACTAAAAGTTGGAATTATCAATCTGGCAGTTATCTCCATAACATTTCCTTACTGCATATCTCTCCAGTAGGAGTTTAAGTGAATCGTCAATATTTATGGGTGTGTCATTCTGCTCAGTTGAATAAATTGAAAAAGCTAGAGTTATTGCTACCATGTGACTTAAGAACCTAAAGTTTAACGGTTGCTATGGGGCAGTAAAATTGTTATCAGGAAATTTATTCAAGATCTCTGCTAAATTGCCGAATCTAATCTCTTACGGAGCTGTCGAGAAACAAATATCTTGCATGGACCTGCTATCAGAGCATTTTACAATTTCTAAATTCCGTATAGGGTTGTAAGAAGTCAATTAGTTGTACACTGGCTGCTATTCGGTTCTACATGAGCTGGGGAGAAATTAGGCTTTACTAGGGGCGCGGCCCTACATAAATTTTTGCATTAGGGTTTCTAGGTCGCGATTAAGCTAAGGGCGCATAATTGTTTGACATCGTTTCTAAAGGGACCCGCCGAACATAACGCGAAGGCATTTGGTAAAGTGCGAAGAGATAACCGTAAATAAGCAGATCCTTGCAGATAAACCGAAGCGCGCTTGGCAAAAATTGAAGCCGTTTGATGTGCAGCTGCTGTTGTTTTCAAAAGCAGAATCCTTGCCTTGGGTAATTTAGATCAGATTTCCACTCCCCTTGTTTTAGCCGGCGAATAAATCGGCGCCAGGGAAGTGCATTTTGAAATGTACAGTGCACCCTTGAAATAGTGCGCCAATAAAGCCGGAAGCGGTAATGGTTCGGCTAACATATGATAATATTTTCCGGTTAGGGCGAAGTAACGCAGAGGAAGCAGCGAATTCCCTGTTTATGAAAACTGCTGGCAGATTTCCGCCTCGTGCAGATAAACAACGCAACTTCGTGTGTTTAAATTTTATTACTTAAGATAAGGCGCTGATTCCGCGCGCCCCGCAAGGGAAACCGAAGCGGAAGTGCATATAGCGAAATATTATATTGTCCCCGTAATTTTGCTTTTATTGCCCGACCGGACTTTTTAGTCGGAAACTGCATTGGACTGACTTGGATTAGGTGCAATCAAACGGCCAAGTATCCGTTAAGGGTTATGTTTTGTAGGTCATTTGCAAACAGGGGAGGTTGTAACTTACGAAATTCTCTTTGCTGAGATTTCCTATGTGCAGATTTTATTATTCACGATATGTGCTTAAATTTTTTTTTTCACGTACCGACGTTTCGCAATATAAATCACCCTCATTCACGGTCATATATAGGAAAATAGAAAACCGCATGGTAATTCAAGATATTATGGACGCCAGAGACAAAATCATTCTAAAGAAGTTCCTTAAGAAAGTAGGCAAAACGTTGTATTTTATTGTCATGGTGACACGCGCCAATCCCAGAAATCGTTCGTTAAATAATTGCAATGGTCGTGAAAGCCTTCGAAATTTTAACCTAATTAATAAATTTGCTACACATTTATTAAAGCATAGAGAAATGCATTTTCCATTTCTACTCATTTAAACACCCTCAATGAGGATCTAGAATAATGTCACCTAGAGGACGACAACTATATCTCCCCTTATAAAACATGAACCTGAACCATCTGTTTACCGGCCATCTAACATACTGGCCCACTGTTGTACAATAAGAGATCTTGCTCTAAATTACTACAAAATTTTACCATCGTAGGACCTCTCATCGGATCATTTCCCTATAATAGTTGACAAGACTACCAAAATAAAAAGAATTGTTCTAATAATGTGCCTAACATCTCGTGAACTCAAGCAAGGGTTTGTGTAACGGTTTTTTGGTGGCTCGTGAACTCTGACAAGCCACCCATGATCTGGTCCGTGTCATTAGAGTACCTTGTGAGCAAGGATACTTAGGCATGTTTTGCTATTTACTGTTTGTGCACCGTTATAGACTAATGTTTCGCAAGACATTGCAGGTTACATCATTAGAGTCAAAGTTGATCTAAGAGGCTGTAGGACGGCTTGGATGTATGTATTGTCTTCTGTGCCAGCCGTGCACAACGACGTAACGTTGATTGGTCGTTCAAGTTCAATGCACTTTGATTCATCGGCGCGTGACCGGCTCATGATCGGTGCTTGTAATGCTTTAGACCGTGATTGACTGGGGTTCTCTGGCCAAAGTACTTGCCAGGGTACTTCACTACTTCCCAAGATTGATACGTGAAACCATAGAAATAGAAAAACATCCACTCGAAGACCAATACAAAATTTTAATATTACAATTTTCGACTCAGAAGTTTATGAGCAACATTTCCCCGTTTATTTATTTCGCCAATTTATACACACCCTGCATGTGTAACACATATTTAGCAATTTTTCATAAGTTGCAGGAATTTGTTGTAAATTTTCACTAAATTTTAAATATATTTGGTAGTAACTTTTTGGTATATTAGTGACGTAGAAACTTTGTCCTAATTTTCCCCTAAAATCATCTTACGTCGAAATAAATCCAATCATAGACAACAGATCAGCTCTAACTGTATCCTGGAATTTGGTGCTGTGCGCTTTAGTGCCTTCTTTGAGAGCAAGAATCTAGTACGCCAGTAATCTGTTTTTAATGAATAATCGAAAGCTTCTCCTAAGTAACCAGTAGAGCATCCGGATTTCCGCTCGCAGGAAGACACGTCTCTGCGTTTGATTCTCATTTATAATATATTAAATAATCATTATTTTGCCGGAAAATTTTTGGCTGAAAGCTTGTTGCTTTGGTAAACTTCCGAGGCAAAAAACATGCTCAAGATCCCGAGCGATAGCGAGGGATTTTGTCATTACATTTGCCGAGAAAAATTACCTATAAGAAAAAAGCTAAAATTTTACCTGCAAAATAATGAGACCGAGATATATTCGATCAGACTATTTCCTAAATAAGACGATACGAAAAATAATAAGACTCGTTTTGATGACGCTTCAAAAAATGTAAACTGTCAAACAATTGTCATTTTTTTCAACGGCAATTAAGAAAATATATTCTTACCACTTAAATAGAAAAAGACAAAATTCGTTCATTCATGAAACCTCGTTTATAGCTTCGTCTTAGCAATAGAATTGCAGATCCGAAAAATTCCCAAAATGTTAGGGAGTGGAACACTGATTTTTGTGGGGGGAGGGGGAGGTTGCGGGATTTGAAACATTGAAACTTTACGAAATAAGTCGAGTTAGGTGTCTTTTTCTAGGTGTTTTTCGAGCTGAATAAAATAAAATAACTTTTAGATCGATTGAATCGTTGTTTATCGAGAAACTGAAAGTGCCGCAATGGGATGCGTCAGAACATTTAACAAATTGAGTGCCACCATGGATGAGGTCACAAAGGCAGGTGAATGATTCTCTTTTTGTATGGTACAAAGGATAGCAACTTCGACCTTGACAAACTCAGGTACAATTTATTTCAAAAATCACTGAAGAAGAAAGTAGCCAAACTGAAATCCCATATTCAGAACGTACTACCAAGTACAACAGTGGCTCGCTAACATATTAGTTCCAAAATGCTGGGGTTAGATTCGTTGAGGGGGTGAACTCCAACCTGTCAGAATAACTTTAGAACTTCTCCTCGAAGCAATTCCCAGATTGGTTTCTTGCACATGCAAGGGGAATTACTCGGAGACTCAAAACTGCAGCTGCATCAACAGTTTTATCAGTTGTAAAACAATCTGCAGATCCCGCGAAGACGGGACCTGCAGCAACACAGATATCAACGCTTTCTACCATCCAGCTTCTGATGAGAATGCAGATCTCCTAGTCTCTGCACACCTTAACGAAGTTTCAGATGAGTTTTATGATGGAAGCATGGACGAAGAAGATGATTTGAGTGATAATAAAGATGATGAATAAGCGTTAATGGTATGGGGCTATAAATTGAGGTATAATTACTGCGTTTTTTCCTATGAAATCTGTCAATCCACATGAAAGTACTTTCATTCGATTTAGCTTGCAAAAATACTTTGGAAATGACACCTCACTCGACTTATATCGTAAATTTCAATACTTCAAATTCAATAAGCTTCAGTAAATTTTTACACATTTCATTTCGAACTGTAGCAACTTAGGGAGTACTTACAAGGTTCCATTAATTTTCTTCTTCCGGTTGTTGGTTGGGCGTTGTGGCGCCTATTGAGGACGATCACCTCTTTTGTTACGCAATTAATTGTTTGTGCCCTGTAGGTGCTTTTGTTTAATATTGCCGTGATTCTGGTAGTGTTGTCTATTTAATGTTCTGGAATATTTATGTTTAAGGTGGAATTAATCTCTTTCTGATGCTTGATTCGGTTTTTCGTCATTTTTGGTGCTCCTGTTTGGAGCGTAGAGATTGGGTGTTTAGGTTTAGTGCTGGTGAATCGAGAGTAAAGTAAAGTTGTAGGGATGTAATCTTTTGTTCGGTGTTCAGGTACGGGACTGTTATAGCCTTACTTTCACTTGGTTTGCTGCTTTGTCGGATATGTTTTTAAACGTGGAACTCCCCAAATCGCCGGAAGTTTTCGAATGCTGAAACAGTCGTTTGTCTGTTGATCTGTCTATCGCACATTGGGAATTAACCATACTACCTGACGGATCTTTTATGTCTCGATTGCGACTTCTCCGACGTATGTGATTAACAATTGCATGTCAGAAGTATTTTATTCAACCTTTTCTCGTACTCGAGATCTTATCCATTCCTTGAGTTTTCTGCTGCGATTGAAACTGCATAGCTTATCGAATCATGTTTCCAATGAAGCTAATTTGTTGTTGATGTATAAATTTGGCTTTTTTATGTATTTTCCTGATTTATACAGTATTATTTATCTCTCAAGAATATTACACCCGCGATTTCGCTGACATATGCGCGTAATTGGCGATTGAGCAAAGAGATTAGTTTTTAGTGCTATAAGTAGTACCATATATATAATTGCGTGTGTTTGTTGAAGACTCGCCGTACTACTGTTGTAGGTAACGCCTTTCCAATTAGAGCTTTTTTACTTCCCCGAAACGATTCCGAACGCTCTTATTTAGTCAAACCTCTTTGTTTTTCCATAATTCACTATTTCGTCGTTCAGTTTCTTGTAAAATTGTATGTAATAATAAATTGAATTCTGAGTGCATCTTGAATGTAACGAATCTGGTGTTAACTGTCCAATTCGTCCAATCAGAGGTTAAGGTTGATTTGCATATAACGGATTGGTTGTTATTTACATGCAGTTACTTTTGAATTTATTCAGATGAACCACCTACGTAGAGTGCTTCTAGCTCCTTCGAAACAAGTGCATTTTTATCAATAGTGCAGCAGATTTTTATAGATATTTACATTGTTTCTTTGGGATTTTGCATTACATTTACAGAAAATCGAGTAGCAAATTTCTATTCACTGTACTACCCTTCTATGAGTTTAAAGTAATTTTTAGCGAGTTTTTACAAATCTTTAGCAGATTTAAATTAATTTTGCAGTAATTTCTTCTTTAACAAACGCATGTTTTAAATAACGCCATTGCAATAAGGACTACTCTCAAGTTTTCAGTGAACAAGGATCTCACATTAACCATAAGTGTGCTACAAACAATCCCCCTTAGGCGAAATTAGTGCAAGTGCAAGTGCTTGAGCTTGCGTGTCGCCTGTAGTTAACCACCTACGCGCAGGCGACTAGCCTGTTCTTCCTCTGTACCTCACTTTGTTTGCTTCCTATTTTCAATGCAAATTACGTCATTATCCTGTAAGAATAGGTTTTGCGATATTAAGGATCATAAAAATTCCATGCAGCCCCAGTGCCTCAAGTGTACGGTTTACATCTTATTATTTGTCATATAAAATCTAATTGGGTCCTAGATTGGCACTCCAAGTAATTTATGTTCGCCTGCATCGGGTTTTATTTACCGTGCAAGTTCTGCTGCTCGGTAAGCAGAAGCGGAATGCTGGGGTTGTAAAGTTTTCGTAGTAAGTAACAATTCCTGACTCATGAAACCAGTACGGAGCTTTGAGTAGTCAGGTTCATTGTGTGGCCCGCTAGAGCTCAATAAGAGGCTACAAGTTACCTGGTTGGCCCATTCTGTATAATAAAACCAACACAAAAATTTAAAAAAATACAAATAGATTACATTAGTTTATTTCTTAAACTTATGCCATGTCGCTAAACTATCAGCTAGGAGCTATTATTTATCACAGTTTTTTAGATTTGGGGGCTTAAGAGGACTATCAAATTATAGACTTAAATGCTTGTGGCAGCAAATGGAGGTATTATAATAAAATTGAATTTCACTCCAACGAATTAGAGAAGAAACTAAATTACAGTACAGATGACGCGAGGTGACGAAAACGTTTCAAGACTTACTTCATAGATTTAAATGTTAGTATAAACATCTATATATTTAAAACGTGATGCGTTTCCTTTCGACATCTATTTTGAGACTTCCACCGGTCCGATTTCGATCATTCTTTTTTTAAATGAAAGCCGTCACCGTGGAGATGCGCACACAAGTTCTGAATTGCAAATAACTGCATAACTTTTAGAGAAAAACCAAAATATTCTAGCGCGCAAGTGACGCAGTGGAACAAGTAAACCTTCGAAGTCGGCTCGCGGTGTCCTGCTGATTTTTGCAACGGACCACTGTACTTGCTTGAATTTGTTTGTGTAAAATACGGCCTGCGCTCTCAAGTGAAGCGCTTATTTAAACTATTTTTTAGCTTTTACTACCAGCGGCCCTCAATATTCTCAACTTTATCCCCAAAAATTGAACATTGCTATGAAATCAAAAACAAAATTATATCTCTCTTGCCTGAATATGAAAAGCAATATTTGAGTGTAAATACAATAATTGTATCACATAATGACGTTTTACAATTTTCTATGGAATTTCTAGATTCGTTAAATTGCAGTGGAATATATCACATTGCTTAAAACTAAAAATAGGATCAATACATACTCCCTTGAAAATTTTAAATGTGTCTACTGGTTTAATAGATGACATAAGATTAATGGTAGGCCAGCTATTTGATAACTGCTTAGATTTGGTATTAAATAGATAAGCCACAAGCCAGGACGAAGCGTATTATTGCCGCGCATAGATTAACACATTCTAATATCCACTACCTATTTGCCTTTGGAAAATAAATTTTTCTGTGCGCCTATCATTTGCGACAATTTATAAATCACAAGGACAAACTGTTGATAAAGTGGGAATATATAGTATTTGCCACAACCCCAGTATTTAGCCATGGTCAAGTATATGTAGCAGTATCACGTGTGAGTAGCTTTGAAAACTTCAAAATTTAAATTTTGCGTAATGGATCCTGCTACAAGTTACAAAGAAGTTTTGTAACTTCCAAAATATTTTGCAACAGGTCCACTAGTAGTACAATTAAACACTGCAATCCTTGTAGTATGTTACAGAGGAAATTCCGTTTGCGAAACAACAAGCCAGAATAGGTGTATATTTAGTTTAATGAGAAGGGGGCTGGCGAATCGTAGACTGAAAGAAGAGGTTCGCTTGCGATACTCAGATCAAATTGTACCTTGGAATATGTGAGCACAAGTTCGTGTAAATTATGTGGGCGTCACCTGGTGGGTTTGTCGGTCATTGAATGGGGAGTTCTTGAAAGCCTCTTTTACTCACAAGAATTATACAACATAACATCTGAGATTACTTTATTAAAACAACAAGTCTATAAATACTTTTTTCTCCGGTCACAGCTGCAGGTTCGAATCTATGCTTTGTGACTTTATTTACGCTAGCAAAAAACTGTAATGTGTTTAGTCGCACTACAATTCTACAGAATCATCAGAACTTATCATTTGGTGACAAGCCAGCTGCGTATTGCAAGAAACCGTTACTGCAATGCTAACGGGTATGCACTGAATGGTTTGTTGCGCCTCAACGATCACTTCTTAACTAAATATTGCACAAACGTCTCGCTTGACTTAATACAGCATTCAAAAGTGGCGCTAGTTTACAACATGAATTACTCAACTATGGCAATAGATTGAGCAATGGACAATGGTACGTTGTAGCGAGAGGGAAACCAGGGTGGTCCAAATAAAATTCTACTGCACAACAACAAGAGGGAAATAGAATTTCAGATTCCTCGGCTATACTTAGAAAGCTGTTAGGTCTGACGGCGTTAAATGTATCTCTGGCCCTCTCACGAATTTTTCCCCTGCGAAGAAGTACAACGATTTATCAACCCTTCACGTGGCGGCATCAATTTTTACCCTAGTACAGCAAGTGTGATAATTGACTAACCTTAGTTAGATTAAATTAAGGAAAACGAAGTACCACAGCTTCAATTAGTACATTTCAATTTTACTAATACGGATTATATCATGTAGGTATTGTTTCTTAAATGAGCAGATTCTAAATATGGAATTAATAAGAAAATATTTACTCAATCCAACTTTGCTTAATCAACGTTTTCATAAAATTAATAGATCGGAAAATTTTATTGTAAAACAGGTTCAGATATCGTGCTTCTCGCAGATATACCAAAATGATAACGATAATACTATTTTTTTATTGGTTTATATTGAATTAAAACAATACTGGTCATGATTAATCAATTTATTAACAAAGTTTGAGAAAATGCATAGAAAGAATGATAACACACGTTACTGAAGGTAATCTTTAAAAACAATCTTTAATTTATTTTCAACAGCCCTGAAGCTCTGAAGAGGATTCAAATACATCTTGAGGAGCATAGCTCGCAGCCCCCGATACACAGAAAAGGCGTTTTTGCCCAGCTGCGGAGCCAAACAGCCCTAATCTTTATATGACCGCTGTTTGGAAACACGTGCCCTAAAGCAACCTGTGACTTATACGTTTCGATATCAGAATTCTTTTTATTTACATTTTAAGAACGCAAAATATGGTCGAAATAAAGCTTCAAGTGTTCACTACGAGTGAGAAGAAGGAGCCTAATTTTTTATATAGGTATAGAGCAATGGAATAATTGAATTGCTGGTAATTGAATTGATGGTAAGCTTTGGCCGCGTTGCTTGCTTCATAGCAGTTACTGTAATCACGATTAATCAATAAAAATTAATATGACAGTGCTTAGTACGTAGGATAAGTTATTTCATATGGCTCCTTAATTTGTATTCAATATTTTTAACGTTAACGAATAACTAAAATCTTCAGTGTAATAGGTCTTGGACTCTTTAAGCGGTTTGGGCTTGATTCTACATGAAATTCTAGTAAGCATTCTTCCAGTTCTAGTCGACTTCCAATTAAATTGATTGGCCGGTTTGAGCATGTACGTATAATTAAATAATTTACTTGCACGAATACTACAATAACAGTCCGCCATATGGATGATTAATCCAGTTACTTACATAATTAAGGCAACGAAAAACGTTCGGTTGCACATTCACGGTAGCCAATTACTTTACGTTATGATTGAGTGAAAGTGCTTCCCCAATAAATGTATTTTAGTATTGTACTCGTTACATTAATTTTGGAAACAATACACGAACGTGTCCGGTATTAACGTTGTAACTTTCTAATATTCAAAACAATTCGCTCTAACCGGCGAAGAGGCGTGGTGGGTATAAAGACTGCATAATAAATTTACCTAATTGTCATAAATAGCAGTAAATCAATAGGTGCGACAACTTACCATGACACGCTCTGCTCAACCATATGGAGTAGTTGAGCTGCGAAGTAAGACAGATTACAAAGGGATAGTAAATACCAAAGTAAAACAAGCAAACATACGGTCATAATGCACACAAAATATACCAAGAAGATTCTTTAAGAAAATGTTAATGCAAATTAACAACAAGTGAACGGAATACTAACTTAAACTTGATTATGTCACACTAATTGAAAGTAAGAATTTTAAGCGGCTGGATATAAATTTAAACTGTGACATGAATAATACCAGGTTCGTGAATGAAAAATGAATTCAAATTAGTGACATGCAAATGGTTAAAACGAATTAAATGCACGAATAGCATACTGGGATTGCACAAGTAAAAATTTCTGATTTCATAAGGGCGCACGGAATAGACTAAGCTCAGTAGTAAAAAAGTTTTAAATGAAAAAGCATTAATTAGCACTCAATACGGCTATAGCTTAAAGTAACTTTGGGCTGCCATCATCCACGAGGTTTTACTGGATGTAACGCATTTATACACAATTTACAACGCAATTTCTTCACCTAACCGTCGATTAGCGCTCGTATGTATGTGTAATCGGTTTACCTACTATCCTTAATAGATACGATAAACGAAAGATGCAGTATAAAATCAGAAGACATAGATAGTGGTAGTTCGCCGTTATAATAAAGTTACATCGGTAAACATCTGCATACAAAGTTTAAGATGTGCGATGACTAATTTCGATGACCGGCACAATTGAATAAGCCATACATTTCCTTCGTGTCGACAAGTGTAAGATGTGATATCAGGTCTGCCACAAATAGAAACTATTGAAATACCTGACCTTAGAAGCTGCGACACGTGTAGAAAACCCAAGATGCTTTGGTACGACGGGTTTGCCACTACGTTTTTTTCTAGCGTCACAACTGCAATTTAACACTGAAGTTACTTTATGCATCCACGGATTTTCGGCAGATAGCACAGCGAATTCTGAGACTCACATACAACAAACAGATAATGAGAGGAGAAAAAGAAGAAAAGGAAAAGAGAAAGGCCTTAAAATAAAGAGGAATGAGCATCAGATTACATGAAAACAAAGATAGCCTAATCCTACCTGAGATCGCGGACGGCCAATAGATATTTTATTTTCAAAATACGATCAGGTGGGTGCAGTAACTCACCAATAAGACCAAATCCGCCCTAGATTTTTTCTGAAGTACAAGAAACCCTTTGACCAACACGTCACATTATAGCTTCTAAAGTAAAATACGAAACCTCAACGTTTCCGATAAGAGAATGCAGAAATTAGGAAGTCCTCAAAATAAAGGAGCGTTTATTGCGAATTCAATAGCCACCTTACAGGCACCACGGCATACAAAGTTGCCTTACCTATAGCAACAGTGGGTGAAAGTTCGAAGTAAAACTTTCGGGCCGTAATAAGTGTAGTGTAGGTACTATATTCGTTCCAATTGTAGTGTTAGCACTGTACACCTCTAAGCAAACTATATATTATGCTTTCCGGTTTGGAAAGACAGAATTCTACCAAATTCATGTGCACTCTAAAGGTCTAGTCGCTGTTTATAGTTGTATTAATGTAGTAGCACTGGAATTACGTGTATCTAAAGCACCATACGCTAAGTACTATTACATTTCCTCACATGTGTTTTAATTAGATTTTCTGTTAAATTTCCATTTGTATTAAGCGAGACCTGTATTATGAGAGGATATTGGTCTGTACATACGGGTTAATAAAGCGCCCATATTGTATTTAGCAGAAGTTGCCATATTAACATCGATTGTATTTGGTCTGTAAAGTTCTCGCTAAGGAACAAGACTGTTTGCAATCACTAAATTGCTGCGTGGCCCATTATTTCTCGAATAGAAGTTCTACTTTATTAAATGCAAAAATATATTAGTATGTAATTGTATTTAGCTTACGTATAAAGAGCATAAAATATTTTTTTTATCTAACCACAACTTTGGTCTTACAGAGTAAATATTGTTAAGGTGATTAACTCCACTTTGTGTGCCCAACTTATGTTATGTTGTATTATAATTGAATTTTAATTAATATAATTGCCCTGTTTATTTATTTTGGACAATCAAAATTATTTCCTGCTAGCCCCAGTAGATACACTTGACTGAAAATCAGATCGGGTTTTTTTTAATCTAGATTGCTTATATTCTCCAATTTGATGTTCCTATTTTATTATGACAACTCAAAACTTCTGTCAACTGACACTTCAAACTAGTTTTAAATATTCCATTTCAAATACTTCAACATTACATTTGTCATACGACAATCTCAAATAGTAAGTACTTCTTTAATTAAAATTAACTCACTCGAATCTTTATTTTCTTTCAGTTCTTGTTTTAAATTACTTGGATTCTGTTACCTTTTATTAAACTTAACACCCTCCTCTGCTAAACCCAATACGTCCAAACTCTGCAACTGTTCATGCTACAAAACTGCTGCACTCAGATCCATGGCGAAGACCTCAACTGACAACCAACTTCCAAGATGTCCAGAATCCAGCTTGCCACAGGAACCAGCATGTACAGCTTCACTACAGTATGCATCAAAATAGACCTCAGCCCCAGATGCGTTACTTTAAATGTTTAACCAAATCACACGTATGAAGTCTGCTACAACTCAGCACCACGAATCTTGACCAGAGGCAAGCCACCAGATATCACTTGACAAGCCCCACAAATCTGCTCACTCTGCTAATGATGTCGATGTAATCTTCTTCCCTTGTAAAGCTTTCCTTGTTATCCAATTCAGTTGATGAAAATGTAATTCCACAATAAACTTAATTCACATTCCCTTACTTTTATTTGCCTTTGTAGATTATAAGTGTATTAAATTTCTTTTCTCACCACAATCTAGTATTCATTCATCTAGTTTTCTAATACTCTTCTTTTAATATATTAGTTTGTAGTCTTCTTCATCACGCCAATTTGCATATAACTTTAACCCTTTTATTATGCCAAATATTAATTGTAAAATCTGTTATAAAAGGGTTTATTTTTTAATTTCAAATTTTACAAAATTGTATTACATCATTTTGGTTTCGAAAATTTTTTCTTATCAATAAATACTATCTTCTTAGCGATCTAGCTTATTTTTTTTCAGGCCAACACACTATTAAAGCTTTATTATTTGATTTCGAAAAAGTATTTCTCATTAACTTCCAATTTCATTTAAGATATTAAATCAAATTAAAATCCTACCGTTTCTCAATTAGCTTCATTTAATTAACTTCTAAATTCTATTTCCTTTCTTTTCTAAATGCATCTTAATAATATTGGTATCCATTTTACATCTAAATTAATCTTTATAAATTGTAATACTGTATTCTTTTAATCTTATTAATATGTTTTTTTAGACCTCAGGACCAATACCATAACATTATATTTGAATGCTGTTATTGGATTTTCTGATAGAAAAAATTGTTTCAGGATTTCATTAATGATTGCACTGTCATTGTTTGCAACTTTGTTTTAAATAGTACATCGTTATATTCGCCGATACCTTTCTTTCGCAGTTTCTTTTCGTTAGCACTGTAATAATCGTTATGTTTGTAAGCTGTTTGATAGTACACGAAGAAGTTGTTCATGTATTTAATGTTTACTTATTTATTTATTTATTTATTTGAAAAATATGAAAAAGTACATGTGCTGTAAACACGGCATTAATGAAATCTCACAGCTTTCTTTTTATTTAATTAAATTTCTTGTACCAAATTCTGTTCAACAATGTATTCCTATTTACTGCTTTCTATTATTCAGTGTCAAACTTTCAAATAAAAAACGCCTTATTATCATTATTTAGCTCTTCAAAATTTTCAGACTTGCAGTTTTCTTAATAAAATGTTTCGATGTTTCTTGATCTTCTTCAATGTCTCTTAGATTTTGTTTCTCCTCTAAACACTCGTTCCTCCCTTTTCTGTTATTCTTATTATGTCGGCTTGAAAGACTGGCGCCGCCAATTTTCTATGCTGGCGAAGCCAAGTAACTAGCAGATGTAGTAGTAGTTGTGGGGAGACCGAAGTAGGCCACCATATGCCCTTTATGCCAACCACATGCCATCTCCTCAACCACCTTCATTATCGTTCTCTTCGATAGGGTCTTCGCCCTGCTTAAACCTTCCTGATTTTGTAATGAATCAGAATATCGGCCAAGGGTAGGTAGTTAAACTCCACTCGAAGGGCTACCCCTCCAAAGCTTCAATACCTCAGTCGCTGGTACGCCTCGCATTCACCCAAGTGTAGTGAAAACGAGATCTTCCTCTACTCCTATCAGTGTTAGGTGTCTCTTTAGTTTACAGTGGCGTATCAAGATCAAAATATTTGTTGTTCTCCGGCTCCTTCTCATTAGCCAGACTGATGTCTTTGAGTAAAATCCTAGATATGTGTGAATTGGAGCATAACCTTATTTTGAATTTCCGTTCCCGTCCCGTTGGTGTTTCGGAGATCTTTATTTCGGTAAGGTTAGTTGAATCTGATTTCTCATATCTCCGATGCCAAGGAAAAGTTCTTCTGGTAGCGTTTTTTCATTACATCACCGAATAATTAACAACAGGTGGTGCCCATGATAATAGCAAGAATTGGTCCTCGTTTCTATTATTATTTGACTATTGCGAGCGAGCTCCTGCTCTTTCTGTGTAAGATCCGCCCTCGGCGCTGAGCAGCTATCGAAGCCTCTCTAAGCACGTTACAGGTAGTATATGTGGATTTCCCTTCTTATAACATGCTTCTTCGAGTAGCCAGACAATTATTTCTTTCATATTTGTGTGTATATCTGTGATCTGTAATTTATTCCAAATTTAACCTATGTTGTCTATCATTTTTGTTCTCTATGCCACTTTCCGTTGAATTATATTCTGGGTATATTTTTGAAATTTTTCCTCCCTTCCCAAATTGATTCTTACATCTCGCAGTTAATTTTCATTTTCATGTGGTATTTTATAAGGTCACATTGACTGATGTTTGCTCATCAAATGATATTCCAGTTTTTTTTTGCTAATCTTTCATCATGTCTGGATAGTGTTTAGTAAAGCTTACTTATATTTGTAGCTAGGGACAATTATTGATTTTCTGAAATTCTGATTCTGATTTCCAGGCTTGATTCCTAAAAATGATAGGTCCTTTAGAGTAATTGAAACACTTTGAAATGTACAAAGCCGCTCTAACGATCTGATTTTTCGTTTTTGTAAAGCTAAAGTACTCGTTTATAAACTTATAAATATATCGTCTTTCTAACTGCTAAATATAAATAATTTCTGCAGTTACAGGAAAGCTTCCGTTTATATATTCTATTTGGTAGATTCGTAAAGGATCATATTAAATTTGTCACTGCCGACGCGCTGCAGTCGTGTAGAAATAGATAAATTGAATTATTAGAACTTTTCAAAAGCTTGCAAAGTTGGATAGACACTTTTACAGGAATAGTATTACTTAAAACGCATCAGCTGTTCCATCTACATATATGAACGTCGAAGAATTTAACTTCACGTCGGTGCTGCAATTGATATTCGTATGAAAATGGATGCCATGGATACCACGTATGAGGAGATTTCTAATTTCGCCTTATTGAATATGGTATAGCAAACGAGACCTCCCCATATACTTCAGCTTTAGGAGTTTCAGCGACTATACTCAATTTCTCTCCAAAAAGGCGTGGTGGAATCCATTTGGAAACCAAGCACTGCTCAGTAGGAGTGCTTGTTTTGTTCAGTTTTTGCTTAATGAAGGCGAATTTGCGAGTCTCCACTCTGAGCATCCGGATTGCAACTCCACCGCTACTGGAGCAATCGAATTACTGTAATGGAACTTTATCTTTGCTTAATATTCTTTATGCACCAGTATTCAGCACTTCAATCAAGTCGATGTGCTCAAGTAGTATCAATTATTTAAACTCCAGCCAGGCTGTTTGGCAACACATCCAGCACCACGGGATGTTGACTGTCGCCAGGAACGAAGTTTCAGCTGGCGAAGATTAGCTCCTATCGCTAGCTAATGTTATTACAGCAAATTTGGCGGTGCTTAGATTCAAAATTCGTAGTCGTCCTGAACTATATTTTGCAGCGAGCAGCTCTTATGTGCCGCGCGGCGCTAGATGTATTTTCTACATTAGCATAGCATTTTATACAAAGTGCTTCGTGGTTTGAATATTAATATATATTCACGGTACACTCCCGGTATAAATCATCCCAAGATATATGTGCGGGCCTCCCTAGTTCGCGGCTATGTTAATGTTTACACTAGCGCGGCTTATTTTCTTGCTTATACATGTTCGGATGCTTCTGGGAATTGATCTGCCGAAGCTCAGCCCTCCGCAATGCTAAAGCTCTGATTCTTTCATGCTTGCGCTGGTAAATAGAATAATGGGGAAATGTAAACACCAAGAAGTCACAAACTTCCATATGTCTTAGTCCTTAAAACATATTATTAATAAAGTTGCTTATAAAATCCACAGATATTGCTTTTAATATGGATTTTTTGAGTTGTAGCACATTAAAATTGAGGAAAGACCCTATATCCAGTCGAGTTGAGACAATCTTCATTAGTATTGGGAACACTGTATCATAGAAGTCTCCTTTAAGATAGATGCGTTTAATATATTGTATTTTAGAGAGAAATTGGAGCAGCGTCGCGGTGATGAATGAGATCAATGTCATCTTCAACTTAAATAAAACTTGAGAAGATAATCCAAAATATGACGACTGTCATATTTCTGGCGGGATAAGTTATGTGAAATATGGTGGAATCGCAAAAGCATTTAAACTGTTTACGACAGGTAAAAAGCTTAAATGGGTACAGTAGCCTAGAGTAAAAGGTAAGTCTTAAACTCAACTGGAATAAGGTACGCTCAATTGCACCTGGAAAGAAATGGGGACACATTTTTGTTACTTTTGAGGGTGCTACCTAGTGCTTTGTCTGACGGTGATGTACTAAAGATAATTCCTACCAGGCGAATACTCCTCTCGGCGATGAGAAATGTACTTGCTCAGCTCCAGATATTACTTACCTTGTGCTAGTTTATTTTACAGCAAGAAAACGAGTAACTTCACATTGCTTCACAAACGAAGATCATACAGTTAATCTAAGAACTCTATTTAATTTAGCATTAGTGGAAGGTCAGAACTTAAACAAGCAATTCCTAAGAATTATATCTGTTCGTGACGTCATATAGTATAAGCAAAATCTCTAGCAGATGTTCGCCTGTTATGAAATTCCAGGAGAAAGCAATACTGATAAATGGATGCAGAGCGCTTAAGGCATTATTTTACTTCTAAGAGGGATACGCTCGAAAACTTCTTATACAGCTACAAACTTACTGATAAGCACATATAAAATTTGTAGGAATTTACGAATCCAAATTTAGCATTGTGCATATTCAAAATGAGTATTAAACCATCCAAGCAGTAGAAAAATGTTAAATTGAGCTTTTGCAGTAATTGAATCAACGCCAAGATGCGATTTTCAAGAAAAGTCTTAGTTTAAATTCTTATCCGGCCTGGAAGTCGGACTATAACATTGAAACCCTGGCTGGATTCAATATTAGAAGGGAGAATTGATGTCGCTCTAGGTGGCGTATGAGCAAAACCTTTGAAGGCTACGTCGTCGACATTGATCTACTCACTGACAATGAGATGTCTCGCATGGGCTGCGTCGGAATAAATGGCGTTAATATACAGAGCGTCGGTGGGACGATACGAAGGTACCTTCAGATATTTCCGGTCAGAGATTGATGTGAAACTTTACGGCACTTAAACGAGACGGAATCGGAACTTTAAATTAGCAAGGCTTATTCCAAGCAGCTCCATTCACGGAACGGTAACGGTCGCATACGTGGAAGCCATCTGCTCAATGATAGCGGGCCCATTTAAGGTGCGAGAAGCAGTTCAACGAGAAGAATTTTGCAGCCTCCTCACTTCTTTGCCACGTATAAACGACAGTTCTGACATTTTTCTTCTGACCTAACACCATTTAGTTAAAGTTAACGAAGTAGTCATGATTATACTAAATGCTTCGCCAAACAATATATTTGTAATACAAATTTATTCAGGAAATAGCAGCCAGTATACGAGCCAGCAGCTCTAGACAGATGTACAGAAACTATAGCGGTGAAAATGAGATGAATGAAACACAATTATCCACTATAAATATTTCTTTAAAGTTAGCGAGAAGAAGGCTATATACATGGAACTTTCCAGCTGATAGACTAGAAAACGTTCTACAAATTAAAATTTATTTCGAAATAAAGAATAAATGAACTTGCAATGCCATTAAATCAGGCAAATCTGTCACAACCTGTTACTAAGTACAATGAAACCTTACCTGAAAGACAAACAACGAGGTTAAGACAGGCAAAATCACTTCGCAGGATGAAAAGCAGAAACTTAGTCACTGTCATATAAATTAAATAGACTATGGTCATATCTCAACATTCATATTATGACTTATGAAAAGGAAAGATAATATTGAAATTAAAACGTATCGGAATACAAAGAGATCGATTGACTACACAAGTTGAAATGCTGGAAAACAAAAATGACATTTTAAACCTAAGAAAGATTAAGGACGACCGCATTAGGAAAACCAAGCGATGTAGGAATACGTACTAATAAAGAAATTAGATCTTTATTCAGCTCCATAGAACATAATAAAATATAGTAAAATCCACCTACAAAGAAAACTGATATGATATGCGTGGCGTGTGTGTATTTTTACTGGCTAAAAGCTATGCTGCGTACTTTTCGAATGTTTCGCGCCGTGGTTATCGTGTCGACTGTTCTGTCGCTGCAGTTGCGTATACGCTCAGCCGTCCTTTCACTTCCCTATTCTTTTCAGCTCTAATTCGACTTATGGGGTAAATTACCTGGTGTCTTATGTCAGCTTTTGGTGTTGATGGCCTTTCTAATGTTTGAGGAATCTTCACCTGCTTTCTCTAGCCATTTTGAGGCCTAATCGCAGATTAATTATCCTTAGTAATGTTATCCACAACAATTCTAACAATCGATGTAGTTTGTCCATTTAACCCAATTGCTGCTCGATGTATCTATTTGACAGTTAAATTTTAGACCTTATGTTTATTGGGTACAGCAGGTGTACCATACGTTTATATTAGAATACCATAGTGTTACGTGCAGAATGCGCCGCCTGTCATAATTTTGAATTTGAACGCTATTTTCCCGCGCATTGCGCATTGGCGTTCGGCCGTGTCTTCTGGCGATAGCTTTTATCTGGAAAAACCATTAGCAGGCCGAGACTCGCTACGCGTCTTCTTCGCCAGCTTTCGAAGCGAGCAGTTCTTTAGTGCTATTCACTAGTTCGGGGATGCTTATTTAGGGCTATTTGGTCGAGTTGGAGACGTGAATTTAGGAATGCGCTCACGTTTTCGTGGATTGAAGCCCCCCGAACATAATTAAGGACATTGGTTTCCTTCGCTAAGGCGGATCTATTTGGTGTTAGCATATTCGAGCTGTTCCTTTTCTGCGCCCAAAACCATTCTGGGGTGAGTAGCTATTTTACGCTGAGAGGCCTGTCCGTGCGTGTTCTATTAGAGCCCTGTTTTCCCTCTTACAGCAAGACGTACTAGGCAACATTTCGCCTTCGAGCCGTGTTTGACGCAATTCGCGTCCTCGCTCTGGAGTCGCTGGACCTGCTGGGCCACGTGCCGCAACGTTTCGCGAGGCGATTTGTCGAGCCTTCACGGGCCCGCTTCTCCTTGTCGCCGACGCACAATCAGGGCACAAGAGGGTACCGTTTTTCGGAGGTAATTAGCCCCGAGGTTTGGCCTTTCGACCTGTGGGAGCGACGCTGTTATTGTCGGCCACCGACGACCGCAAAACGTTCTCGGCCGACGTCGAACCACGATCGCAACGACGCCCAGATCCAGAGCTTCAAGTCTGTCGCAACGAGCCGCTGACGAGGTGGCCCATTTTTAACTTGTTGTAACATATATGTTTGTCCAAACTGTAAGTACATTTAGTGCATGTGTTACTTAATTAAGGCGGCTCTCATCCTTCATTTCATGCTAGAATTAAGATTGTCAATGTAAAAGTTATATAGCTTATTTATGCATGAAATTAAACTATCTTAAATTATCTGTATATGATTTGTGTTAGCTACGGTTCGGTTGTTTTATCGGAGCCATCTTGCAGGGAGTATTATGTGCTAGGTACCGAGTTTACAATTTCTCCACAGTTCACCTGGGTGCAGTTGTCGTACCTTCAAAAATTGTTGGCGCACTGGGCATTTGTATACTTAATTAACTCTACCGATATCAATTCCGCGACCCTACTACCGATTGAGCCGGCGGCCGGCAAATTGCACCCAAGTGTACCTTTTGTATTGTTTGATGCTGCTTGGAAAGATTGCCCAGAATCTTACATCATAAAGGCCTAACAATAGTTTTGACTATTAACATTTGACTATGATTATGTGTGTTTTCTTTACTTCAGACTTCAGACCTGGGTGTGATATTTACTTAATTTTATTGTGATTTTGGTTAAGCTTTCAGTGTATGTGTTTTCGCTTTAACGTATCTGAGCACATTTGTTGTATAAAGACTTATTGGCGCCCCCCTCTCTATTGAAAATTTAATTAAGCTTCTGTAAAGAACCACACGCCATCTTCATCGTTAGCTATCCGGTCTTCAAATGTGGCTAAGTATTCACAATGGTTTGAATTTGGCTTTAATTTGATATCATTCTCTATTTTTCACATTGTGCAATGTTTGATTTCTTTATGCATAAGGTAAATTACGGCCCTACCTCATGCTTCTGGCAGATTTCCTTTCTTTAACGTGTTTTGTACCAGTTTTCATGCTGGCGTCAATGTTTTAGCCCCTGTTTTTTTATCTGCATATATATACTTTAGGATTCATTGTTTGCAACATTCTCTTATGATGTTCATTATTGACGTTTTTTACATCTTCTTAATGGTCTTTTGAACAGCTCTTATCCTTAACCTTCCACATCTCGAAATATATTTATTTAAATCTATCATACATTCACTATATCTATTAATTCTGTTTCATGCCGTTCTCCAGGTAAGTAAAATTACCATATCGGTCATTCGTAAGACCCTTTCAATTATTGAAGCTAATTTGGGTAGAATTACGCAGGTTTTATACAAAGACATCGAAAAATAATGAAGACCATGTGACCAGTTCTCTTTGAGGCTTTAGTAAATTTAATAGTCTATGTATTGTATGATGTATGCTTGAATGCGTAAGTCGCATGAGACCCATGACCTTCGCCGCACTTCCCATACGGTACGATAGTCCTCAGCACCGAATTGCAAAAGAGGCTAAACATGACGAATGACTGAAACAGAATTATATCGACGCTTACAATTGGCGACATTGGTTCTCAGAGAACGTCACAACTCACACCAAAACATGATTGTATTGTGACACTAAAATTTTCCAAATTATCCAATACCATCGTGACTATATGGGAACATTCGAGAGCCGTCTAGCTACAATGGAGCAGGCATGGGTTGTTTGCAAAGTCTTAAATTCAGTTGCATCACCAAAACGCACCAATGAGCCTTTAATGAAATAAATATAGGTATAAACTCAAAAGTATAGTGGATATCGAAATAATCTGATTTGAACGCAACTAATGACCGGGTTTAGAGTAACCAAAACACACATAGTATAATAAAATGTATACACAATGGTGAACAGCAGATATGATAATCAGAAATATAATATCAAGTACGAACAGTTTCAAGAAATTCAAATATTAATAGAATGTTTAAAAATACTACACCAGGTATTAAACGACAAAATAATGACTACCGATAAATAGAATTACACAACTTGGCAAACCTCGAGGAGGCTTGAAGACACCCTGTCGAGAACAACTTAGCACCTTAACGCAAGGGTTTGGTAATCGTATTATATCATAAAAAAGTAAAACTCAAAGAGGCTTGAACTCTGTTCAGAGCGATACTACTAATAGTAATTTTGAAATGTCTATGTATAACAGCAACTCCGCAACGACGCCTCCGGTCCTCTCTGGGGCACCTTCCTAAAGGCAACAAACCGTGGCTCTATCTAAACCTCTGCGGACGTGGGTCTCCAGCCGACGAAAAACTCAGGTCCTCCGAATGCTGGATCACCAGATCATGAGCGCTCAGACCAGGATTCAGTGCGCGTAGCTCTGAGAAGTAAGCTAACATATTCCAACCCACGATCAGAGTCATATTATCCAACAAATGAGCAACGGTAAAGTTTGAGGAACTGAATTGATTCAGTCGAATACGCTGGCATCCGGCACAGCCGGAAGATCTCAGTCGAAATGAACAAAAATTAAACTTCACGGGGAATGTGAAGAATTCAGCCCGAGTCGTGGAAGTAATCCATGAATCATAAAGAGTTACTCCTTGCACAATTTACAGACTCACAGACCCTCTGGGCAGATTATTAGCTCCCTGGAAAGCTCATATGCAGCTCAAGGTCAAGGCCACCTCACGAACGGAACTGGCTTTAGCAGAAGCAGCAAACTGGATCATGGCAGTACATGAACAATACGGGACAGAGCATCATCACGGTATTAAAGCATTTCGCTACAGGATTAGAGGACCAGCTGATGATTTTTCTAACACAAACAGCAATGTTTGGCCAATGTGGAGGCGCTGGGCCCCTATTCGGCTCCTCCCCAGATGGCAGATCAAGAAATACCTACAGCGAAAATCAAATAAGAAGACGGAATAAAACTAGTAAACCAGCGTCTGTTCTCTGTTGTTTTTCAGGTTAGGATCGATCGAATTGAAACCTAGAAAATCAGTGGTAACTACATATGTATTATATCGTGGTTTCGTAATCTAAGACAGTGGACTGGATGTCTTATTCTGAACAGCAATAAACAAGAATAATGTCTAAAGAGGATACATTGCATGAAGAAGATGCGAATGATGTAGTTCTTATGACAAGAATAAAAAACGAATTCGAAGAGAATTGCGCGAAAAGGGTGTATTGATGTGAGATTTGACAAAAAGAATGATGAGAGTAAAGCGATAGGGAGACCTAAAGCCCCTACAGTATGATATTAGTCGATTAACATACAATATTAGTCTGACCTCAATTCTTCGTTAGCTTTCAATGATCTTTATGGCTATGGTTAAATTGAAGATTGTGGTGCAACGTGCCTGAATGGACTATGACTTAGCCAAATTCAGAATTTTTTTAATGTTACATATTAACCAATGTTTCGTTGCAGTTAGCTAGTAGAGTGACTTAAATATTGCTTCAAAGTTGAAGTAGCACACCTCTATGCGGAGTTATATCACTTATTTATATGATAAATTAATATATACAACTTACCTCACAAACATCAATATTTGACATACAAATATTGTTCAGTTATATCTTTCTAATTATTTAATTATTTGCTCCGGCTAGTCAGTAAAGCTAAAGAAATACTCCTTACCCTCAGCTGAATGGTGCTTCTTAATAACAAGTATTATTGCTTGTTCAAATATCTGATTAATATATAAAGTAATTTTACAGTTACTTCCAGGTCTTTACTGATATTTTAAATATCTTAACGACATTCATATATGCTTATTGACTTATCAATGACGTAAGGATAGTCAGTTTGTTTTAGATAACTTTTAATAAATATTTAAAACCCAAAATCCCTAATTTACAATTCCCAATATTAAATTAAATCAAAAAGGTTATAATTTCAAAATATAATGGCCTAAACTCGCCGAGTACTCAGAACACGAAAAGAATTTAGATAACTAATAATAATTCTTAATCCTAAATACAAGTTCCTTAATATTAAACACACAATTTAAATATTCTTGACGTATTCCCAAAAGTTGTTCGAAAAGTTATTAAACAAACACTGACCTTAGCGTCGCTTTAGCGTAACCTGATCAGCAACCTATAGAATTCCTCTGCAAACGAAGCAGGACAGCTAACAGTAACTGGCTGGTTGAAATCTCCAATCCCCTTCCAAAAAACTCTTTGGATGTGTTGCTATCTCCCAGATAGCACTTCTCAATTGAATGCACAACACACACGTAAACACTGGCTCTACGTTAATTGTATTGTAAGTTATTTACTTGGTAATATAACTTCAATATGAAATTGCAAACACTTCAATTATGTCGACTTGATAGACGGTTTGATTTGCTGAATTTATTTTGTATCATTACCAGATACTTTCTGTGTAATGATCTTTTACTTAAATTCAATTAAAAATACCAATTGGTTGGGATTGAACCACCATCGGTTTTAATATGACCGTCTCGAGTCGAGTTTCAAATTGAACTTTTTTATCATTCTGTTTATTTACTTCTCTTTGGTTACCCGTAACTATTCACAACACATCGATTGTACATAAACTTTTTAAATTAACTATCTGGATATATTTTATATGAATAAATGTGCCATGCAGACTGCATGTAACATTACAAAGTATAGCAGAGAAAAATTTAATATGTTCGTTTTAATATCAGTTAAGTAGTAATGAGGCTTTTATACATAGGTTGCTACCCGGTCGTGCTAATTTAAAATCCTCAGCAGACTCGTAGTGGCAAAGAGTTCCGGAAAAGCAATTTTCCCAAGTAATGTTTATTTTGTTTGGACATTGGAACAGCGTATATAACTAAGTCGACCGCGGCCACTTCAAAAATTCGGCGTTCCTTCCAAAGCAAACATGGGCCTAATGAAATGGATGGAAGAATAAGCTCGCGTGTCTCCCACACATTCCGCCAAGTTCCATAATTTACTTGCATTATGCATTATAAATCACACATTCGCTCTCGAAATTCGGACAAATATTTGCGTGCCGGCGGAAGATGGAATGGTAAATTGTTAATAATAACCTAGCTTTGCGATTTTCCGAAAATTGAAACGGAATTGGATATCACTGCGTGCTGGCCACGCGATTAGCAGCCCTTTCGTGCGCGAAAATTAACTTCCGGTAATGGCCTATTTCTAAAGTGTGTGGTTATTTTAATACGTACCGAGCTTTTCCCAGATTTTCTTCAGGAGATACCACGTGCGACGAAAGATTAGGACACCTAATGCGTCACATTTTAGACGGAGCCTAAGGAGGAAAGAGATTGAAAAGATTGATGATAATCGTAAATATGTAACACTTTTCTAATTCTTAAAGCGAGCTGTAGGAAATTAACGATTATTCTTTCAACAGCAGGCACTCAATTCTTGTCGGTTTTCCGTTTCTCTTTCTCTTTGTGTTTTAATTTTCACATCGTTAAAGGGCCGAGGCTTGAGTTTCAAATTTTAAAATTATTTGTTAGAATCTATATGTTGTTTGTTTGTGAAAGTTTAATGCATAAGACTGGTGAAGATATTATTTGGTTTTCCAACTAAAGCTTGTAACTAATATGTTAAGGTTTTACTGATAGGAAAGATTACCTATCCTCACTACTGGTGGGACTACTTTTATATATTTATAAAATAAATTGCCTGAATAAAATTATTTGCTACCCTATTTACTGTTCTTTGTAGAAAAGATCCGCATATCAAAAACTTCTTTGTGGTTCATAATTGTTACCTTAATTCTAGCTGTGCCGATAAGCTACGTTAAGATCAATACTCACATTGTTCAAATTATTAAACCCGATTCCATCTTTTGAAGAGTGACATCTCGTTATAGATTTACTTCTTCGTCTTCAACAGAGCGAACCACACCGTTAAATCTACTCATCTTCCTCCCTTATTCCTGTAAATGTTGACGTCATTCGTGGACCTGCATAATGTACAAGGCGTCGTCTGGAAGAAATATCAGTTTTAGGTTTGCATCGAAAAATGAGAAGGCTTTTTGATGTTACTTTGAAAGCGCAGATTGTTTCTTTGGGACAAATACGTGATGACCCACAGGAGCGGGACATAGGCTCTTAGGCTGCCATATATCCACAGCTTGTGTAACATAAAAATAACTTGGGATATATTATAAGACTGATACGCGAATTGCTGTAACGGTGCGTGTCCGCTTTTTTGAAAAATGTCGAGGCCATCGGTTTCACGGAACTTTTGCCGAAGCCGTTTAAGGAAGCACACCTATTTCTGCGGTACCTACATTTTCTGGAGGGTTGCTCACAGTCATGTTTTAAGCACCCTAATTTACCTTTTGAAATACTAGAAACCGACCAACCGGTTTCCAGTTTGGGTCACATTTGAAGCCACGTTGCAAATCATTTCAACCGCATCTACCTATCCAGAGCGTCCTAATGGCCGTTTTTCAAAAATGAAACCAAGTTGCTGCACGTTCCAAGGAGCGCCTACATAACAGCCTATCGCGGAGATTGGATTCAACAGGTTTTAGAGAAATTCAAATAAAAGGACAGATAAGTTTTAACTTTCAAATGTAACACTTAACGTCTTTTCGCACTAACAAAACCATGTATAGCAAATTGGTATGATTATACAACCACAGTATTTTTAACAACAGCTAGATTAAATTCAAATTACCCCTCAACCTGACTTTTATTTAAACTACTACCTTCTTGCGCAAAGGTAGCTGCCATGGCATATAATATAAATAATTTTGGTGTTACACTTGAACAGGCTTAAGCAACCGTTTACTTTCCGATTACTTCCGACAGAACTTGCCTTGATGAGATCAGGAGCTGTCTCAGATCATACTTCCTTTATTCCAACATCCACATTATTTCCCTACACAAAGATACGAGGGTTCCCACGAGAGGGGGCTCATGGCCGCAGATTTTTTCCAACATTCTCTTGAAATTTCCTGACGGAAATTTATCTGAGAAGGACGCACGGTAGACCTACCTCAAGACCTATGTCAAGTCGTAACAAAAATCACCGGTCTCAGTTGCAAAATATATCCTGACATCATTAACCTAAAAGAAAAACTGCTGCCAAGACTTATAAATCACCATAGATTAGCATTCCTAAGCGCTGTCGAAACAAATAACAAAAAACGCAAAAGCTGATATCGTCTGATAAAGGGCAAGAGGCCAAGCGGTCGATCTCTGTCACGCTGGTTTGACCAAATAAAAAATATCACAGCTTTACTTTCACAAGCGGACCTCCGCAAAGCAGAAGATCGCCAACGGTGGAAAATTATGGTCCACCACTAGTTACGGTCAGAATGAGTCTATATAAATTTACTGGTCATTGAGCGTGGTCTGGTTAATTTTGGCCTTTAGCGCATATTTTAAACTTCGCGCGCATCCTTCCTTGTCGTGATGGGCTTTTATCGGTACTTTAAACGATGAAACGGCCAATCGGTCTCTTCTCTTGGTTTTGTGCTACGTTTCCATCAGTTAAGCTTCCGTTTTGGGTCCTCTAGAGTTCAGTGAAATTTTTGGTAAAGTTATGCTGTGTTAACCCTTGCTATATGTAGCGGATTAATAATACTCTGGTGACTTTCGGAGGAAAATTTCTCTCACGTTAATCTTGACGGATTTTGGTTAGCGAGCTATTTAGCACGTGGCCCAGGTTTGGGTTAAGTCTATTGAAGCTTCTATCGTAACGCGTATTTAGACGTTTGGTATTCCATCTAGGAATCTAGGATCTATTCCTCCTATAACTGCTAGTAGAAGCCCCCAAATAACCATCTGCTGGTACTTTAAAGTATGTACAGTTGCACGTCAACATGGCGTCCGCAGTTGCTGACCTTGATGCAGCACGATGCTAGGACCGAACCCTCTTATTTACCTTAGGTTGGCCTTCGACCTCCTATCGGGCTGTAAGTAGTACGTGTGCCGTGCTGGTGGGGCCTAGGATCTCAACGAAAGAGTTGATGTAACGTCTATTGTTTCCATTTATAACACTATGTAAGTGTTAAGTACAGTGATCCTGTGTTTCTAGTGCCTTCCTAACAGCCATGCTGCACTAGTTGGCGAGCAGGTCCCTCACTTATATTTGGGAATAACTAAATTTTAAAATTAATATTTTTATGCACAATTAACATTATCCAATGAGTTTCTAATACTAAACGAAGCAGAAAATTATTCTCCTTTAGTACCACTACCATTTTTTTTCCATAAAAATGGTGAGCAGGAATATGCATAACCGTGATAAGCCATGTAAATTGCATATGTTCAGAAGTATGACCAACCACTCGGTATGTAAATCTTCAAATAGTGAAGATATTATCAACACAAGGCCGACGACTACAATAAATAGTCTTGTGTGTATTATATTATTATGAACAAAAGTTGAATGGTTTGTGTGATTTATAATAACCAATTTCTAATACACCATAAATAATTCTAACATTCAGTAGTTTTAGCGATGCCACGAGAAAGTATTGAGATAAAGTTCTCTATAGCATTAGCAAAAATACTTTCCCGCAGAACGTGTACATCCATCTTCTCTCAGTGTAGCAAGAATCGAATCGAAACTAACCTTGTGGCAAAAGGGACGATATAGGTCTCTTTAAAGAAGAAGAAGAAGACAAAATGACAATTTTATATTACATTTCTATAATCAACAATAAACAGTTGGTAAAACATATATGAGGCAACAATTGGAAATGTCATGATACGTAGACGGAAGGGATTAATAAAGATACGCGCCGAAGGGGTTAATAAAAACACTTACGCTAATTACTGTGTAGTATCCATCCCACGACCACCATAAAAAACTAAATTGCAACATTTAAAAGACTGTAAACGAGCAATTTCTGTGACGGCATCAAATATTGATTATAGTAATAAAATTATATCAACAGAAAACCTGAATTGAGCTAAATGTATTACTTTATGTTATAGCGTAAATCATATACATGTTCAAGACCTTGCTCATCAGTTTGATTAAGATGTTGATCCTGTGAGGTGGTCTCAGATGTAAGTCTCCGGGTTCTGCAATTAATTATAATAAGACCGTTTGCAAGAGATTGGACGCAGGATCGAACTTGGCAGGACTGCTATGACTCAACTTAAAAAAATAGACACATTATTTGGTAGAAATGTGGACTGTTCGGAAAGTTAGAGCTGTACTGCTAGCGCCATGTACAAGTAATTCAGAACCAAAAGGAAAAAACTACCATTTCGTATTTCCTCTACTGTTAACTAACACATTTTGAGTTTTCTAAGCCACATCTAGTGAGTCCGTAGAAAAATGTCGTCTTGGGCAAACCCATCGAAAAAAAAACTAGGGAATCACCTCAACGGTTAACAGAGTGATGTAACTGAGAAGATACTTATACAAACTTTCCAGTCGAGTTTTCGAGTAACGAAAATCGACAGAAGTTGTAATGTGGTTTTGCCCTTGGCCTATAATCTACCGTGAATTTAGATTTCCCTTGGTCTGCTAGGGGAAATGTCGATATTGCTCGTTTTGGCCTGCTTGTGATCACCTAATGCTGTGTAATTCTACATGCAAATATTGCCAGAAATGAAAACCAAACAGTTTACATGAAAATACATATACTCTGTAAAAGGAGCATACAAACATGAAGATACATAAGAAGGTACATAGTGGTAATATGTAATTGTTATATGAGTTATTAACAATAGCAACGAACAGTCTACTAAATTAATGCTGAATCAACATGCTCGAACACACTCCTTAAGTGTAGGTATGACTTATTGATTATCAACTCCAAGTAAAAAAACCCACAGTAGTTATAATATTTAAATCCCGCACACAAATCCACTTAAGGCGGACCTGACTCCAGTAGTTAGAAATCAGCTGACACGATATGTCCACGGAATGATGCAAGCTCCTTGTTTTGACACGCTGACTCAGCAGATTGCCGTTGCTTTCATGCGCGTAATTTGCCCGGTAAAGTTATTGCGTATTTTGTTGCAATCCCTTCATAATTCGCTAGTATGATTATTTATAGGACTAACATGTGGTGAGAATACCAAAGTAATACAGTTATAATCTACAAAAGCAAATTTTTATTGTCAAATTACATTGCATCATCTGAATTGGACACTGGAAGTGGTCAGAGATCATTAGCAGAGTGAGCATTTTATGGGGTGGATAGGAGATTTTTCATCTGGAGAAGTTCTAATTCGACAAGCTTGTCATTGAAGTGACGTCTTATAACTTACATCTGGTCGAGGTTTGTGATACCAGGTCGTCGGTGGCTTAAAGATTTTGGTAGGACGACTTGGATGGTGATTGCTGCTAAAGAGGGTTGATAGGTACCTTGTCGTGTTTTGGGCAAGAAAGTCTTTGAGGATCCAGGAGTGTTTTTGGCGGAGTTCGTGCAGGCATTGTTTGGGAGATCTTGGTGAGGTTGCTGGATGCATTGGGCTTGGTAGAAGAGAGTGTCGAGTCCAATAACAGGTGACAGAATACAGGGATTTAAATAAAAACTGAAAGAAAATATAGAAAGGGAAAAGTGAGGTAATTTTAATTAAGGGAGTACTTACCGTTTGATATTGCTGAATGACAAAAGTGTAACGAGAAAGTATTTGTAATTAATTTTGCACAAAGCTGGTTTGAAGTGTCAGGTGACAGATGTAAGAGTTGTCATAAAACAAGAAAATCAGATTTCAGAATAAAAGCAGTCTAGATTATAAAGAATCCGACCTGTTTCAGTCAAGTGTTTTCTACCGAAGCTAGCAGTTTAATAATCTGGATCATCCATAATTTTAAAAAAAGGGTCAAATGAGTTAATTAAAATTCAATTTTAAAAAGAATTGATTGAGAATAAACTAAAGTAAGGTTTAAGTCAATTATATCATAACAAAGGTGTTAAAACGTGGTAGAGTCACCTCAACATAATATTTGGCGCTGTCAACAACAAAGTAATATAAACAAGCATCGAAATTAAAGCACAGGAAAAATTTATCAGCCCATAGGGGCATATTTTGAATATTTTGAACTGTGGAATTTATGAGAGTGTAACTTTCGCTGCTATGAAAATATTTTTTCTCTTCGCAAGCGTCGCAAATGGATTACAATTACAGTCGAAAAATATAGATGATCCCAGTTAGCGTCAGGCGTCAAAGATAAATTCCGGCGGCGGCGAGAGGTCAGCCCTTTGGTATTAATCGCTCAGCCGGACGTGATCCAATTAAATTTTTTCGGCTTTCCATTTCTTAAAGCCTCCGGAAATTCGGAACTATTGGGCGACACCTCGCGCTTAGGCACAAAACCTAGCTAATTAATAGCGCACGGCTTCGGTTTTGCGCGCGAAATCAAGATAGACGCGCAATTTGTAAGGCTCGCCGGGTATGTAAAAAGCCGATACTAAATTAACTTGCTCAGGTAAATTAGATGAAGTTATCTGTAATCGAGTTCATTTATATGGCGGGCATTAATTACGGCTTGTTATCAGACATTTCTCCACAATTTGTCTATTTTATCGGCGCGGCCTCCTGAGATTAGCCGGGCACCGACTGCTGCGGGCAGTTATCGGCTTGTACGGCACAATTAAAACTAGCTAATAACCTATTATGAGCGCATAATGGGGTTGTAAATAATTTCCACTTGCTCCGCGCATGCTGCCCTTCTCCCTGGCGTCGCCGCTGATTTCGTCTGCGATAGCTGTGTTTAATTTCAACCTCTTTAGTGTGTACAAGATTGAAGACTTGCGATTACTGTCTCGCTTTTTTCATGCAAGACAAATACATGAGCGTAGAAAATACATAAAAAATTGTAAAATGTAACAAAGAGGAACATTGAACTCCAGTACTTACTTACTTCCTGCCTTATCTCTATTTCTGTATACGTTCATTTTAACCAAATGCCACAATAAAGAGTTATGGAGTACAAAAATAGGACATAAAAAACGAGAACAGAAGCAAGTGGATAATATAAAAGCAGGGCCGGAAAGGCTGAAACAACTACAAGAGAAAAAAGGACCAGCAAAGAAAACAAAGTGGATAAAGTTTGCCTATAAATTAAAGAAAGGTCTAATTACTGAGAATAAAGATATAACGTAGAGGTAGGGACAATACTTGCTAGAAGAGGTAGCAAGAGCCCAAACAAATGAAAAGGCGCCAAAAGTAACTGCATCGGCAATGGAAATTGTCTTAAAAAATATCAAAACAGCAAAAGCTTGCAGAAGAGAATAGAATAACGGAAGATGTATTAAAGAACATACGGAGGAGAGGTACAGAATACCTTGTAGAAGTTTCAAACACAGTGTTAGAAACTATACCATTAGGGAGCATATAGCAACGTACAGATTATATGTAAGGATACTACAAGCAAATAAAAAGCAAAATTGAGCACCAAAAAGAATAGTTCCTCTATGGACTTAAAGCCAACTCCAGCATACAGATCTAGTAGATAAAGTCATACGCTGCAACAGTTGCTCGTGTTTGTTTCGACGATCTAAAAAAAGTATTTGATACAGGGCAACAAAACATGATAAAAGGCTCTAGAGAAAATACAAATAGGAAATAGACTTATGGAACCGATCAACAGCTTTTAATCAACGATACCAAACAAGGTGAGAACACAAGGTCGAACCAGATTGAAGCAAACGTTTATCTTGAGATCTTAGTTATACATCATGTCCCTAGACGACATTACAAAAAAGAGTAAAACCCAAAACAAACCATTTACATTGCGATATAATACAGAGTTATTCGCTGACAGACGGAATATATTGAGGGCAATAGAAGAGGATATACAACCTAAAACATATAGATCGGTCAACCAAAAACCCGTAAGTTCTGATCAACAGAGAAGTAGAAAGTAGGAATGAAAGTAAATACAGATATAACCAAGACGATGGTAATAGACAGAAAGGACATTGACGTCAACCATCAGAAACTGCAACAACTTAAAGCTGCAAATACATGCGAAAAAGAACCAGGGATGTTGTAAATAGAAATAAAAGTAAGAAGGGGCACTGCTGTGAGACTGTTTAGCCCTTTCAAAACAGGTTCATCCATATACGTGAACCAAATCGATCTGGAAGGGAACTGACTGCAAGACACAATACAAGAGGGACAGTTAAGGTTATAGGGGCATATGCAACGGCTAGTAGCACAAAGAGACTATCAAAAAGAAACCGTTGCGAAGTAAACCTATATCAAGACTGTGTTATTGAAGGAAATCAGAAACACAACTGACGCAGAGGTAAAGAGATAGGAAGCAGTGAAGCATGTGGCCAATATCAGTACATAAATGTACCCTCCAGTCAGCGCAGCCAGTTTATTAGAACGATTTGGCTGCTGAGAGTCTTATCCTACTTGGTTGCTTCGAAAAATTGTAGGTTGATGGCCTTCTAGGTAGTAGGGAAGTATTTTAGTAGCCACAAGTCTAAAGCTAGCCAATGGCCCAGTAAGCTCAATTCAGATATATTAGATAATTGAGTTTTTGAGAACGCTAGTGGTTCTTACTCGAAGGATTTCGCTCAAAAATGCACAAAGGAGTACTAATTTCAAGCGTGTTTACATAATACACTACTGGAATTTAGATATGGCTTCATCAAAATGTGATCTGGTTTCCCTAAAAGTTCGCTAGAGCTATTTTTTTGTTGACCGTCCTTCAATAATGTTTTGTTAATTCTATGATTTTCTAAGCTTCTGGTCATTTACTTCCAATAGGTGCCTCTCAATGTACTCACATTTATTAGAATTTTATCAATATTTATTCACCTATCTCTGCTTTTACATATGTCTCACTTTTAAAGTCTTTTCTTTCCAGCCATTGTAGGTAAGCGAAAGTAAGAGCTCATATCGACAAAGTTTGCCAAATAAAATTAAATCTGAGAAAGCAGCAGTTCTGAAAATAATCCATAGAATTATAAAAATACAGACCAAATAATTCGTCAAAATGGAACATATTTCCTTTAGGAGACGTAAACATGAAGAGCGAACTACCAAAAAATTACAATAACAGCCAGGGATAAGAAGGTCTCCATAAACGCAACTAAAAAAACATAAAAATGATTGAAAACAATAAAAAGCCTAAGAAGATAGATAAAAGTAATTGATGTATGTCTCGAGAGTTAAAAAAAGTTAAAAAAACGTGTTTTTAACGAAGTTAAACAAAATCTGGAAAGAGAAATTATCACTTATAATACCATGAGTAGTCAAAGTTATGTCGAATATTTTTGCTGTGGTATCACGAATGTCCATTGCGCTTAGGTTCGATTAAGACGAGTGCGCTAGCACGAGTCCTAATCCCAAGCGCAAAGGACATGAGTGATACCACCGTAAAAATATTCTACTTAACTTTGACTAAGAATGGCATTCGAGGGACTATTCAATGAACCAAATTACTTTTTAGAATTAGTTTTCAGTAAATCTAGCAACAAACTACGCAATTTCTATTGTAACAGAACACTATAATTGACTTTTTCTAATAAAAATCACATTCGGTTAAAATATTCACTATAGCCCTAGTGAAAATTGTCGATTATTTTCACTAGTGAAAATTGTCAAAAAAATATTCACTATACCACTAGTGAAAATTGTCGATTATTTTCACTAGTGAAAATTGTCGATATAGTTCATTTTTATTGGCTCAAAGATGGACAGTTTTTGATAGATGACAAGTGAGTTGAATAGTCAATATAAATTCAGATGATATATGGGATACAGCAATATATGAAATACAATATCCTTTCAAGAATATGAAGAATAGAGTTTCGTGAAATTTCCGGATTTTACAGAAACTGTGAAGAAATGGAAAATGATCCAAAATCTATTCAGAGACTATCTACATGTGTAACAATCCTTTTCTATGGAAAGGAATATAAGGGTAGCCTGAAGAATTATCGCTCCAGTTCGTTGCTGTTTTAGTTCCCAAAGTTATTTATTAAAATTATCACCGATATCGTTGCGATGAAATTAGATAACTGCCAAACAGTAGAGCAAGCGGCATCTTAGATCATTTTCTTTGACTAGAAGAATTATTATGGAAAAAGGTTATTCGTACTACACACATGTTGAACATTTATGTAGGTCATGACATAGTATTCTTCACAATATACCTGTGAAGCATAAACAGACACAAGGGGGATATAAATAAAGTGGTAGAAAAACATTTCGTCAAAAGAATTTATAGCCACACTAGAAGATGAAGTACGTAACACGGAAAAATTTGGACATCAAGATGAATAGGATTCATGAAGAACATTAAATGCTATTCTTAAAAAAATTTTCTTGCTAATTAAAGTAGCATTCAACAATATGCCCATGCTTCAAGGGAAACGACTCGGAACAAGAAAAAGAAAAAAGAAAAAAAACTCGGGCAAATATAGAGGAAGGTCGCTAAAATTATATTTCAGATTATTAAACGCATTAATTGAGATAGGAAAGCAGAGGAAAAGAAACAACATTTTAATGCTGAACGATCAGCTGTAGACAATGCACCTAGCGTGAGAATGCTTATTGAGGAAAGGAGATATAAGAGATACTAATCTGGCTTTTATAGTTGTAAAAAGAGTTTTAATAACTTCTACTAGTAACTGCAATAATAGCCTTAAAGAGTCTTTGTAAAATTGACAGAGACAAGATATGGGAGATCAAATGGAAAGTCGCTGCATTTTTCAGTGCTGCTTGGCCCAAGTCAGCGCTATAAAAATTTATGACTAAACGTAAACATGAACAGGCTGGAATGCATTTATTATCGAAAGCAATGCAAGTTTGCAGTTAGATAGTAATACTGTAATGAATTGCAGTTGCAGATTGAAACGAAAATGCCACTGACTCGAAATCAGTGCAATGATTTATTAGCTCGGGTAACTTTAATTAACATTATATTGCAAAAGCACGAAGGTAACTCATGGTCAGAGTTCGTAGCTATCTGGAGTGATTCAAATTCAGTCAATTCTTAAATCTGTGATATAACATAATATCTGTCAACTAATCAAATGTACTATTTATGATTAAAATAATATGATAACAATGCTCTTCTTGGGCGATCTTCAACACCAGTAAGGCAGCTTTTGAAGCTTCTCAAATTCAGCGTGCCAAGCTGAGCGCTTACTTGGCTTCTCCTGTAAACGCGACAGACTAAAACCATACATACATACTTTAATGTACGCTGGTTTTGAAATGGGTGCATTTCTACGAGTTTCGGTTGGAAATCTGAAGTTTTAACAGTCTTCTCTACGGGCCAGATGAGCGCTGAAACTCGTGCAACTATCGGAATTTAGAGCGGGTTCGAATAGAAAGCTCAAAACAGATTCCATTTATTATCGACTTAGATCGATACGAATTTGGAAAGCAGGCTAAAAAATATCTAATTGTCAAAATACGATCACGTTCATACTCGTCAACACGATCTTCCGTGCGTCTTTGGTCTGGACGTAAAGGTACTCACCCAAACAGGAAAGGTTTCAGGTCGGTCTAAGGTTCGCAGGCAGTTAAATTTCTCAAGAAAGATATAGAAATATAGAAACAATTACGCGGTCGCTCTCAGATGTTTTTGGGTTCTGGAGTGGCGGTTCCTCGTTTAGAAGGACTAAATGACGGTGCTAGCGGTGGATAAAGGCCTTAAGCCCTCCAGGTTGACTGGAAATGGGTTTGAGTTTTCTCATGCTCTGGCTTCCAGTCTGAAAGAAACGGGTTTGTTCGGCCATCACTTTCTTTGGTTTGAGACATTCCTCCACTTTGTTTATTGGGGGGAAACTAAATAGGGCAAACAGGAAGGTTGTGAGCAGTCGCATGTTACTAGCCCCCACCTAATTCACTTTGTGCCATCAACTACGTCTTCCAGCGACCATTTGGCTTTATGTAACCCCTGCTGGAGCTCAGACATCATTTCTGGCGATGATAGGGACGCACAAATCCCAATATGTTCTTAACACATTTCTAATATATTTTGTTGGAATGCGAAACGTTAGAATATTATAAAAGCGGTATATTAAGAAGATGGAAATCAAGAAGAACTCCGAGAACGATTAACGAAAAATGGAATAGCCATAACATTATTCAATAGTTGGTCCCTACTGAGAAGAAAATATACACTACAACTATAGTGCGCTGCTAAAGTTAAGAGGTTTAATTCTCACATTTAAAAAAATGTTTTTTATTCCTCTAAACCTCCTTCCTTTTTATTCTCAATAATTTCACGGGTCCGTTGAGCGTTTTGCTCACCATCATCTGGTACTACCGACTGCTTTTTTTGTAATGATAGATACCAGACACGAACATAAAAAATCCTCCAGGTTGATTAGAAAGACCACTTTAAAAAAGAGAGTTGAGAATGTATGAATAAAAATATAAGTTAAGTATTAGGTGAGAGAAACGAAATGAACGTAGTAACTTGCTTCAATCTTTGCTTCTACTTACAATGTTTCTAAGGAAAGTCGGCGGATGCCGCTATTCAAAATTCTGTTTACAATTTCTTGTATTTCTCTGAAAGTATCCATGTTTCTAGCGTATTATCTTTTATATCTAAGAAATCGTGGTATAGAGCTCGAGTAAACGTTTAGCAACTTCTACGGCTTCATATTTCTAAACAAACTGTAGGTGTTCTATAAAATAATACGTATACATAATAATAAGTACTTAATTTGAGAAAGAAGTCATAGTTTGCCGTTACCTAGAAAGAGTTATGCCAACTTCGTATACAACCTTGGAATTGCATTGGTTTTACTGCTTTGCTTGATGTTCTATTTGCCCCATTTTGATGATACGGTTTTATAGTACAGGTGACTTAGAGGTAAGAGCTTCTGGCTCTGAGCCATAATACGTAGGTTCGATCTCCACTTACTACTACAACTGGACCCCGATCTCACTGCCATTCCCCAATGTGTCTTTGGCAACTATGAGGTCGTATTGTTTAATCCCCCTCAATGAGAAAAGTCATTGGCTAATGGCCCTACAGTAGGGATGTTAAACTTTGGTTATAATGAGGCAACTGTAAGTTTTGAATAGTCAGACAGCTGTGCACTCACCAAGGTTGTTGATCTCTGTAATAAACCTTCTGTCACTTGAGGTTTCTAAATGTCGATCCTATACACATTAAACATTTTTCATTAATAAAATTGATATTAAGCAATATCGCTACTTACTTTGATTAGAAATACAGGACTACTACTGAGGAGTTTCTCATTTTCTATCGGTTCAGGGTGTAAGCGCGTTATTGCATTTGACTCCATTGAAGCCGCATATTATGCCTTAATGCTTATCCCTTAAGAAAATATTTACGCTAGATAGAGGAATACGCTTGTGATAACAATAGCAACTAATCGAGCAACCAACGTGGAAAATCGAACTTCGACGATCAGTGGGCACACATAAAAGACCAACAGAGCTTTGTACGTCAAGGTGTCAAGATCGATAACATATTTAATAACAGACTGAAGGTCCTATTAACGAAGAAGAAGAAACTTCATTTCCACGTTCTAACTGAACATCTAGTAACGAGTAAATTATAGCAACTGGAAGAGAGCAGACACAAGCAAACTACTACAACTTCATTGGATGTAATGGATATACTCATTTTGTACCTTCCCTTCACTGGAATTTAAAGTTGACATAAGATCCATTTATCCTCTTAATGTCATGGAACGATTGCACAAAATATTTACAAAATAAAATAAATGCAAACATATTAAAGCGTACAGTTAACCAATATCAAATATTTCCTAGCAGCAAATTATTGCAACCTAGTAAGCGCGAATGTAAATATATCAATTTATAAACAGTTACAGACCGAAAAACGTGTAAACCCTATTCTGCAAATTGATGTATGTATCGTATTCCGGTTGAAAGCAATAATAAGTCTTTAATCCTTTAATTCTGGCTTATGCTACCATCAGATCATCACGTGCTGGTATTTTACATGCTAAGTGGTTTGGAAAAGGCAAAAAGGTTTAAACTCATTTTAAAATGGCTTTGATCATTCGATATACAGGATTATTCATTTTAATGAAAAACCTGTTCTACCCTTAACATTGCCATTGATTGTAATTTGTTTTACGGCTCATCATACTTTTAAAACTTGTGTAGCTACTTTCCGCCCCAAAAATAATTTAGATACTATGTAATTTGAGAATATTTATATTAAGAGAATGCACATGAAATACATTTATACAAGCCCCAGCTGACGAGCAAAACCTGCACAAACAATGCTGACAAAACAATCCTTAAGGATCTGTCTCGTGCCGTAATAAAACCCCTAGCAGGTATTTGTCTGTATTACAAATCTAAAGGGAAGAACCATATTGATAACTCTTTCGTTTAAGGCATTGCTATGCTCGTAAAGGGAATGAACTGAAAACTTTCACATAAAGGGTTCAATTTCTAATCATCGATTACATATATTTTTGAACTTCATCTAATACATCCAGAGTGGCTCAAAATTCAGCAATCTGGCTGGCGGCAACTACAAAACAGAAAGTCGCGGTCTCAGCGGCTTGAATTGTCAGGCACATCGAAGAGCGGTCGGCCCCAGCCTGACGAAGCAAAAATGAACACCTTCAATTCAAAACGTTGATAACGAGCATCGCTGGAACGGACACTTTTCAGGCCTGCATCGCTGTAGAGCGATTACGGAACAACTAATAGCGGAACGCTAGAAGTTATTTAAATACTCCACCAGGTTCGAAAGGAAGCTTCTACTGCACCGAAACGAAACGCGAACGGAACTTTAGATTTGTATACTGTGCCAACTTGAGCCAGTGCATGAGTCGCTCTTGCGATAGTCAAAACCATTGTAAGTAAAAAACAGAGATAAATTTATGTTATCTTCAGCCACCTGGTCTTTTGTCTGCCGGTGATGTAATGACAGAAATTCCTACCAGGAGAATCTTCCTTTTCGAAACGGAAAATGCGCGAGATTTCCAAAACGCTTGCTTTACTTGAAAAGAACGTGTAACTGCAGGTGGTCTTAGGAATAACGATTATACGGTACATTTAAGAACTCTTTCGAGAGAACATTCATAACAATACATACAAGCTGACACTAACGGAAGTATCAATCAACACCTAAATATTCTACCTGCTGCTAGTGATGTAATTTTGCGCGATAAGCAAAACCTTCTCACGTGTTCGCCTGGAAAGCCGTTCCACAGGAGAAGTCCCGTTTGATTAACTGGCGCAGAGTGCTTAAAGCTTTACTACACTTCTAATTGGCACACATTATAACAATTGCTACACAACTGCAAACATATAAAACACATACAATATTCGCACGAATTTACGCATGAAAAACTAGTTTAGTACATATTCTAAAATTGTGATAAATAACACGTGTAATGTATACAGGTATAGCTTGGCTTGTGCAGCTTTTCCATGAATCGATAGAAAGATGCGAAAATTAAGGATAGTTTCGGTCACTTGGCGCTGCTCAAATTTGTCGAGAAACGTCGGTTCGAGAATGGAAGTTGTACTTGACGACGGTATTTTTCTGAAGCCAAAATGAGCAGCTTGAAGATTGTCGATGGGCAAAATGGAGCCATCCTTCCCGCGATATGATGAGAGACCTTTCAGGGCTGCGTTGGCTTGTCGAATAAAGAATGTAGGGCGGCAGTTCAATGATTGGCTACGAGCATCGGCGTCGATCTACTTGCTGACACGAAATGTTCGTCAGCGGCTGGTACGGGGATACCTTTAAAATAATATATTCAATCAGAGACCTATATAAAATTTCACTATACCCAAAAAAGACGTGTAAGAATTTTAAATTGGTAAGTTGCACTATGAAGCGCCAGCGTGGTTCGGTGGTTAGAGAATTGGACTGCGGCGCGGAAGTCTGGAGTTCAAATCCCAGATATATGCCTGGCAAGCGGCCTCCCTGTCGCTTTAAATAATTGGGATCCTGCGTTCGAAAGAATAAAGGGTAATAATGCGGTTGTTTAATGCGTGATGCTCACCACATCACCACGTGTCATGAATTTGACACGCGACAGCCGGGTGTGAGAGCGAGAATACGGAAGCTCTGACCTTCCGCCTTGTAGGCCCAGCTCCTTCATGGGGTGTTAATGCCTCATCATTAAGTTGCACTATGAGATTCGGCAATGGTCTAGTTTGTAAAATTGACACGTTAAGTTTTGCCAAATAGCTAAATTCACGGAACGATAACTATTACATATGCACAAGCTTTCTGATTGCAGATTGGCTTTTGCAGTCTCCTTATCATTTTAATGCGTGCATACAATAGCCGGCGGCGGCGTTAAATCTCAAAACTGACCAAACAATGCCATTAATTATTTTATGTGTCGATTGCAGCTTTGCTTCACGGAAATACTTTGACTTTCTCTGAATCGTAAATTATACTGTATCAATACAAGAATATGCAAGCGATATTCACATTTGTTGCTTTCACGAGATTTTAATGCCAAATGGATGGGGCATTCTGTTTTATTTTTTAAAAAATCGTATATTTTATAAATGCAATCTGTCGATACCTGAATATCAACAACAAGAATTTTTATTATCATTTTTTGCTTTTACCTCTTCGCATTGTTCTGTTCTAATTATCCGATATTAATTTAAAAGGGAGCCACAAGAAAACTTTATACTAATTTTGTTCACTCTTTTTTACAACATCCTTGCGTTCTGAGGATTTCTGCAGAATAATGCGGTTGATGTTTCTACATGTCAATGCGAAATTTTGATTGTGTCCAATAATTGTTTAATAAGTTAAGACTACATCATTAATTGATAGTAAAATGTCAAATTTTACCATTAACCCTTTTACACTTCTCGATACGTAAATATAAACGATGGCACTATCCTTACTATGCATACTGTGGTCCTTCTGATTCAACTTCTTTGTTTTTATTTCATGCGCAAACCACTAGATAGATATCTACGAAGGAATTGAAATACACGAAGTAGTGTTATAATGGTTTATTTCTCATTTCCCTTTTTAAAAGCTGCTAACAACAAACTACTGCCACTGTTTTTTTAAACACATTTAATTTTTTTCGGGGCAAGTGATCAGATTAATATGGGCGTATTGGTTGTAGCATTCCATAGTAATTAGCTAAAAGATTTGTGCGGTATTTTAATTTGCCACCGTTAGGTAGGCAACTCCTTGATCCTTAAAAGTTCCAGTTTTGGTAATTGGTCGGTATAGTGGAGTTCTTGCAATTGGATGGTGAGTTTAGGAAAATTTACAAAATTATAAAAGAGAGCTTCCTATATTTTTGTCTTTTTCTTATCTTTCCTCGAGTATGGAAATTTTGAATAATCTGCTGTGATTTTAGAACGAAATAGGTGATTTATTACATCAAATAATTCGCAAGCAATTACACTAGGACATATTTCTTCTTCTTCTTTCGGCTTCTAAATCCCGAAGGATTATAGCCCCTTCTGACGAAGGATACACGATCCTGGTTCGAGGTGGATCACTCCTCTATTTTCACGTTTTCACAGCTTGTTACTGGACTTGGCGTTCTCAGTGATTTTATTCCATACTTTCTTATTTTTACATGCACCCCTCCAGTTTCTGATCTCCATTGCCACTATATCTGCCATTACCATGTCCCACCATCTAATTCGAGGTCTGCCTCTTCTTCTGTTTCCTATGGGTTTCCACTCCGTAATTTGTTTTATGGGGTCATCAGAGCTGCTCCTCATGATCTGACCTAGCCATTTTAATCGCTGCGCTTTTATGAACCATACTATGTCTTCCCTTTTAATTTCTTTATCTATTTCGTGATTCATCATTTGTCTTGATTCATTATCTTGCATTTTAACTGGGCCTAGTATTATTCTCAGGATTTTCCTTTCGAAATATCTCAATTCTTCTTCTTCTTTCTTTGTTAGTGCAATTGTTTCAGCTGCATAGGTTACAATTGGTCTTATCAGTGTTTTGTAAATTTTAATTTTAGTGGCCTTACTGAAGTTTTTACTTTTAAGAAGTGGTTTATTGATGAAATAAGCTTTGTTTCCCTTTTGAATGCGATCTTTCACTTGTCCTTCTCCACGTATGCTGATCATTGTGCCTAGATAGTTAAATGTGTCTGTGACTAGTGCATTTTCTACGTTTTCTTTATTTCTTTTGAGATGCATGTACTTGGTTTTGTTTTCGTTGATGTTTAGACCAAACTTTTTTGCCTCCTTATCTATGCTATCGATTTGTTCTCTTAGTTCATTTCTGGACCGGGCAATTATTGTTAAATCGCCTGCATATGCTATTGCTTGTGCTCCTCGACTAATTATTGTACCTTGTAAGTCTGCTCTTCTGACTATACCTTCAAGCACTAGGTTAAATAATGTGGCTGATACTATATCTCCTTGCTTTACCCCCATATTTATCTGGAATTTATCTGTATATGCTCCTTCTACTTGTACAACTGCTTCTGTGTTTTTCAGTGTCATTCTGACCAAATTTACTAGTTTCCTTGGGATACCAAGGTCTTCCAGCACTTCCTGCATTCTTTGCCTATCTACAGAGTCAAAGGCGGTTTTAAAATCGATAAATACGAAGTATAAGTCTATGTTGAATTCTGTTGGTTTCTCAAAAATTTGTTGCATTATGTGGATAGCATTGGTGGTTGATCGACCTGGTCTGAATCCTTGTTGGTAGTTACCTGTGATTCGTTCTGCATATAACTTGAGTCTGTTGTTCAAAATTCTTGAGAATATTTTATATGTCGTGTTAAACAAGGTTATACCTCTGTAGTTTGCGCAGTCCCCTTTGGCACCTTTTCTTTATAGAGGGATTATTACTCCGTTATTCAAATCTTTCGGCATCTCCTCTTGTTCCCATACTTCTAATATCAGGGAGTGGATCTGTTTGTGTAGTTCTTTACCTCCGTGTTTTAGTGGTTCAGCGGCAATGTCGTCACTTCCTGGTGCCTTGTTGTTTTTTGTGCTATTAATAGCGCCCTGAACTTCTTCTAGAGTTGGTATACTTATGATTTCTTCTTCGTCATCGCCGTTTTCTTTTGGGTTTACATTGTCGTGTTTTTGTTGGTTATCTGTACTTAGTAGACTGTGATGGTATTCTTTCCATATTCCTTTCACTTCGCTTTCTTCATACATCATTTTTCCTTCTGTATTTTTCATCCCTCTTGATTTCACAGTTGGTTTGTATTTTCTTCTTTTTATTCCGCTGTAGAAAAGTCTGATGTTGCGTTTTTGTTTGTATCTTTCTATCTCTTCTAATTTCCTGTTTATCCATTCCTTCTTCTTTTGCTTACATAGTTTGGTTTCTCTCCTCTTTATACCGATCTTGGTCTACTTTTTCTCTTGTATTCAACCACTTCATTCTTGCTGTATTCTTCTTTTCCGTTGCTTCTCTACACTGTTGATCGTACCATTCTTTTGTTAACTTTTCTGATTTATTAAAGCCAATAGTTTTTTTGGCTTTTTCTATAATGTTCATTTTGAATTGGTTTCATTGTAAATCTATTTCTGTTGTTTCTCTTGGTTCTGTCCTTGCTCTGGATTTTCCTCTCTTGTTTTTTCTTCTTGTAGCTTTGCTGTGTTCAATTTTCTTTTTCGCCACTTTTTTTCGGGTTCTCTTACTAAATTTCCTACATTCATCTCTGCTATGACTAAATAATGATCGGTATCAGCATTTGCCCCTTGGTAGGTTCTTGCGTCCTTGATCAACTGCATTTTATTCTTTGGTACCAAGATATGATCTATCTGGTTCTCCACTCTTACTGCTGGATGTCTCCATGTTACTTTGTGGTGTCTTCGGTGTTCAAATTTAGTTGTAATAACAAAGAGATTTAATGCTGCTGCTAGGTGACACATTCTATATCCGTTATCGTTTGTGATTTCGTGGGCTGTATTTTTTCCGCATACTTCTTTCAGGTGGTCTTCTTTCCCTACTTGGGCATTAAAGTCCCCCATCAATATTATTTTGCCTTGATTGGTAGTTTCTTCACAGATTCTTTGTAATTCTACATAGAAGCTCTCTTTTTCATCTTTTTCCACTCCACTTTACCTCCTGTACTGCAGTTATGTCTATGTTGTATTTTTCTATCTCTTCTGCTACTGTCTGCATTTTCCCGGCCTCAAGCATTGTTTTTATATTCCATGTTGCTAGCTTCATTTGATTTGTGTTTCGCTTCTTCTTACACTCTTTTTGTTTCTTTTTAGCGTTAAGTACGATTTCTGTTTGTGTATTGTTTAACTCATTTTCCGTGTTCATTGTTACTTTTAGTTTACTTTTACTTTTATTTGTGTTTTCTTTTTGTTTATTATTTGCATTATTTTCCTTAGTCATTGTCCTTTTCATTGCTTATGTCGTCATAACTCCTTTTTGTTTTCCCTTCTTCAGTTTTTTGTTTTTAATTCTTTACTCGTGTGATCCCACACATACAGTTTCCCCCAACTTCTAGTTTTTGGTATCCTGTTTTGCTTATGTGGCCTTTTTCTCTCTCTTCTTTTGCCTTTTCTCTAATCGCCATCTGTATTTTCCGTTTCATTAGTGTCATGTCGTTTTCAATGTATATCTTGGTACCTTTCAGCTTATTTTTATTTTCCATTATAGCCTTTTTCTGATTCCATTCGCTCAGTTCTACTAGTATTGTTTGTTTTCCCTCTATTCTTCCAACGCTATATGTTGCTTTACATATTTAAGGAGCGCTTATTATTCTATGGAATTTTGTGGAATGCTTAATTTTTGGAAAGTTAGCTTAATTTAACTGGAACATAACTGTTTCCTTAATTAAGTCAGTTGTTACCTAGTGAATTGCTGATTAGTCTCTCTGCTTTAGTTACGGATCTGCGAGTAGTCATAGTCGGGAGGTTACCTGATAACCAGAAAAATGTTACTGGGGTTACTTCAGTATGCTTCCTATCTAAGCTATACTTGATAATTCAGGTCGGTTGTATAATCAACTAATTATGAAAACCATCTGTTACCGAAAGGAATTTGTCGTTACTTGATTTGGTCTGCTTCCTATCTGCGCTGTAAGTATGTACAAGTCAACGGTTTCTGTCAGCGTTGCGGGGGTCTAGTAAAGTGTAATATCGGTTTATTACGAAGGCTCCTGGAAAAGAAACATAGTAATTTTTTGGTGTTCTATTTGAATTTTTAAATTAATTTATTGAGAAACCACCTTTTAGTATTGTTTGAATCGTTCAAAACTTGATCAGCAGTGTTTTTAATATCATATGCCTTTGATAACGCTTGGGACGAGAAATTACCGTATAAAATCAAAGAAATATTGTTCTACAACTGCTATCAAAGTTTTTTTCAGATGAAGCTTCTAAATGGCGAAACAATGCTATTTTAGACGGCCAAGAGTTAAAAAAAGACAAAGTCCTTAGACCAATATGCTTATGCACAGTTAAACTACGATACCGCAATCTGAGGCTCTTGCTTATAAAACGTTTTATGCTTTTTTTTGTAATATAGTAAATCTTCTGAGTTTATGATGAATTTTTCAAGCATTCTTGATATCATATAAAATTTGCAGCGATCCTGTCATTCGATGTAATCATATGGGCCAGTTATTGTCTAAGTAATGTGTTTGGTTATAAAGTTAACTATGATAATATTCTAAAAGTTGCAACTCACAAAACCTGTTGCACCCTTTTAAAGGTTGGGCCATGTGGTATTTTTAGCAACCTGATCACTTCCTTTCAGTCCGGACGCTTCATCTTCCAACTCCACCCGTCCCAGGCCCTTCCCTGCCCTGCAAACCTTAACATTTAGAAATTTTAAATATTTTCCTGCCACTTTAAACGTTTGGGGTCTCATTTCCAGGCTTCAGTCAACCCAGAAATGTGCCGAGGCCAGAGAACGCAAAAACCTCTTAATTTAAAGGACGTCAATGTTGCAGATCGGCGCGATACGGCCGTTGATATTTATATTTCACGTAGGAAACAACCGTTTTTGGGTTGTGGTGTATGGACAGAAGTGCATTTGCATAATTTTCGCTTTGTTGCAGGGGCGCTTCTCGTTCAGCGGTTTGAGCAGCAGCCCGCCTACACGGAAGTGAATCCGGGTCAAACACGCGCTGCTAGCGTGCAAAGTGCTCAACAAAAAGGGATCCTGTTCCTGGCAAAAGGATAATAAGGTACGTCTGAGAGACTTTTTAGTCTTAATTGCGCTGTTCGGAAAAGTATTGTGGCTCGTAATGGCAACTTTAAAAACGTAGCGGTAGCGAGGGCGCTCGCTAAGTGTTAACCCTTGTAACCGCCCCCTTTTCTACTTATTCTACAATAGGGGACTCAATTTCATCCCAACCATTTATTGTATAGTTTAAAGGGTTCTTATTACTGCTAATCTGGCCGTGTGTAAATTAATACCGCCCTTCTTTAAACACCACTGTGACCCCGGGTCGGTTTTCTCTTGTTCAATTATTTTTACACTTTCTCTTGTCTCAACATTTCGCCTCTCATTCTTTCACTTTCACAACATTCACAGCTGCTTCTATTTCTTCAGATCATAGTTTGTTGGGAAAGCGTATTGATTTTTTTCTATTGGGTTCCTACATTGTCACTTCCCACAATTTAATTTTTTCGCCCATTTTACGTACTGTACCGCACTATAATTCCGTTTATTGGAATTTCTCTATTTAACTGTTCATTATTGTTCTCTTTAAAGCGCATTAGTAATCCTTTTATTTTCCTGATGTTCTCCATGCTGCGACGGCGTAAGGGACTGCTATTGTGATTTGAGTTTTAAAAATATTTATTTTAATATTTGAACAAGGTCATTAATTTTAAATGTGTTTGTTACATCCTGTTTCTCTGTTATAGATAGATATTTATTATTTTGCTATGAATTTTTTAAATTTCAACTGTGATTTGTGAAGAACCAATCAATCAGCTGATCAACATTACTTTGATTTTTTTAATTCTCCAGACCTGTGCCTTATATGAATGTTTGCTTCTAGCTAATACCCTAGAGAAAAATACGGTGTTATATATATAACATTGATACTTAGCTGAAAAGACTGCTTTATACGTCCTGGATGAACGATAATCACAAAATAAAGCAAAACTCATGGATTAAAACTACTTTATGGCAGCAGCATTAGGACAGCTGTTAAATATTAATGTTTCTGCTTGAAAGCACTTTTAAACATGTAGTTTGCATTAAGCTTTTGATTACAGGTCAGATGTGGACTTTATTCAGCTCGCTGTTCATACGAAAGTGATTTTTTTGTGCAAAATTTTGAGCTAACTTATTCCCTATTAATAGTTTCTATAGGCGTGTATTAGAGTTGTCTTAGTCACTGCACTCACTACTTTTACGTTGTCACTACTGCGCGTAAAATCGATATGAGTCGTTTTAGAAACTCTTTCAGCAGTTCTTGAATTTTATGAGCGAAGCTCTAGTGTGAAATTCCATAGATACTAGTTTCAAAGTTAAATTATTATTATCCTAAAGAAGTAGTTTTGGTAATCGCTCCCAATTTATTTTGTTTTCGTTTAATACACTTATGAATAATCTTTTATATTTGTATAGTATGGATACAGATAGTATTCGTGAGCAGATTACAAGTCTTTTAAATTTGTCACGGGGTAATTTAAGTTACGACCCCGCACAACGCAAAAACGGGATCTAGTTACCTCAGTGCAAAAGGGATGTACGCTGGAAGAAAAGAATCGCTTGAGATGGTTAAAATAAAAACCTTGTAGGTATTGGAAAATCTGTATAATTTTTATGGGCACTACCTGATGTGTTTCCTGACTATAGAATGGAGGTTTCCACGCAAAAACTATCTCAGCTATTGGAAGGGTATTCAACTCGAAAGTATGACTTACTGTGTGTCGTAAATTTTAAAATGCCTATCTTACTTCGATAATTCGCGTAACTGAATTCCGCTTCACAAACAAATTACACACAGTTACATTTGAGAACTGCACTGAGATGCCAAGCAAACTAAAACTCTTCCTGTTCGTAGCTAGATGGCATTCGCTAGTGGTATAATATCACAGAAAAACCCATTTTGCTTAAATGTACTCCCAATGAAAATGCAGTAGTAACTGCAGTCAATTGTTAAATATTTCACAACATGCATTACTTAACTCAGAAAACATTACGCAAAATAGCGATAATTCACGACACAGATTGAGTAACTTAATATAAAATATCTAGAGTGGCGGTAATTTACAACATGCATTGTTGACTAATAGAAGATATTCAATTTATCTCGAAATCCGTAGTGTAGCCGGCGGCGATTAAAGCAAAACAGGAAAGTCAGACACCGTCGCTCCACAGGGTGGTAATGGCGAGACGACAAAACTGCTGTAAATACTTTATTAGAGATCGAGATAAAATTCTACTGAACAAGGAAACGGGAAACGGAATTTTAGAGCTGCAGATTGTGTCTTGAGAATTACTAAATCCAACAGCACCTAAAATAACAACAATTAGCCGACAAGGTCTTAAAATTCCCTCGACCCTGTTCTTTGTCATGCAGCACTACTACCGCTTATTTTTACTAATCGTCAAATGCAATATGTTTGTTACGGTTTCAAATTATGGCTCCATTCATGTTCGTTAGATTTACACTACCGTTCTCAGGTTTTAATTATGTAGTTCAGTGATCAAGCACTATGCCCCATAATAGCTTAAAGGAGGGCGAGTAGCTTAGTACTGTGCAAATGGGTGGGGTCGCAGACTTAAGTAGAGCAGAGGGCTGGCTTGCAGCAGTTAAAATGATTGTACCTAGAACAATGAGGGAACAAATTCTTGTTATCTAAGGGCGCTACTTGGTCTATATACCGGTGTTGTAATGGGTAAATTCCATTAAAAAGATGTTCTTCTTGGCGATAAAAAATGTGTTCATACCCAACTGTAATATTTAGACTTGCCTTTCTTCCTGATTCCTGAAACAGCTTATCTGACTCCCTGTGCTACTATAAATAATATTCACACCATAAATTTAAGAACCCTATTAAGATAACATTCATAAATATGCATGTAAGTGGGTCAGCTTTGCAGCTGCTACCGCAACAAAGATTATTTGCAAAAATTTCTAAGAAGTCTATCTACATTTCGTAACGTCACGATGCGCGATATGCAAAATTTTTACATGTTTTCTCAAGAGGAAAAATTCTACAGGGGAAACAATATCGATACACGCGCTTAAGCAGGTACTGCATAATGAAAATGCACCTGACAACTTATATCACAACTGCGTTACTTACTTATCAACACATAGGATTGTCGGTAATTTACGCATTCAAAATCTTAGCCTAAATAAGAATTCATATTTAACTTAGTTGGGGTGTAGGTCATACTTGACAACAAACAGATGTAAAAACTGAAAAAGCCAGATTTGAGCTCAGATCCTGAGTGGAGTTAGTGGCTGGGTAACGGAGACGCCGTGTTTAGGCCGCTCGATTTCAGATTAGCTACGAACATCGGCGTCGGTCTACACGCTGAAAACGAGAAGTTTCTCCAGGGCAGCGTCGGCGCCAAACGTAATTTCGCAAGATGGTTACGAGATGGTAGATAGTGGGATGATGCGATGGTTCCCTTAAATATAAGGATTTTTCGCGTAGAAATAGTGCGAGCCGTGTCCTAACATAAGTCACAAAATATTTGCAGAGGAAGCGAATAAAACGCTGCCCTAGGAAATCCTTATCCGAACGGAGGTCAACAGGAAATTCCATGATGCATTCAAGAAACAATGAGTCGAAAATTGCCGGATCTAAAATCGGTATACCCACTCTACCTTGTCGGACTCCCTTTGCCGGTTGAATTAAAAAGTCAGTCGCGACATAAAATATCAACCTGCACCTATAAAGTGGTATTTCTGAAAGTGAGTTTCTTTCGACGCCGACAGTATTGGTCAAGCTTTAGTGTTTTTATTTATCATTTGACGTGGTCTCTTTTTCCCATTTCATAATTCATGTGCTAGTGATAATTTTTCCTTCCCACACGTTTATGATTTATTCTTTGATTATGCGTTTTATTTAATGGGATCTTGTTATAGAGAAACCCCATTTATGACACGTAACAAATCTTAAAGGTGCTGGAATTAGGTCAGTGGAAAGGAGGAAGTCGTAACCTGAAAAAAACTTGTTTGCGATACTACCAACAATTGTATCAGCAAAGATGCAAGTACAAATTCGTGTAATTTTTTCCAGCGCCACTTGATGTATCTGCCAATAATAGATTATGCGAATTCTACCAGTGGAACGTTCCACGTCGACGAAAAGCTCTAAGATGATTTACGTTGCGGAATTTCTAGAAAGCCTCGTTTACTTCAAACTGCCTCCCGTGTTGTAACTCCGTTAATATAATATTCTTAAAATGAAAACAAAAGAACTTTGGCCTGATCGTGACGTCATGTCGCATAATGAGAAAGCCGAATCATAGGAAAAATAAAACTGATAAACTTGCAACAAGCCAGCAAAGAGATCATTTAAGTCATTTCTGAATAGATGGGAGATGAAATAAAAGTCAGAGGCTCATTACTACTTATATTAAAGAGAATAAAAACATAAGGTAAACCGTTATAAAAATGAGTTAAAAAAGCATGTTGAGTAGGCTTAACAGGAAATCCAAAATTTCTAACCTACGCTTGGGCTAAAAGCGGCGCCAAACAAGCTACGTAAGTCATGAAAAAATTCCGCTCTAGATTACATACATGAATTTTCGGATTCCTCCAATTGAGACACATATTGTATATATTGAGATGGTATTTAGCCCTCAAATCGGCTCTGATTGCAGTACAAGGAAATAGCAAATTAAATCATTAAAGCACAGAGTTGTAATAATGCAAGCATCTGAGAAAGTTCACATAAATTGCCAAATCATAATAACACTGGTATAATTCGCCAATGACATTGATTATATTTGAATGGGCACAGAAATATGGAAGCTCAAATTCCGTGTATTGGGTTTAGCAATATAATTTTAATCGTAATATAATAGATTTGCACAAACTAAAAGCCGAATCTAAATTAATTAAGAACTGGCACAAAAAGTTCAAGTTAGACACAGCTTAAAAATGGAAGCGTCGAAAGTAAAGTCATTAGAGAATGGGTAGCAAATGAACATTTTTAATAAAAGTGAGAACAAGAATGACTAGAAGAATAAGGCAAAGAACATAGAAAAGCCAGGCAAGTCATTTATTACATGAAAATACAAGACTTGGGGATTTGAAGAGATTGAAATAGCAAGAAATTAGATGGAATTCAAATAAGCAAGAAATTAGACGATGTTGGTGGATTAAAAAACTAGTCAGTGTAGTGATAAACAATGGGCATTTAAGTGTGGTAAAAAAATCAAGTGAGTGGCGCATAAAAAGACGTTGAGAAATAAACAATTCCAAAAGACAATAATTCTAGTACATAAGAGATTGTAATTAACTGATAAAATTTTGTTAAATTAGATTATAAGTTATGTTTTTGTACCTGGTTGATTTCTTACAATTCAAATCTGTAGACAGTGTTTTGTCAATTACGACAAGGGGATAGCAATTGTTCTAAATAAATTGGTGAAAGTGCTTGGTTTTTGCTCTATCTTTAATTACCAAAATTTCATAGAGAGCATAAATGTATAAAAAAATAAATAGCACCATCGTAATCAGCGAATTCGAGTGTATCAGCACAATTGGAGGCAAGAGATTCCAGGTATTTGAGTTTTTGGCGTTCCGAGGCGACGACGGCAGCCACGGCTTGGAGGCGATTTCCCGCAGCATCAATCTGCAGCACCGTGGGAAGGCATAGGGTGTCAGGATTCTTCCGGCAGCTCCACACATCAGGCCAGAACATAATCCAGCATCACGAGCAGCCCGGGGAGCAAGATTACAGCCAGATTCACCATCAAAAGGGGGTCCCGAATCTACGAAAGTGAGGTTAGTGAATTGTCCAATTTTGATCTGCCCGATCGGTGTGAAAATTTGAGCATACGTTAATTACGACCTGGAGAACACGAAAATCGTAACAGTTCCCGTGGATGGAGAGGTATTTTCCCAGGATTTTCAATTAAAATCGTCAATTGGAGGCACCAAGAAACAAATGCGAATACGGCGTCCTTTTTAAGAATGCACCAATAGCTAACGATCTGGAAAAACAAAAGATTGCCTAGAAGCCGCTTGAAGGCAATTATTCAAAATCTTACCATCAAAATTTGTTCATTTAATTATTGATAAATCAATTTCACACGCGAGCTGAAAATAACTAGAACTTGTTGTGATAGATTTGACGTACAAACGGCACATTACGCCTACATTTCAGGTCAATCTGCCTACTTTTCAGAGGCGTACCGTAGAATTTTAACTTGGAAAGTCAGGAACCCAACACCCGAGATTTTGAGTTGTAATTTCATGTCTCTATTTAAAATTGAGCTAGCGAAGTTAGGAAATCAGATGAATGGATTAGAAAAAGGGCAAACTACCATAAGAGTAATTCTCAATTTTGGCGTACCCAACGAAATTAATTAATCAGTTAGTTTGATTTAGCAAGTGGTAGAATTAAATTAAATATTGTGTGGTGACTCTTTTTATTTATCACATTAATTATAAACATACAAATATTATACGTACAGGGTTATTGCAATATAGAAGGTCAATAATGTTAATAGTATTCAATCAAACCTGGTACTTAGATCAACCTCAGGAGCGTCGGTGAACACAACGGATGTCTAACTTATAGCCTTCCGTTGCTTGCAAGTTTTATCTCAACTTGAGTTAACATTTAAACTTATTCTAAATCGAATTAATTTTTAAGAATGTTGATATAAAACAACCGGAAAAATGATTTTAAAACAAATGAAAAAGGCGACACTAATCCTAATTGGTTTTTCTTAACCACCCTGCAGTTTAAAATGGTCGATGCTCAGTAAAACAAAAATGCTATTGTAGCCACACCATGTGTGAGGAACGCTCTCTAATTTATATATACGTGAGAGTTTGAGTGTTGGATCACTATTACCCTAGGACGCATGGACTTCAGCAACATTTGCCAATTAAAATTCTAATTTCCAGGTTAACGCAATATAGCAATCCGTTATCGACTAGTTGCTCTATCAAGCTAAACCGCACGAACCAGGCGATAACAATAATTTAATTCTGCACTTTTTTACGTGCCGGGCAAAATTAATCCCGCCTGTTGTTAAATATTCATAACTGTAGCTTCCTAACGCATATTTGCTTAGCGAAATGAAAGTAGGTTGTTTGAGCGAATATTTCAGGCCACACGTGGAATTCGTCTCGGTGTTGAAAACACGGCCGTTTCGCGATTTACCCTGCCGAGAACGGGATTTTTTGCGGCGCCCTGTGTTTGAACTAAGTTTCAGCCCAGTTGTTGGCATTGTTTACTTTGCAAGAGACTGGCTTTTATTAATAAATAATTCAGGCCGCAAAGGTCGTCGGAAAACAAAGAGTGCTTTTTCAGATAACATCAGCCCTAGTAGGCCGAAGTGGTGCTTTAAAATTACTTAAAAGCTGTTCTATTTTTGGAGTTTTTTATTGTAAAAGTCGAGCAAAATTTGATCGAATGTCAGAACAGCTAGTAAAAATAACAAGTACAATTAACTTATAAATGTTAGCGAAACCTTATACGCAGTAGGTAAATGATGATAGCAAGTCAAGAATTTTGGAATATAAAGCAGAAGTCATAAACTTTGAATATAAATAAATTTATAAATACTGGAAAATGTTACATCAACTCTTCAGTACGCTGCTACTTCCTTAAGACATTCTTTTATTACACACTTTAGAAACGAAATTATCCCCTAAAATCCTCGTTGAGGTTTTGCGATTTGCTGCAATCCTATTTTGGGTACTTCAACGACTTGCCTTTAGGCCGCTTTTTTGACGTGTTACTGTATTTATTGCTAGCTTAGTTAATCTTTAGTTAATCTGTAATTTATCGTAAATCCACCAACGCACACATTAAGCTCAGTTTATCTCACCTTTCATCTGATCGATTGCTCATCACATGCTGTAGAAAAACTACGCCACCATTACCGTATCATATGTATTCCTACCAACAAGTGCCCTTCTTGCTTGTATATTCGTTCGAGGGGATTCTGGCTCTTTCTAACAGTGATTGACGAGTGTGGACATGTTACAGGCTTTGTACTGAACTACGTGCATCTTTGCAATCATTGTTAGCTATTCTTGCGTTTTTCGCTTAAACGCAACATTTGTAAACCATTGAATTTTGCTCTTATTGTACTACTGTAAGTGTCTGTAGTTAGTAACTAGTAAGCGATCGTACTTGAGGTATTTTCTACAGCTCTGTATGGAATAATTAAAAACGGCAGCTGAAAGCTTGGCTACGACCATCGGCGTCGATCTACACGCTGACAACAAGATTTTCCTCTAGAGCTGCGTCGGAATACAAAGCGCTCATATACTGGACGTTGATATACGGGGTGTCGACGGGACGACACGAGGGTTCCTTTAAATATATCCAATGCGGGATCGATACAAAATTTCGCAGCACTCAAACAAGACGGGAATTAGCATTTCAATTTGATGGGAATGTTCGACTAAGCTCATCATTTTCCAAAATTGTTACGGTATGGCTTTCCCAACGGTTACATTTACGGAACGATAACTCTCACAACACACAGTAACTCTTTGCTTGACAATTCCTGTACAACTATAGATCGGTCTAAGCGCTAACATGGTAAATTGTGTAACAAATATAAATCAAACGTGGAAGCATCGCAATTGTAGAAATACAAATATTCTAACTGCAGTTTACATTTCTCAGGCTAGTCAATTTAATAATTCCAATTTTTCACAACTATGTAAAATTGTTTTGTTTTTAAAAGTGCACCTGGATGTTTTAGTTAATTTTATGTTAATGCCTACCTACAATGTACATAATAATTTATAAAATGAAATGGAAACTCTGAATTGTGTAAAAAAATCTCGTTTCCCTAATTCTGCTCACTGCGCGTAACGCCTGAAATTAGCTTTAAAAAACCGAGCAACAAAAGCGAAATTGAATTTTCAGCAGAAACGGCGCAATTGTGATTCTGTAAATCGGCTTTAATTTTTAAACCAAGTGACTTTCTCTGCTCTAATTTAGACTAAAACCGCCCAAATGTCTATTTCCACGCAGCCGAAACTGCGGGCGCGAGCACGTATGGCGAAAAATGTCTCTTATTTACCTTTACTGCGGCTTTAATTAAAACAAAAACTGGCGCTTAGTTTCCCAGCCCCTTGTCGAGGCGCGACCTCCCTCTTCCAACAGTATATCTCTTGGCATCTGCGAAGTTTCAAGAGCTCGTAACCGCGAAATTGTTCAAACGCAAAAGATTTAACCCTTTTAAAGTATTTGCGACCCCGCTATTCGGTGGAGGTCAGCCAAGTTTCGGGCGCGCGGAGGACCGCTTTGTTTAAAGTGTTAAGTTGCCGCGGCAGGGGTGCGAATTTAAGTGGTTTGGAAATATTTTCCTCTTGTTAAGACGATCAAAAACGGTTGCAAAGAAAGGAATGTTGCAGAAGCTTACCAGTTTTCTCATATAATTCTTTTGTGTTGTTTGGTGACCTATATGGGGTGTCTCCAATAAAACTTCGACAAGCACTTGAATTTAGCTCAGTAATATCAGAATTCGGAGAATATAAATGAGACTATGTTGTTTTCAAAGAAACTCAGTAACTATGCAACAGAAAAAGTGTGGGTGTCGCTGCGTTTTTAATTAAGACGGAAATCAAATTGATGCTCGTAGCAGTAACTGGCTTAAAAGAGATAAATGGATTTATCTTCCAATACTGAGTTGGGTTTCAGCTATTTCCAAATTTGTTATTTTATTGCTTAGGCAGCCCCATACTTCAAATTTAACTTCAACGTCCATCATAAAGATAACTCAATCTACACTCAAATGTATTTATTTGTTGGCCCTCTCTTGTGCAATCGTGATAAATATTTCCGTTTCCTAGAAAATAATTCTTTAGATTTTGTTTTGTTTTTATATATCTTTAGAACAATTCTCGTTTCGAATTTAAATTCTAATTAACGCTTGATCAGATGTATGTATTTGTTATATATTTCTGTAGGTTTAGAACCAAAAAAAGGAAATAAACATATTATCTAGTAGAGAATGCACTATATTTTTGTTTGATATTTGAAAATTAGCACGTAAAATTTTACCCTAGTAACTAAGATAGAGAATCGGTCATGCTTAATATTATAAAACTATACCATCATATGAAAATCAAGTTTGATTCCTAGTTGTAACTTAAGAGACAAAAGGCTCTATGCCTTTACGTTAGGTTCGCATGAAATTTTGGTAGTTCCATATTTAGCATACCCCTAAATTACTACAAGGATGTTTCGTTGGTTGCTCAACCACCATTAAATTCATCATTGTGCAATGTGGGACTTCTTAGGAGTGAGCTTTGAATTCAATTTGTACTCCTGACGAAAGTTTTTTAAAACAATAGAAATTATAACAACTGTACAACTAGAAACAACTGCAAAATACTTGAGTAGGAGATGAGTACAGGAACAAGTACAAGGTATTGTTTCAATTTAAAAAAATAATATCTATTTCCCAGATTCTATCAAATGGTTGTATTCTCCCGCATGTACCGTTTGCTTGATTTAAAAAACCTGAAAAGCTCTGTATTTTTAGGAGAGTGGGGGTTCGTAAAATTTTCTTTGCATAACAAATAAATATGGGCGATTTTGTTGAGATCTTTTGACTCGTTCTTCTAAGAGCCGTTTCATAAGCGATCAATCCTGATGGTCAGTTCTTATAATCAAAATACATTGCAATATCTTTATAATCCACTGGCGTATTTAGTCCGCAGAGCCGTCAGTACATGCTCTGCGCATGTATGCCCAGCTGGTATCAGAACTATTACATGTATGGGCGACTTCACACGCATCCTGACGGTTGGTTGTGGACAACTGGTCTGAGCTGCAGAATCATAAGCTCTTTAAATTGTTTTTGAACTTGTAAAGTTTATCGAAATATTTCTAAATTACAAAAATTCCATTTGCTCTCTCTTACTAATGTAGGATAGAAAATAATTTCAAAATCATTTAAACAGATGGAGAGAGTGTAGATCACGTGAGAGAAGATATTTGCCCTAAAATTCTTAAAACACAAATGTCTATAAGGAGATGATTATTTGAACGACTGTTGATGAGCTAAATAAATGAAAATACTTATATGACTGCAACATTCGCAGAACTGCACTTCGCTTTACAAATTAAAATCACACAGCAAATTTAACAACTATATTAACATAACATTCATCACATTATATTCAAACGGGTCAGTCTTACAGCTGCGATCGCAACAAATAAGAATAAGCAAAACAATTCCTAAGAATTCTACTTGCATGTAATTAGTAAAACTATCAGATGGGCTCGGCTATGAAAGAATTTCACAATAGTGCAAAACGCTAAGGTAAATAAGTATAAACATATACTGACTGTAATTTACGCACTCTACCACACATATTTAAAATTGACGGTAAATAGCACACGCAATACTAGATGCAAGGAAAACCACAAACTTCGGGCGTCGTACAATGTCTTGGCCGTGCTAAATTGCTTTCCACCAAAGTTAAATGCTGAAGGCGTACTTGAACATAGTGCTAGTAACTGGAAGGCGTAAGCAAAATGAGGAACTTCTCTAGAATATCGACGGCAAATGTTGTGTAGGTCTATACATTATGTAACGACAAATAAATAATGTAGAGAGGCAGTTCAATAATTTTCTACGAGTACCTAGTGTAAATCCACACGAGGTGAACGAAATGTTCTTTCCAGGGTTTATCGGGATGTCGGAAAGCTGCGAAACGATAGAATGGCGTACGGGGCGTCTATAACATGGTAGCTATATAGGGCGTATCGGGACGAGATAGAGAATATTGCTTTCAATGCTTCCTACCATCGGTTGATGTGAAACTGCGCGAAACTCATAAGTAAGTATTTCAGAACTTGTGTGTATAGACTGGATTTTGGGGAAGTTAGATAGGCCATAATCAATGTAATTGTTGTCTTCGCATACAATATTCATGGAACCAAATAACCATCCACAGGCTACGTTTGCCCAGTTACATTTGGGTAACCTAAAATCTTGCCGCGGAAAGTAGCTCGGCCCGATGGGTGGAATACAATGCATTAAGGGTAAATAGATTTCCACATAATTACTACACTTTGCTTAATGTATAGTCTGACACTCTAACGTTTATCTTCCACGTGGTTTATTGTTATGTCTAACCTTGTCAGAACGTGACATTTTTAAAATTTGTTTATACGGCAGTTGTTATAGTTCGTTCTTTAATAGAGAACCATCGCTGTTGATACAATTGACAAAACCCGACAGAAAGAAAAGTGTGGATAACAGTGCTGTAAGTTGCTATTGTTAAAGATGCTATATAATGCAAGATTGCTAGAATTTCGCAATTAATAGAAAATTTTTAAGCTTGTTAGAAGATTAGTTACCTTTTTATTTTAAAATTATGAATAAGTTTGTTTGCCCACTAGGTTTAAGAATGTGCTGCACTAACGAGTTAGCATTTCATGCTAACGCAACTGCCTAAATCACCGATACAGATTCACAACACTGTTCAGCAATAGTATATTGTATGTTAAGTTCATTCTTGCCACTTGCGTATGAATATTCCTGGTTGAGGCGCCCTTATTCACCTGATTTAAACCATTCCGTTTCTGCAGTTGCTCCATTCACCATAGAACAGAACGAAATGAAAGGTTATCGCCAATGCCTCATTCACTCCACCAAAAAAGGTCTTAGTTAGTAACGCCATATCGGAGTGACAGCTACCATCAAACAGAAAAAAGTCCTGCGATCGAATTTGTAAGACAGCAGTATGATATGAGATAAAGTCACGCTTATTTCATTCTGCTTGGATATACTGTTCTATGCAGTACTAAAATTTGTTCTTAACTTCCATATTATTATACTTATGTACTTTTTTGTATGGCATACGCTAAATAAATAATTAGACAAGCACTCCTCAGCTGAACTATGGAACAAATATTTAATGATGTCACCTTTATATTTAAGCTCTGAATATAACTACAGTACAATTCATATTAACATGAAAAACATGGCGACCGCAGTGTTGGTACAGTGTTTTACAAAGAGCCTGGTTTATTTTGCTAACTCACGTAAATTCTAAAAAAATAATAAACTGCTTTGTATTTAAAACTATTCAACTAACATTCTTCTTAACTGATGCACAAACGCAATACAAGACACATATTTTCCTCTTTAAATTGTTTGGATTCGAAAGGTAATAAGAAATTTATTAGGTATTATTTGAGCACATATTAAAGAATTCTACAACTGAAAGTTTGTTATAAACACAATTAACCAACAGTTTTATAGGTCGTCGAACGTGTTCTAGCATTGGTGTGGCTACAATTATCTAGCCATTCACCGCTCGCTATACTCCAACGGATTGCTGTAAACCATGCAACCTAGTTGGCATCAGCTGTGTGCTACACCAACATCCCTTTAGGGGATCCAAAACTGTCAATTGTTTTCAAAAACTCACAATTAATTTCTATACAGCAAATTTTACAGAGGGACCTGAATTTGTAAACATGCACTTCGAATGAAGCAGTCCCTGTAAAAATACAACTTTTAATTGTGTTTTTATTAAATTTTTAAGGAAATTCAGCGCCACAGGAAGCGCATTGTTGATATTTTGAAAAATTTCCGCCATAGTTTTCTCTCTACCGTGTGACGTTACCTCGATGCTAACTTGAGGCTGAAATACTGTTTAGCTCTTTGTATTGAATCTACATATTGTGTTGATGTTCCTCGAAGTATGTCTAAAACTGTCACGAGAAGTTTTGTAGCAGGTAGCATAGCCTGGACTCAACTTTGAACTAGGTCAGTGCGACCGTATTGAACCAAACTAACAGTAATTCTATAATTGCACGTTAGCTTTCTGCTTTACATAATTGTTTACTGCGTTCTTACTTGTCTGATAGGTGGATGAAGAAAATTTCTAGCGATTTTATAAAATTATTATTACACTTCTTTTCAATACCTGTACACTGTTGTGGTTTGTGGATTGAGCCATATACCATCTACTACGATAAATGCATTTTTAAAGCTATCTTTTTAGGACAACGACGGGGTTGCTATCCTGTGACAACGCAAAAGTGCTCAGTGGAAGAAAAAGGTTTTAGGCTAGAAGGAATGTTGCTTGCGATGGTTGCACTTAAGGATACTTAAGCAAATGTTGATCATTTGTTAGGTGCCATCTACTGTATCTGTCGAGATGGAAAGTTCCTTTCGGTTACAGAAATTTGCTCAGCTCCCAGATATGCCTTACCTGGCTTTATAAATCGAAAATTCTTTCCTTACTGCAAAATTCGCGTAACTGCGTTCTGCTTTACAAATAAATTACACAACATTAAAATAAAAAAATTACTGTATTGAAAATTACGCAGACGTATGCAATTAATGCGGGTCGCGCTTGAGGGCTAATGACCATAATAAACTGTCTTACTTACTTATGTTGAGCTAGACAAATAAGGTCTAAATTGCTTCCGCAGGCTCTGATCACACAAAACAAGTATTTATAGAGCGCGTTAGTTTGCTTAAAGCGTTTTCCTCACTTCCAGCGTAGATGTAACTTATTTCTAACGAGATTATTCATAAAATACATTATTTACAGTTATAACTTAGTTTGGAATACAGTAGTTTGGCTGGTGGCGAAAATGCTAAATCGGGAACATTCGGGTTGAAAAAAAAGTGGTAGGTGGAGTGGGCTTGAAGAACGGCTACGCAACTCAACGTCTGTATTCAGGCGACGTGAAGAGATATTTAACATCGAAATGTAGGGGTTACGCCAGCCAAAACCATTGCTCTACGGAGCGGCATGAAAAGTACGTTGGTGGGACAATAACATTTCTCCAAATATACGACCGAAGGTCGAAAGGAGGTTTCGCTTCACAACAAAGAAAAGGGACTCGAAACTTCAACCTTGCAGGCTGTGTCTAGGGACTGTTGGAAAGAAAATGGCTTAGATACACTCGCAAACTTATTTTTTAACAAAACATTTCTAGTTAAAAAACTTCTTTTGATCTTTACTTACCCTTAACTAGCCTAGATGGTTTTACTTTGTTGTTTATCGTTCTTTAACATCTCACTATATATATGTTTTGTCGACTACCGTAAAGCATTTGACTTGGTACAATGGAAGCATCTTTGGTACATTTTAAAAGACATGGGTGTAGCTGAACACTTGATTGCACTGGTCAGGGCTCTTTAAACATCAAATAATGCAAGTGTGAGAGTTAATGGGTTAGAGCCAACAGAATTCACGATAAAAGCTGGGGTACGACAAGGATGTATCTTCTCTCCCATCCTTTTAAATATATACTCAGAGTACATAATGCGAATAGCGCTCGATGACTGGGAAGGTGGAATAGTAGTAGGTGGTAGGAGAATCAGCAACCTGAGGTAGGCTGATGATGCTGTCCTCCTGGCAACCTCAGAAGTTGAGCTGACCAAACTAATTGAAAGGGTGGAAGTTACTAGTAGACAGAGGGACCTGCTTATCAACCGTAATAAAACCAAAGTACTAATTGCAGATCGCCAAAGTAATAACCACCCAGAAATTCGGCAAAAAGCAGGCTGCAACACCGTAGAGAGTTATATATACTTAGGCTCACTTGTGTCAAACAAAGATGGTTGATCTGATGAAATTAAACGACGAATAGGAATAGGAAAGACAGCAATGACTCGTCTACGTAACATCTGGGAAGATAAAAATAAGTCGTAGAATCGTTAGTATTCCCTGCATTTATGTACGCTTCGGAGACATGGACAATATTAGCCAGCGATAGGAAAAAAATAGACCCTTTCAAATGTGGTCTTGGCGTAGACTGCTCAGAATTCCATGGACTGCTCATCGTTCCAACGAGTCTATCTTGCAGGAATTGAAGATCATACGACTATCATCGACTATATTGCAATGGTTTGATCTTTGTTGTAATATTATAATGAAGATGATAATATAAATAGCAATTACCACTACCTGCGAATATTCTTTTATTTAGGTAAAATTTCGACTGACTAAAAATACTCACTGGGTTCGTTAATTATTTATAAAGTAAACAGTATTGTGCCCTTTATTATACTTCGTCCATCTGCCAATTAATCTTACAGAAGCTAGCTTGGTAGACAAGATGACTCATATCTCAAAGCTGGGTTCCCTGATACGTTAATATTAAACTCGTGTGATATGCCACTGGAATATAAATTTGACTCGAGCGCGGAAACGCTATTTCTGTCAAACTCCTAGCACAAATCGGTTTATTTTGGTTAGTGTTTCGTTTTTGTGATTTAAACTAATAAAAGGTGTTTTATGAGCGATTTATCAGGTAAATTTTGAATTATCGCGCTCTTAGCGTCACTGATTCTCATTTGTTTGCAGGCAAAAACCTCCACTTCGTTATTACAACATTAAATTGTTTTTTTGGAGCGTCGCTATGGGATCAACATAACCTCAAATTTGATTATGGCAATTACTGAATATTTCATTTTTAATGGATGTTAAACTTTGCCTGGGTCTCGTTCATGAAGGTTTGCTCTAGTAGTCATGTGAATTTCCGGTTGATAACACCGTTACTTTCAGTAAAAATTTGGTACCTTGTCGATGAAAGCTGCGGCAGCTCATTCGGACTGCAGCTCCTGGTGATATCTGCCGTATACGAGGTCCTGCGGTGCTGCTAGCGTTGTGGGGGCCTCCTATATGCTGTGCTGGTATGCTGCTGCTAAATCTTGGGCTCAGGAATTCAAAATGTGCCTTGGCTGATGTTCGGGAACTGCGTTGGCTTCCCCGATGTCCTCGGAATGTGGTCACGATAAAAAATTATTTTTGGTGGGGGAAAATGTTACCCACATTCTCACAAGTGCACTGACAAATTCTTGACACACTGGTGTACTTTTTATCGATAAAATTAATTATTTACTAGGTAAAATATGTAAATTTCAGAGAGCACTGAAACTGGTTGTCATTCAATCATTTTATTAATTTGTCTCTGGATACTGGTCGTTAATAACAATTGCCTATATAAGTTATACAAAACGAAAATTGACCAAATACAATACAATAACTTCTTAACTAAATTTAACTTATAATTAAAATTATGTAGAAAATTCTTATTTCTAAAATATTTTTCTTTTAATTTTGGTTTTAAACTGTGTCATAGCGCCAATCACTTTGTGTTAGTTAAATGGTCTTTCACCCGCGTAATTACACTGACTTGTTTGTTCAATCACCAATTTTGTTTCGCATCCTGCTGTGTCCATTTCTTGTAATTTTTTTAACTGTTCGCTTTTCACCAAATTTTCAAATATTGCTGTTCCATAATTATAATTGCCTGTTCTGTTTGGTTTATGATCGTTGCAACGTATTATCATAATTCTGCTTCAATTACCTTTATTTAAAGTGCTCATAAACATATCCTATTTAATTATTCTGACATCTACGCTTCAATTAACACGCACATATTCTAAACCTCTTACTTTTGGCTAATTTAGAATTATCGATTCCAATCTATGAAAAACAAGCTCTGCCCTTTGCCTTCTTTACTCAAATAAACTCATTACTACTAGCATTTCTTTGAAATTTTTAATTACGGATTGAAATTTACGTTCAATCTTACAGTTGCATGAACTACCCCAACTCTGTGCTATCTGACTTGTTTTACTTATTTGTTGTGCTGCAAGCAGGGTTGAGTAGCGGGCTCAATATATGCCAAGATATTACGATATTTTAGACACATCACAAGAAGAGAAGATGGGCTAGAAAAACTTATAGTAGTAGAAAAAGTGGACCGAAAAAGACCGAGACGCCGTTCACCAACCAGATGGCTAGACCAAATTAAAAACCTAACCGGAAATACAACACACGAAGTTATTCACAAAGCACAAAACCGCGAAGAATGGCGACATTTAATTCACCAAACTAAAAATCTATATTAATCACGACACTTCAGACATGAAGTAACACGACTAAGAAAAAGAAGATACCTGAGGAACATCTACTGCATGTTTGATAAGGAAGATTCAAATCTAGTTGATGAAAATTTTTAAATAACAAATTTTTGTCTCGGAATAATTTAAATTTGAATATAGAACTTCTTTTGCAAAGTTTTTGAGCCCTCATACGTATTTTGGGAATACATAAGTCATATTATATGTACTACATCAGCTTCCAATCAAGAGCATAAGTTCTCGATTAATATTTTCCATCAGGATTTATACCAACTATTTAATTACATCGACAGTTATAGTGAACCGGTGTTACATTTTGCTTGAGGGTTTTTCTGTTTAATACGAAACTTTTAAGTTTCTTATTAAACACCGACCCCAATTTGTTGAATTTTTGTGTTGATATATAGTTGGTTATAAATGTGTTATAATCAAATCGCAGTTTTTTATATTCTTCCGGGCAATGGCAATCCGAGTATACACCAGAAGATACTCATGTCAGCTACACATGTGGTTTGTCTAATTTTTATTGTTTCTTTTCGAGACTTACATGTTTTACTTCTTTGTTCATTACTCACATCTGTTTTTAGTGAGCTGATTAGAACAGTGCGAGCCTCAACTTACAGAAAAAGGAACTCAATAATCTTACCACAGGATGTGGCGATACCTAACTTAATATCAGACCTAAATATTAGCGTAATTCTATTATAAGCATTGTAGGTTGTCTATTTTGTAGACGCAAGCTCGTTCTCCCCTATGGATCACTCGATAGATACTAACTATATTCTCAATGTAGCAAGGAACAAGGAACAACTGGTTGGTTTAGTCGTTGCAGTCGTCATCCTTTACTTTCGTACAGTTCTCTCTGCTTAAGCTCCAAAGGGACAAACATTCCCCACAATGTACCACTTTCCCTGGAAAAATGAATGACAAGCGACTCTAGACTAAACTGCGCTCCTGAGGGACGAATCGCGGCGTGTCGATTGACTCTTCAGTATCGATGATCCCCGGAGGATGCGACTTACGGTGATTGTTTACAGCATTGGGTATTCCGACAGTGGCGGTGCCCCATCGCTCAGACTTGCATTAGTATTCCTTGAGAGGGCGAATTCTCGCGGGGAACCAGCCTCCCGATGATTCCTCGGGATGAGTTCCGCTTTGAGTCGTCCTGGCGCCTCCGCCATTAGTGTCAGGTTTAATTTTGGCGTTTATTTACATAAAAACGCCTAAACAAGTGACGCCTTTGCCACGCACGTCACCCCCGGAACATACGTGGGAGAGTAATGAAAAACCAACGATTGATGGGCTTCTGGGATTTGAATCTGTTAGCAGCCTGTCATGTTTTGATAGTCGGTGACGATTTGCTGACGCTGTGATTGTTTTTGTGCGTCTGGGAAGTCAACAGTTTGGCATTAATTTTATCTGTGATTGACACAACCGAATATGAGGCTGGGTAGCTAATATTAGTTCTCCATAATGACAGAATGACCTACATGCATTAAATTAATTTAAATTAGAACTGATACGAGATAGGATTGAAACTAACTTGAATGCCACCACAGATCACTGCCTATTGACTGCAACAACATGTTAACAACAAATTTCATGACGCTTTAGAGTATTAATACTACAGAAACTCGTAAAATTTCATTTATAGCGGCAACTGCTTTCAAGACTGGTTACAAGTAATTCAAGCGATTTCAGGATTATTCCCAGTCGGTGGAGGATGTTAAAGAAGTCAAGAAAGTATTTCGATCAGAATGACGACTCACTGTTTAATCAATTACCCAGTATTAACATACTTAGCTGGTTGAATAAAATCAAAATATAATTGGCTACAAGTGGTTAGAGCAACTTTATGATCGTTGCGAATCGGTCGATGATGTTGAGGTGGTCAATGATGCGGACGATCAAACTGACAAACTGACTATTGAATAAGTTATGAATAACTAATATCCTTAACTGAACCGTTGAAAGCATTTCAACTGGTTACAAGTAGTTTGAACGCTGTCATGATAATTTCGAGTCAGTTGACAACGTTGAGGAAGTCAATGAAGTGGATTGTCGAACTGTTAAACGTTGAATAAATTACGGAAAATTAATATCCTTAACTGACGGATTCAAATCATGTTAGTAAGTGTAAATATAAAGATAAAGGACGCAGTATTCGAACCACACGTTACCGATCATGCTCTGATTGTCGATTGCGTGCTCATGATGTCACTATTTGCATTTGAGGAGATATAAACCCGGGTAGCTAATATTTTTCCTCCAGCAGGGTGAGAGCTACGTGAGTTAAACTTAAATAAACTAGAATTTATAATAGGAACACCGTCACGACTTATCTAAAGGTAGTATAAATATTGTACTAAACTGTTATTAAGCCAAAGCTGCTTACATAAACGTAATATACTATATATACTGCTATATACTTATATACTACGATCGTTAATATATATATACACATAAAAAATACAAAACTACTATGTGCAATTAATATACGCCGTAAATAAAGATTAATGTTTAGTTGTATGTCTACGAGTTCAGAGCTAAATTTTACTCGCTTTTAAAACTTCATCATTAACATATGCCATGATTAAACAAAGGGTTTGCAATTTTACGCACTCCAACAATTCACTTTAGTCCGGTCCTGCGCTAAGTGTAAATGTTCACTTTGCTGACTATGCGGTCACGCCTTGCAGCCGACGTCAAAATTCCTCGTTAAAATATGGCGGAATAATCAGCTATGCTCGAAGTATGACGCAACTTAGCACTGGATTGTAGATTTGAGCAAATACATTGGTCGCTAATGAACTAACCTGTTTTTACTTTTGTTGCCAGCAAAACAGTGAATCTAGCCCCTTTAATAGTATCGTTCGCTAAATTTTTACTTAGCACGCTCGAAAGTGAGCTCGGGTGACTTCACCTTGAAGCTTATAGATGTTTGATCCTCAGTGATGCTTCCCAAGGTTGTACGGCATTTTCAGGGCTTGGGTGTTTCCCCAAAACTAGGTGTTGGCCGCCCGCTACCTTCACTGACAAGCACTAACGTCTTCAGTTGACACAAAACCCCACCACACTGCGTCCTCTCGCTTTATTTTTAACTATATTCGTAACTGATCGGCTTAAGCACCGGAATGCACATAAGCGCGAATTCAAATGCAGAATGTGTCTTTAATCTAACTAATACAACATCAAAGCTACAGGTCAGCTCTATGCCAGCAGTTTATGTATTAAAAAGCTCTGGTAGATGAATCAGGCCCGTTACAGGTTCAAGAAGAAATCACAACGCCCCCATCAAAAACGTTAAAGAAGCCAGTGAAGTGAGTGGTTGACTCCCGATTGACGTTTGAGAATTTCCGCAATTCAAAATACCGCTTACTGTTCGATTCCAAGTATCTTAATAAATATTAATATGAGGTTAATGAACTTAAAAGTGTAACGGCAAGCTGCTTCTGTCGGATAAAAATTACGGAGTATTTTAATGTCTCCATATTCGTTATATTGGGCATTACACCGACTTACGGTTGTGTATTAAATTAAAATGATTTTAAAAAGAAAACGAAATTAGTGTGAACATTGGATAAATGCGTGGCAAGCGAGAATATTTTGAGCGGAACTAATTGCAATTTGTATTTTACTTTATTCTTGTTATTCGAGGGTTCGTCGCAGTTTTTGATTGCCTTTGAAGTATACGATATCATATTTAAAAATTCGCCAAATCAATGCAGAGCCACGCGAAGCCTTGGATTTATAACTCTATTTGTTCTAGAACTATAAAAGTTTACTGCACCAAGAAATCTAACTCTTTCCCAAGAAATGGCTAAAAGGCACAGGAGATATAGGGAATATGGTCGCCACGATTTATTACACAATGAAAGTTGATAAAGGGCCATCTCTCCATGACATGAAACAATATCGTGGTACATAATTCTTTCATTATGCCATTTAAAGAGTCGTGTCTCCCTATCTGCGTGAAATGGGTGTAACAGTATATAAAACTATAAAGCAGTGTTCACCACGGAGCTGCGAAGCTCATTTTTGAGTATCAGTGAAAACTGAGTACTAGCTAATTCTCATGAAAACTTACAATTCAACGTAGATTTTTTATATACTACAACAGAACGTTTACTCTAAAGATGTAAATGTCAACAAGAAGTTTCATTGTGGTTGAATTTAAACTGGAGTGCACAAGATTATTTCTTCATTTTCCCAATGACATATGTATAAGGACCTGCCCTTTAAAGAAGAAGCATTTTCATGCAGGAAACGGTCGCTTCATCGGCGTTCATCGATTCGCAGTGCTTTTGCAGAAAGTATTTTTGGAGACATTCTTTTGCAAATTTTATTGACAGTTTTCGTGAAAGCTAATTTGTTTTTCCTATAATGTTGCAGGAACTGTAATTGAAAAACCGGGAGTAAATTGTGATATTTTCCGGAACATTATGATTTAAAGAATGTGTCATACAAATTATCAAGCTATTGAAGCATTAGTTCTGATCAGAAGACTGGCTTATGTGAATCGGGTTATTGGTTAGGTACTGTAGGATAGGTCACTTATTCTTATATGTCAAACATCTATCCACACTATCTTAGAATCAGCGGGTAGGAATATAGAAGGTGGATACTTTTTTGAGTGATGAATAATTATACGCATCCTCTTAGTAGGGATTACTTATTTACAGAGTGGGAATTGCTGTTGTTCAGTAGGTTGCATTGGATTTTACTTCACTTGTGATCTGCTTTTTGTGTTGCGTGCTCTTGTTTTGAGTGTTGGAGTTAAATGTTTTGGCCTTATGATTGTGATTGGATATTAGAGTAAATGATTGTAAAGAGGTTCTCTTCGGTTAGGGGTATACGCCATCTAGCAGCAAAGGCGGAACCTGTCCAGGCTCAATACAGAATTTTTGTAGTCTTTCTTTCTGATTTTTGTTCCTTTTACCAAAATTTTTATTTGTATGCTGTAGAGTTTGTCTCCAAACTTAATTTGTTCAAGTTTTGACAATTATTGAATATTAGGTTACTTATTCTCTTTAAAAATCCTTGCTAAATTTCAATTTACAACAGGTGCCTTCTTTGTAAAAATGGCGAGTTTAGAGGGAGAGTTATTTCCCAATTTTGGAAAACTGATTCCTTGGATTGCTTCTTATGTCGTACAATGTAGTTCTTCGGTGGTTGTCCTGGTGTACGCTTGATTCATTCTCTAATATCGTCCGGAATAAGACTTATGTGATGGTTATGTGACATGTTATAATCTCACTGGTTAAACTGTCAGGGTTCCATGAATTATTCGAGAAATTTTTATTAATTACTTTACTTTCGCCTCGAGTATGCTCAGACGCCCATGGGTTCGTTACTACTCAAATGTATAAGTACAGGAATAAACAGTTTGGAAATAATACTTATAATGTTTCTAACTAAGTACACAATAAATCGTAGTAATGATATGTACAAAGAATTATAACATAAAATTTTATCTGGTAAACGGGCTGGATAGATGCTACTTGGCGGTTGGCAACCCGAGTTGCTCCCTAGGATTCTCTCCAGGAACGTTTGGATGAGGTAGATCTCCAGTTTAGTTTAACTATAGATGATTGGCCTGAAACGTGCTCTACTAATGTCGCCGAAAATTACGATTGTTTAAGAATTTTGTGTGCGGACCAATTTCATTAATAACTAGTTTTACGGAGCTGGTGACGTGTGTAATTAGGATTTTAAACTCGGCAGGCCGCGGGGCTCCAATGGTATATAAGTTGAACTCCCTAGGAGTAACACAGATAGGGCCTGTTTACCTGAAACGAAGTCCTCTTTTTCACGAACCTGCCTTTCGTAAACTACCAGGGTGGCGTCATTGGACTGACAATGCTATTGCTACCAGTACGCTAGTATTTTAATGAGATTTTACATCATAATAACCTCGGCAAAGCTGGTTATTTATAGTCAATGTAACGTAGTGGATGTCGGGAGTAGGATTTAGATTAACAGACTATCCTACGAGACGGGCTCCCGTCACACGACAGAACTCTGTCAGGTCCAGGTTAGGAGGCTACGAAACGGATTCCCATTACTAGGCAGAACTGCATCAGATTCAGATTAGGGAGAATGCTCAACGAGACAGGTTCTCCCCACAGGGTAGGTAGAGATAGATCAGGAAAGTATTAAGAAAACAGGCCAGGCCTTGGGAGGGAGACCTAGAACTGTAGGTCAGGATCAGGATCTCAGGTCTCAAGTGCTTCAAATGGATGAGAAAGTTGCTTTTATACTTTTTGGTCCGCGTTGCTGGTGCATTCGCTCAAGGAACAATTGGGTGGTAGCGGCGCTGTGCGTGCTTATACGGGACTCTGCGCACCGCTGGTGGACGTTTTTTTTATCTTCTGTTCGAGCGCTAGGGCGATGTGAATGCAGTTTGTGGTGGAGTAAGCGCCGTACAAATGTTTGACATAATATTGATGGTTTAGATAGATTTGCTACTGGCGCTAAAGTAACAAAACCACATTCTAAAAGTATTTGAGAAGCAACTAATCGCTTGATGCCCCAGGTGCGAAATCATTTCGCCTCTTCTTACACGTTGTTTGTTACTGGATTTATTGCATGCCGTTGGGTGACTCTTCCAGTTACATTCAATAATTCTTCGAATACAATTCAAGTGGGGTTAATTAAACCTTCACGGGTCCTTGATCGTTCTATGTTCAAATTAGGAGAGGAGATCGTAAAGTTTAAAAATACTTCTGTATCGTAACATATATAGCATTACGTATTCAAATAAAATGTCAAACCTTAAATAACTGTTCATTGTAATATAAATTTTTTATTGCAATTTTGTCACGGAAATTACAGACATTTGATTTCTTCAGATTTCAACGGTTACTATTTGATAATTACAGTTATGGCTACATAGTATAGCCCAAAAAATCAATTATCGCGTGCCTTTTGGACACATCCCAGGGGAATAGCGGCGAACATTTTCTCAAAAGCAACCTTTTATTTACCATAAGTATAGTCATTTGGCAAAGGCCGTGTATGTACTTAAAAACATATTATGTTAATGGTGCCTCCCATTTCATCGTTCAAATCAATTTAGTTAGAGGCAACTACTGCCCTAAGTTTAACAGCACTAGTAATAATAGGAGATACTATATAAATATTGAATTTTATAAATTATTGTAGTTCCAGTATTTTATAATTACTTGAATTATTAACTAGATATTTCGTTTGTACTTGTCCGAGCAGTTTTAAAGTACATTACTGTTAATTAAAGGAGTTTTGTATTCCTTTTACAGTACGTTTAGATAAGTAGTGGATATTACGTGGAAATTCCAGTAGCTGCTTCTAGCATTCCAGAAGCGTCGCTACATAAAAAGTAAAACAAGTACCCTGTGCAGCAACCTTAAGATATTTTTTCGCGCTTAATAAGCACTTCTGGAACTCGGAAAAGTTTCATAGGTGTAATAACGCGACAAATAAAGCCGCCGCTTTTTAGGGCAAAACAGAGTAATTTCCGCGAATGTACTCCGGAATTTACATCTTATAATATGAAGATTTTCGAGGCTCCCTTATATAGTCATATGTAAAATATAAAACTTCGTATTTATGATGAGAGGAACAATAAAATCGCTGTAAAAAATACATTCCGAGCTATTAAAGGAATATAAATGTCCCCTTTATTTTCTCCCTGTGCTTTATGACGCGCGTCGTATGTCATGTAAATAACTTTTGTTTGACGACTTAATCATTAAATGCGGCTTTGTGTGCCTTTTTATTAAAATGGCATTGACAAATCGCAAGAATTTATGGTTTAGAGATAGCAACGCATTTTTAAAGTTTATAATGTTTGTGGCTAAAATATTTTATTTGGAGAGAATGGTCAATTACCGGTAGACTAGTTTTGTCTGTCGTTAACCAGAGAGCCTCGTTCGACAAATTAATGCATGCCAGCACAGGCGAATGGAAAGTTAGTGGTTGATATTGTACAGTCTTATAGGAGTAAATGTATCATCAGCTTAGTAAATTACAAGCATTCAAGACTGTAGCTTTTCTTTTAATCTTCGAAATAAGTAATTGGTGTACTGAAAAAATTAAAGTTTCTAATTTATGCATGTATTGGATACACAAATAAATTGTTTATTTAGTATATAGTAACCACAATTTTTTCTACGGAATTCTCATACGTGTTATTTAATGTTATAAGTTTGAGCGCAAACGTTACTGCGACTATGATGCCTATTCTTACACGCAGCAATAATGTATCAAATAGTAATACTACGGATGAAGTATATAAAATCGTGGAGGCATGGTAAAATTTTAAATTACAAAAAATTATATATAGGGAATCTCTGTTTACAATATGCCACGAGCTTGAAGGTTTCTTTACTAGCTAGTGGGAAGAAAGGGTCGTAACCCGCAAAGGGGGTCCGTTGTGGTGGTCAAAATAGTATTATATATGTTATTGATTTCAGAAGAAAAACTGTCATCGGCGACGGGATATTCAACTTGCATTGCCTATCACTTATCCTGAAAAGGAACTTTTCTCACTGCAATGAAACCGTGCATTGCATTTTGCTTCAGAAGGAATCAGTGATAGTATCAAATCTGACACCGCTATATTAACAGCATAGCAAAAACACATTTACAGTCAGTCATAGTTTGCAAATAGCGATCTACATACTCCAGAGGCTTAAAATTTTTATACTTCAAGCGGTCAATTCTTAAAATATTCCATACATGCACTAGCCAAAGTACTGCAGGCGAACACAAAATTACAACATTTGATGAAAACGGGAAATTTACAATTACAACATAAAACAAGTTACTACCTTACTGTGAGAAATAGGGGAAAATGCAAGAATCAGTTGCCCCAACTACGTTACGCTGTCCTGCAACAAAGTGTGCCAACCAACTCGTCGCGAAGGACGAGGTTGATTTCGATAATTGTTAATTATGGCAGCGACCTGTTGATTTAAGATATGTATTGCTCTAGGCGCCACCGCCTTTAATAGTGATAATATTGGTTTGTTCCTTAATGACGGAAATGGAAACAAACTAATTGTGTTTCGGCAGTACTGGTGTGCAGCTTACCTTAATTGAATTCCTTGCAACTGCTGACTTTCCTTACACACAAACAAATTGTATACAACAGCCTGATTGAAATAAAGGGCGCGACTAATTTAATTTAAGTGCATTAAATTTTAATATGTGTATGTAGGTATTTAACATAAATTGAACGGTACGAAAGGGTTAGTACTGTTACTTATATATTGTCATAACCTGATTACAAACTGCAAGTTTTTCTATTGGCGGTAGCAAATACTTTGGTTCTTAATTCCTTGACTTAAGGAAATATTATAGTTACTTTCTCGGTGTCAACTAGTTTCTGAAAAGAGCGTCACCTGTCAAACAGCTGACCACTTCACTGTACATCATAAACGCCTAAAATTAACTTTAGGAGTTTAGAAATTACTGCCTTACGTTCAGTAAATTGCTGGCGCTGGTGCACTCAGCTGCTGCCGGAATGTTTATTAAATGCAGTAGGAAAGACTTCATCGACGAAGGGTCTCTTTGACAAGGGTGACGCTACTAATCCCCAGAAGGTGAAATCAAAAGCGTACTTCTCAGCAACCGCGCTTCCGCAGTGCAAATGCGGGCACATAAAGAATCCGTTCATTAAATTCCGCATGAAACGACTCGACGGTTAAATTCCCCGATGTGGACTCTCGTCGTGATAATTTCCTTAGACCTAAGACCCCGGTACAATGGCCACTTGTATATATATAATCAAATCCCTTTTTTACCCGGAGGGTGTAAGGGCCAAATTCAACTAAAATACAATTCATACTTAAAATACAATTCAAACTTAAAACTACTTCTTTATAAACATTTTCCAGTCTTTTCTGTTTTGTGCAAGTTTCTTTGCTTCTGTTCAGGTTTTCTCTTTCTTTTTTAGGATTTTTCCTATTGTGTTGTCCCAAGTTTCTTTCGGTCTTCCTCTCTTTTTCTTCCACGGTGGTTTGCATTCCCAGATTCTTTTAACAAGTGCTGTGCTGTTTAGTCTGTTCATTTCTCACTCTATCTAGTTTTGTCACTCCCTTGGCTCTTCGTAAGTATTTCATTTCTGTTGCTCTAATCTTACTTTTATCTTTTACTGTTAGCACCCATGATTCGCATCCATATGTCAGAATAGGCCTATATATCGATTTGTAGACTTTCATTTTTGTTTGGGCTAATAATTCCTTCTTATTTATGAGACACTTACTCATCGCGTAATATACTCTATTTGCCTTTTTGATTCTAGCATTTAGTTCAGTATCCTGTTTTCGTTTTTGGTCCAAAATAATCCCTAAGTATTGGAAACTGTCAACCTGTTCTATTAGTTCCCCCTCTACTCTTATGTGTATTTCCTTTCTTTCTTCAGATACAGCCATAACTTTACTCTTATTTTTATTTAATTTCATTCCATTTTCAGTTAGTACTTTATTCCAAATATTGATATTTTCCTCTAACTCTTTTTCACTTCTTGCTACAATTGCAATATCGTCCGCGAAGGCGCATTCTGAGACGCTAATTGTTTCCAAATTTCTGTAACCTAAAAACATTAGTTTTACTAATCCTTGAGTCTTTTTGATCAGTTCGTCCATAAAAGTTACAAATAACAGTGGGCTTAAACTTCCCCCTTGTCTTACTCCTTCTTTGGTGACAAATTCTTCGGATATGAAATTCTTACTTATTACACAATTTCTCGTTGTTTTGTACAAACATTTGGTTACTCTGATTAGTTTTGGCTCCACCTTCTTTTTATTTAAGATTTCCCATATTTTCGCTCTTGGCACTTTGTCAAAGGCCTTCTCCATATCTAAGAAAGCTATATATGCTGTTCTATTTCTTGCTAGGGTTCTATTGATAATTTCTTTTATAGCGTATACGTGGTCTAAAGTGCACTTATTTTTCCGAAATCCACTTTGGGTGTCTGATAGCGATGGTTCGATTTGTTTTCTTAATCTTATTTCGATTATTTTTTCGAAGAGTTTTACTGCTGTACTTAATAGAGTGATACCTCTGTAGTTACTACAATCTTTGTTGTCGCCTTTTTTGTGTAGTGGTAGAATTAGTCCCATTTCCCAGTCCTTTGGCACTTGTTCCTCTTTCCATACTTTATTGCAGATCTTCAGGAGTAGTAATGTTCCTTCTTCTCCCATGTTTTTGACCATTTCGGTTGTAATTTTGTCTCTTCCTGGTGTTTTACCTATCTTTAACTGTTTGATAGCATCTATTAGTTCTTCTCTTGTTATTTCTTGGCCTTCATTTATTTCTATTTGCTCTTCTTGTTGTATTTCTTGGTCTTCATTTCTTTGCTGTTCTGTTATTGATTCGTCATTAAGTAACCCTTGAAAATATTGTTTCCATCTTTCCATTATTTCTGATTCTTTTGTCAATATGTCTCCTGCCTCATTTGAAATTGCTAAACTGTTCACTTTTTTGTCTCCTCTGATATTTTTTAGGACTCTATAGAACAGCTTTTGGTTGCTTTTTTTGTCTCTCTCTAGTTTGTTCCCGAAATCTTCCCATGTTTTCTGTTTTGATTGCTTAACTAAGTTCTTTACCTTTATCCTTTGTTCTTTGTACCGTTCATAACTTCTTTCTGTTTTATCTCTTAAATAAGCTCGCCATCTTTCCTTTTTACTCTTTACTTCCTGTTTAATTTCTTCTGTCCACCAAGCTGTTTGTCTCTTATGTTTGTTCTTCTTGATTATTCCACATACCTCACGTGCTGCTTCGGTGATAACACTTTTAAATATTTTCCACATTTCTTCTATATCTGTATTTTCTACTATTTTCATTTCTTTTGTAAATTTTGCATTTATTTCTTCCTCATATCTGATTGCTACTGCTTTGTCTTGTAGCTTGTACGATTTTATCACTTCCGGATATATTTTCATTTGGTCTACTACTTTGTTTTTCTTAGCTTCCTCTTCGTCTGTTCTTATTTCTGCTACTACTAGATAATGGTCACTGTTTATTTCAAAGCTTCTTTTAACTCTGACATCTCGTATTATTGACCTGTTCTCTATCAATAATTGATCTCTCGCCTCTACTTGGTTGCACTCTTGTGAACTTATGGATGTCTTTGTGTTTAAAGAAAGTATTCGTTATTATTAAGTCATGTATTATACAGAAATTCAAGAGTCTCTTCCCATTATTGTTTCTTTTTTCTTCTCCATATTTTCCTATAGTTGATGTATATGTATGATCTCTTATTCCAACTCTTCCGTTAAAATCCCCAGCAATAAAAATATTACCTCTAGTTGTTTCCATTGTTTCATTTAGCTCGTCCCACAACTTTTCTTTATTTTCAGCCTTCTCATCTTCGTCAGGTCCATATACTACTATTACTGTTTTCATGCTTGTTTTATTTTTAAACTCAATGGTCAGTATTCTTTCTGATACTGCTACCCACTTGTTTACTGTTTCTTTGATGTCTCTATAGAGTATACAACCTATTCCCGCGTTCGCTCTATCTTTTTAATTCTATTTCCTTTCTGTTTAGACTTCGTATATTCCATGTGCCTAAATTGGTGCATTGTGTCCCTGCCTTTCTGTATTTGCATTCTTTGTTTTCTGTTTTTTCATTTCTATTGTTCTTTCCCGTATTTTTCTCATTTTTAGTTCTCCCTTCGTTTTCATTTCCATTGCTTTTGTCGTTATCTTTTTTCCGGTCCCCTTCTTTCTTAATTACTTTTTTGTTCTCGAAGTCTTTGTGATTTTTCTTAGCTGTGCTTCTAACACATCTTCTTTGGGTGACCTTTCGCTGACTAATCTTTTGGTACTAGTGCTTGTCTCTCCGGCTTTCTCTTTTTGCGGCTGTTGTTGTATTGCCAGTTCCTTTCTATCAATATCATATACTTCATTATTTATTATTAGTCTGTTGTATTTTATCAGCGCCTTTTGTTCTTTTAATCTCGCTTCCTTCATAAAAGGAATTAACTTTTTCTGTTCTTCTTGTACTTCCTTAGGATAGTCTTCGTTGATCCATAAATCGGTGTCTCTTAAGTTTTTGGCCTGCTTTAGAATTTCCATTTGCTTGCTATATTTTCTCAATTTAAATAGTATTGGTCTCGTTCCTGCTACCTTGTATTTTCCTAACCTTATGTAATCTTCTAGATCCTTTTCGTTATCCATCTCTACCCCTATGTTATTCATCACCACTAGGATTTTTTCCATTCTATTCTTTTTTCCTGTTTCTCGACTTTTTCTTTGAGTTGTTTATTTTCCTGTTTTATCACGTTCATATCATTAATAATCTGTCCTAACTTCGCATCTATTTCATCCAGTCTACCGCTTATTGATTTTAGTAGCTCCTCTACGTTCTCCATCGCCCCTATAGGTATCTTCGCGTTTGGATGCTTCGGTGTACGATGTGTTGCCTATCTTCGCGATTTTGGCGTGACCCCAGTACGTATGTTGTTATTTTCCTTATCAATTTATTGCATGCAATTTTCCACCTTATTATTTATCTTCTAACCTCCACCCGTTTTAGATTTGGCAAATTACTCACTGGTTCGGTGCTTTGTGTTGCGTATTTTATCTTTATCAGTTTGTGTCGACCTTTAACTTCTCACTTTACAATCTTTCCACGTTTTTAAGTATCTCGATATGGCCCAAATTGGACTTGAATAGCGGAGTCTCAAAAACACTGTCATTAACCTTGACACACTTTTACTTAAATGGCCACTTGTTACGACGGAAAAAAGGTGAAAATTAAGGGCAGAAAAGAATGTAAATACAACTTCAAAAGTGCAGGCACTATGGAATTCTTAGCTTAGCGGGTGCTTGATGATTTTGCCATGGTCCGCGAGCACACAAAAATCACTTTAGGTTTTCGCCAGAGGCGAATGGGCGAATCGACAAGTACACCAAAACAAGTTAAAACCTGTCCTTGGGAGCCGCCTGAATGGCGTCGAAAATTCGTTACAAACATTGACGCAACTGTCTGAGAGAAAAATCCCAAAACATGGCATAGAACGGTATCTATGATTTAGTGACCAATACAATAAGTGATGCTTGCGCAGAATATAAATGATCATGCAGAGCTCGTATTTGCAGCATTCTGCCGTATCACGATAGAGAAGCAAAAGATCTTGCTAGACATTCCATAAATGAACTAAATTTTGGGAAAGTACTAAAATATTAAATATATCCAAAATTAGCAGTAATATGCTACATGCATTATTAAAACACCAGCGGTGTCGGCTAAAGTTTCGGCCTGGGTCCCGCCAGGAGGATTTTCGGACCTGGTAGATGAATATTTGAAGAAGCGTAAAGACAGCTGTACCTTAGGGCGGCATCGCACGGCGACAACAGGACAAGGACGTTGATGAAAAACGGCTTAGACGAGAAGACGGTAGACGGTAGTCACTTGGCTTTTCAATCGTCCCTCTCGCTTAGTGTTTGCGTGAGAAAGTTTAACGCAATTCCCCCGCCAGCATAAAAGCAGTGGCTGTGTCAAATTTTAAATCGATCTAAAAAGAGATAAAAGTAGTTATTTTAAATTTAAGTTTACGTTTAATTAAATTATTTTGTAATGTTTGGTGAAGTTTTCATACATTTATTGTAATATACTGATTACTAAAATCTGTTGTATCTGATGATCCGCACTTACCCAAATATAAGCTTCCTATATTCTATCTCCAAGCTATTCACTATTGATGAGTTCGCTGTCACTGGTTGTATGTATGGGTACTCGCCGGTATGCACGGTCTGAGCATGTAATCTCATAAGCGCATTAATGCTTTCCGGAAATTTTTTTGAGTGCGTTCCAACAACGTTGTATTGTTGGAATGCACGAAAAATAATTTCCGCATATGAATTAATGCTTAAATGCAGATTCGGTAAGAAAATCATAACGACACAAACCCTCACAGTTAGGTTGGTCTACATACAATAAAAATCAAAAAAATTTTGTTGTTGTCTTGTTTACGCCTCGTGAACTAATTTTTGTCTTGGTCATTAATGAGTGTCGTACGATTTTCTTATTAATATTTATTTACAATTATTGCAATTATTTTTTATATTATCTTCGCTATTTTTTCCAAAGGAGGTAACTATTAAAATTCGATATGTTATCGTATACTTTTTTCGTAGATGTTAATTATTTTGGTTCTTCCTACTATTCCAATTGATGTCACGCAAAATGTTCCTCTTCCTCTTAGGTTTTATTGTTCCTCCGGGGAACATAGGAACGTTTTATTCACAGTTAGTGTACTGCACTAAGGCTGTAGGTCTTACTACATGCCAAATGCTAGTTAGAGATTAAATTACGGAGTTTCTCTAGGAACATATTACTAAATTCTAATCACTTCTAAGCCAGTTGCTTCCAGTATCGATAGGCTTTCATGTTATTCACAATTTTTGCTAAACGACTATTATTTATCTTGGAAGCAGCACTTCGAAGTAGGTTGCAGGAAAAGCTATTGAAGAACATCTTGCCGGTGTTCACCTTTTCCTTTATTGGTTCTTACCCATAATCTGTAGTTGTTTTCCAATGAGTGGGTCAATACCTTGGACTATTGTGAGTTTCGCTGTTGTTTTGCACAGTAAATTCTTAATAGCTGCAGTAGTGATTACTGCTTCTAAATATTCCTGTACTGATTCATTTTTCCTATTTAAAGGAATTTCCCTGAGTTCTCGTGTTGTTCTATTGAACCTTTCTCGTGAAACCGTGGTAATTCTTTATACTTTACGCAGTCTTCTCTTTGGGTGTTTGACCTTTTTCGATGCTTTTGAGCAGTTAATGCACTTACTACTCCAAAGGTGGCCTCCAAGGTACTTCCTTTTCTTACCCTTTCCTGAACCAGTTGCTTAGAAAATTCCCACTCTGTCCTCGCGTTGGTTAAAGTTACTAGCTTCTCCTTGCATGTTGTATTTGAACCAAAGGGCAATAAGATTTGCGAGTGATCAAATGATAGATCAACGCATTTTTCTGGTGTGAGGTGGTCTGCAAGGATTTCTTCTTTAATACAGATTTCTATTACATCTGGAAAATTGTGCGTCGCGTAAGAACAATAACTTAGTTTGCTTATTGATCGAATTATTAGATTATTTTTGCCTAGACACAATTCCACCACATTTAGAAGTTATCAGCGGCATGCCTATGATGTTTACTGTCCCTGTCGACTAAGAAGCGGGTACCAAGAATTAGAAGACTCAGTGAACTTTTATTCTTTGATGGTATGTCTTGCTGCACAGTAGAGTATAGAAATAGTTAAGACTCTGTATGTATTACTCACACATGGGCTTGTCCTCAGTCTGATATTTTTGGGCTTTATATTGTTGTATAGAGTTTTGAACAATAATTGCTCTGCGTTTGTTGGCCGCTCCATCAGGTATCATAACTTGTATACTTATATATTCTTACATAGCTACGGTAGGTGTCTCTAATAAGTTTCTGAGATAAGTATAATGTACTGCTTACTACTGTTTGGTAATTATAATTAATTATGTTTTCGTATATAGGTGCCTCGATTAGTAGTTTAGTCGAGCCCAACTTCGGTATATCCTGAGAGTGACTAGATTCAGAACACTTCAGGAATATATATTTTTTAGTCTTCGAAATAGGTACATATAAAATCTAAAAATTTTATTTAATTATAAAACGTATTTACATGTAAACAGTAAATGAAATGAATGCCTTCGGGGTCGACAAGCAATGCACCACTCAAGCGCAGCCGGTGTCCGGACCGGACAGCCTTCAATTCGGTGCTGTACTTCGTAGCGGGACCTTATATAATTAAAATGTTAAATCTCGTTCTCGGTTGGTTTATTTAAAATTGTAAGCGACGAACTGCAGTGAATTAGTGGAAAGTAACCCTTAAAGGTCTTTCTTCAAACGTGGAGAGTGTAGTGCAGGTGCCAGAAAGTTTCTAGATCTAGTTTGGACGAGTCTATAAGCGACATACTTGGTTAAATTTGACAATCGAGGTAAGCGCGTGCAAGAAAAAGTTTGGCAGCCATGGTTAATTGGTTTGCGGGCGCCTTCGGGGTATAAGCGTCTGGCAGCGCTGCAAGACCTCGCCGATCGCCAGAAAGGTCCTCTAGTAACACTTAAATTGTGTAATTAGCTGATATGGCAGTGTGGCTTAGATTGCGTGTATCAAGCTGCAACGAGCTTAGCCGTGGAAGACCCTGTGGAAGCATATTGGAACTCTAGGCGGAGGGGATGACAGACTTTGCTAACGATATCGACGTGGCGGAGAAAACCTCAGGGGAAGGTTGGTTTAACATGGACTACCTCTGGCACCGAGATCGGCGCTCCAAATCAGCTCAAGAGAGAGGTTAGAGCTTTGAAAGTTTTCTCCTAGTCGGTGCATTGGCTCAAGTCACAATGCTTCAGGTGTTGCCTCTGACGGAAACTCGCTTGGCAGGATCAAATGGCGGCTACGGGCTCGCCTCTGGCTGCAAGCAACTCACCTAAGCCCAGGGTCTAGGATTTGTACCTCCTTTATTTGGAGCTGGACTAAATTGGTGGCGGGGCTCAAGTAACTTTAACTGGCCGGTATCCTCGTTGTCTACCCTTGTGATTCTCTCACTATCTGGGCCATTCCCTAGTGCGTCAAGGTGGGGCAAATTTGTTCAGCACTCGCTACTCAGTTGTGGTTTACAGAAGATTCAAACGCCGATTGTGGCTTAATGGTGGCGTTCAAATTCAAACACATTAGTTCTGTGTAAGATACTAATTTGTACAAACGCTAACGTCACAAGCATGTTTAAGTTATGCTCTTTCATGACCCAACGGTTCGTGGCTTATCAGACCCTTAGAATTACAAACTGCTATTTTCTTTACTTAGAATGACTGAGTGGTTTGGCAGATTCGTGTGATATTTTTTTATCTACGTTATTTGAAATCAGAAGTTTAGTTTGTTCTACGTTTTTTGTGTGCCTTACTGGTGGAAATTAAGTATTCTGTAGCTTCTTATAAACACAACAACCTTGTAGATCTTAGGGTTATTTTCATTGAAAAGAGTACATTTTACAATCTTTCACTCCGATACACCACAACTCTTGTTATGGTGGAATTCTCCGCATTTGATGCACCTTTGTTGACGGATGCAATCTTTTTGTGTGTGTCCTAATCTGCGACAACTGGCGCATTGGAAAATGTAGATGTATTTGTTGCTAGCGGTTGGTATATGGTGTATGGTATATGCACAAGACCAACGTTGATAGCGGCTCTTTTTTCTTCTTGTTTTATTTATTGTAAATATTTTTGACATGGTGTCCTTCAATTTATTTTTCATTGCATTAATACTGGTTGAATGGTGTGTTTTATCACTACTCTAAAGCTTCTCTCCCGTTTTAGTTGCCGGGCGTTATTGTTTAAGTCATTCGTCTTTAGTACTTGTGTAGCACCACTGTATATGTATACGTCAGCAGTTACTATATTAATTTCATTTTTATTGACGACTTTCAGGATATATATTTTTTTAATATCACGATGGTAATTTCGAAGTTTAATTAGTGGGTCAGCACTCACTCCAGCAGTGAATGTTGTATTTGGTTTTCTAAGCCCGACTCTTTCTAATTCGTTTATTAAAATGTGCTAGTTCCTGTGGCGCTGCTTCTAGGGTACTTCAGTATGGTTATCTGAGATTCCTATTTGACATTTTAGTGCAAAATGTTTGTCTCTGGATAGTACCATTTTCTTTACTTTTTCTAGTGTGGAATAAATTTGATTTAAGTTTATTTAAAAAATGTGAACACCTTGTGTTGATACTTTGACAATTAACCATAAAATTAAAAATAGATTTTATGTTCAAACTCCACTATTATTTATACATTTTGCAAGATTACGATTCCTCGAGATTTAGGAAGCTGCACGATTTGTGCCCAGCTTACTACGTATTACTTCGAAGTGTTTCAGATTGTCTAGATTTTCGCCGGATTTTCCCAGATTTCCCCGACTTAGCCTAGAAATCCATTTAGGATTTGTAAAAACGGATCAAATACTGTTCGACTTGGAAGTTTCTAAAAAATGGAGGCGCATTCTCTGCGCGAAGCTCAGATAGTTGAGGTGTAATTTGTAATATCTCCAAGACAGGTGCTATATGTTGGAGGTGTTGTTCTGAGACAGAGTTCAGGAGTAAAAGCGTTCATAAATTACCCAGAGAGTTCGGTGAAACTACATTTTGCCCGTCATCAATCAAGCATCAAAATGTGCTAAACCAAATAATATATTAAAAATCCATAAATCACGACGCGAATCATATTTCATACAATAAATTTGCCTTCACCTATACACGCCGTTATTTTTCATAGACTGGAATCGGATCCGGAAAATTTCTGCTACGACGCATCAAACAAGATTTTACTGCGGACTTCCCTTTTCGCCTACGTCGCGCACAAAGAACGAATACAATTTTTCTTACTGATATGATATTTGAAAAGATCCATGAGGTCAGCAGAGGCGCGTATATGAAATGCAATTTGTTCGGAAAATAATACTTCGTCCTGGATCGTCATCCCTGACCAAGATTTATTCAGGCACATGTCTCAGCTCCTACTGCGTGAAATATTAGAAATCCTCGGTAAGCCCTCGAAATACATTCGCATTTTAACCCTACTCACTCCGGTCTTTAGAAAGCATTACGATCCGTGCCGTCAGTTTTAGCGAACGAATACAATTTGAAATATTATTTTGATGGGCTTTATCCGCTGCGTTGCGAGATTAATTCCGCTCAATATTGGCCGAATCTTCGCCAGATTTTTATCGGCCCTAATTCCTGCCCCCGCAATTAAGGAGGCTTCTCGAACGCGAATTCGAGGGCTTTCAATAAGCGGAAGCGAATTTGCTTCTTGCATGCACTTATCCCATCATATTCTGCACAAGTTTCTAGCGAGGCGACTTTGATTTAATCTCAACATTTATGTAAACCAAATTATAATTGGGGATGCCGGCGGAATATTAACGTCACCATAAATCCAGCTATGGTGCACATTTAATTTTGCAGCTGAATTGTGACCCTGTAATGCGCCCTGTCAGGATATGTTATCGTTGCTCACTAAATGGCATTGCTTGGTCCAGTGTAATAACTACATATTTTAGAGGATAGAACCGGGAAACTTTTAGAAACTGGTTTCTGCTGTAACGATTCTAGGGTAAGAAGCTTACGTTGTTGGGGAAGTATTTTTAGAAACATATCCTTCCAATTGTATAACAACTATCCTCTGTTAAGTGCTCAGGTGGATGAGATATAAACAATAGTAATTTGGATTCAGTTATATTTAGACTGGCTGCTTATTCATAACGCTAAAAGACAGTAGTGCTTTAAATGCTCGCAACCTGGACACCCGATGATAAAGTGAAACCCGGCATGTTTAAACTATCAGGATTTTCCCTTACCCTTGCTTACATGTAGGGATACGAATGTTTCATTTTTAAATAACGAAGCTAAATTATTAGGTTCAGATGTAAAGCTAAAACAATCGGTTGCTATAACAAACTACCATAATTTCAAGAACAAAAAAGTAATTATAAAATTACCTACTATTCTATTTAGATTTGGATAAGCAACAACTGAAAATCTTCATCCGTCCCTTCTCTCCATTGTTACTTAATTTGATTACGATGACCTTTGACATTTGACCTAATGTCTCATGATCTCTGCATTTTTATAAACACTTATGGTTAGCATCATGTATTACTTTGCAACAGCTCACCGACATCGTAATTCCTCCAATATTACTCCTTGCCTAGGGAACCAATCAGGTAAAGTCTTACCAAAATACAAACATTCCGAAAGGAGTTCTTATGGTAGTTCCATGACTATCTAAAAGCTTTGACCAAGTCGATAGGTGAATAGTCGATGTTCTAAAGTTTCTATAGGTATAACGAGATAACCTTCTAGGACGGCATATGACATGGGGTTCTGGAGAGGGCACAATCCGGGGTGCTGCTTGAATAAAGCCAACAAACGTGCAATTTCCTGAAACTGTGCGATTAAGTCATGAAATATGGTATCATCGGAAATTGTTTTGATATCGTACGACGCGCACTCCTGAACTTTGTCTTCCATCTCTTCTGCTTCGGCTTCATTGCTATTCCTTGAAGTCTGTGCCCCTTTAAATATCGTCTTTACTTGATTCAGTAATTGCGTCTTTTGGTGTCGCGTTGGTTACTAAGCCTTGGTCGAAGTTAAAATAGGTATTGTCCATTCTTTCGGAGCATCCATTCACCCATGGAGATAAAGTTATATCGTTCTTTACAGAATAATAAAATTGGTTAGGCCTAGCATAGACTAAAATACACCGACATTTTTAACACACCTTGCATTATAGAACCTTTATATTACCAGAAGTTTTCCCTTCTTCATGTTTGTCATGTTAACACAATCATAAATGGGAATATTAAAAACGTTTGCATTTGTATGATCACTATCCTCAGACCTACAGCTCCATTGAAAGTATTTGAGGTTATATATTAGCTATGCATAAAATTGAAAAAAAAAATCTAGCCACTGCTTACGCATATAAAGAAATGTTTTGACGTCTTGCAACTTCCAAAGTATGTTGTTTATTATTTTATGCATAAATGTGAACATTCTGTTTTTAGTCCACGCAGATATAAGGCACAAGACACAACTAATTTAATACTTTGTCTCTCCCGTAATATAAATTGTAATACGGCATTTCTTACACCGCTGTTTATGCCTTTCCGTTTTTTATAAATTCACTTTGCACGTATTCATTGCCGGCATGCTCCATCGAAATGCGATCTCTCTTATTTTATTTACCCAGTTCGTTATTATAATGAACTCAGAAGTTAATATGGGCTCGTACTAAACTGAAATTGCTCTGAAAATCTACTTAAATAAAAGTCACTCTGTCTATACACCAACGAACCACCAATAGATATATTTCCTTTTCAAAAAACAATGTTAAATGCTAAACCACAAAACGGATAGCTATTTCTATCCCGCATTTATACACACAGTAATATTAATCCCACACGAAAAAGGCTGTTTCTATTACGCGTGATTATTAGCCATAATCAACTTCCACCTCAAACGCACTGCACACCCAACATTAAAAAGTGTGTTCCCCAACCTGTTCTGCTAGAAGTCTCCAATGGCCAAAAATATGGTATTAAATCACCCAGGCACAGTAATGATTAACGACTGTGTGGTTTGAAATTCTTGGATCTGAATCTCGCAAGGCGGTAGAAAAATGCTTCCACTATTGCGTCACTCGATGACGCTGCCGTTTCTTTTGTGGCCGGGTTGAATTTTGAATCGAAATATAGCAATTTCTGCCAGAATTTGACCCGCTATGTGGGGCTGGATCGCTCGGCGTTTACTTTTACCGTAAACCTCAAAAAAGCACACTCGCTTGACGTAATCAACCCTCTTCTCGAATTCCAACCCGAAACTGGCCTACTATGTCAAACCCGAAAGCTTTCGCCACTGCAACGCAGGTGCGGTGTCAACAAATATATTGGTGTGCGATTACAGATAACAAAATATAATTATGCATATGAATACCGACAAACCAAACACTTAATAACACACTTCGGCTATATATTGAAACGCTGGTTTGAACCAACTCAGGCGAACTGGGTTAAACCAGCCCGTTACACAATTCAACTCATTTTCTTAGAAAATCTAAAGTTTAATGGCGAAATAAAATGTAAGTTAACCAATTAAACCAAAAATATAATTCGAAATCCATATCGTCCAGAAATGATACAAGCTAGTTACACTCTACTTACTTGATTCTTAATTCAACATAAAAATTTAGTCCTTTGAGTCGATTATTTAGAAGGTATCTGAGAAAATGTACGACAAGAGCATACGAGTCCACATTTTTGAAAAGTTTATAATATTATTTAAGGGTAAATTGAAAATGTTTTTTATAGTGGTATTAGCTGTATTTTTGCTGACCCAATCATTGAGTCTTAAGATGTGTAATACTGGTTCGCAGCGTACAAACCTAACTTACGGAGATCCACAATTTGTTGGGAATCGAAGGAAATGTCTACTACACAACTACAATAAGCCTTCGAATTTGTACTTGAACAAAATAAAACTTCACTTGACGTACAAATTGCTCCAATGCCATTACTGTTTAAATAAATGATTGATTCATTTTTTAATGAGTGGAATAGTATGGTAACGTTCAGAAATGTTTCAATACACGGGTGTTGCACTAATATAGGTAAACGTCTTCTGATTTAGTAGCTCCTTAGGAGTAGCCTACGAATTTTAAACTCCGATTCCGTCTCGTTGTTGTGCAGTGGAATTTTATTTCAACTCCGTATCGTCACGTCAACGCCTTGTATATCGGCCTTCAGAACTGACACAACCCTGGAAAGTCTCTCGTTTCAACTAGCGCTGACTAACGCCGATGTTCCCATAGTAATTTTTGAACTACGTCTATTCTTTATTTGACCCTTCAACGCAGGTCTGGAAAACCTGCTCCGCACCGACGCAAGTTCCGACGCTTTGAGCTCCAGCTGTCCATTATTGTTATTTTAAGTTTAGTCGTTGAATCGATCGCGGGTCTCAGCTGCCTGCAAATTTTCGAGTTTCGAGTTGATCTTACTTGTAAGTTAAGTAGTGTGCGTTGTAAATTACCGCCAATTTTTTGTTTTTTTAATATAGCCATATTATTATTCACACTAAAGGATTTCATTCGTATGAAGGCATGTGTCCTATTCCAACCCCGGTACACACATCAAGTACCGCCCAGAGAAAATAAACATATTTGTCCCCGTATCTTCCAAGGTACTATTTCCTTTCCCACTAAGTTGAATCGAGCACATTTTATGGCTTGTTACGTATAATACTCTTGCGTGGCATCACATAGATAAATCTGCAATTTCAGATAAAAATATTAAATTATAAATATCCCACCGAAGCTCAGGCTTTCGAAACAAATGCGCGAAAATGTATGTACTATTGCAGCCAAAAAATTTCGCACGGTTTGCATGCCTTTTGTATGGATGATTTTAAAGTGGACTCAAGTCACTCAATTGTCAGTTAATGCTTAGGTTATGGGGAATGGAAACTATAGTTGCGCTAAGTCTACTAATTGCAGTAATACTAGTAAGTTAACAGTGATCAGGAAACATTTAACTGTGATTTGCTTTTTTCATTGTTAAGAATACATGATAAAGCAACGCCTACCATATTGTTTAAATCCTTTATGTATAATACCGATCGCAGCAGTATAGTAAAAGCGGATAAAACTGAAAAACAATCACTTATAATACCATGAGTAGTCAAAGTTATGTCGACTATTTTTGCGGTGGTGTCACGAATGTCCATTGCGCTTTGGTACGATTAGGACGAGTGCGATAGCACGAGTCCTAATCCCAAGCGCAATGGACATGAGTATTGATACCACCGCAAAAATAATCTACTCAACTTTGACTAAGAATGGTATTCGAGGGACTATTTAATGAACCAAACTACCTTTTCAAATTAGTTTTCAGTAAATCTAGCAACAAACTACGCAATTTCTATAGTAACAGAACACTAATATTGACTTTTTCTAATAAAAATCGCATTTGTTAAAAATAGTCACTTGAATACCTTCTAGGAAGATATATCCACTGATATTTTTTTGATTGGTCAAGAAACGTCAGAATTCTGGATTTTCATTGGTCACTTTTTGACAGATGACAGGTGAATTGAATAGTCACTTTAATAAATTTCTAACTACATAAAAGTTTGAATCTATATATTAATAAAAACATGGTATAGAATATATGTTGTTATGATATTAGTACAGAGGTTTAAAAATCAGATTAATAATATTAAAGAATACAGTATTAAAAATTACAAAGATGAATTTAGTTGTGAAATGGATATCAAAATATATAATTTGAAGCTAATTGAGAAACAGTAGGTTTTAACTTAATTTAATATCTGAAATGAAATTGGAAATTAATGACAAATACTTTTTTGAAATATACTATTTAACATAGTAGGTATTAGTCATATAAGAAAGCTTTAATAGTGTGTTGGACTGTAAAAAAATAAGCTAGATCGCTAAGGAGATAGTTTATTGATAAAAATTTAAAAAAAAATAACGGAAATTACGTATTACAATTTGTAACGTAATTTAGGAAGAAATTAGTCAAACATTATTTAGAATGTATGATTTTTGATGAAAAATAAAAATCATATAGTCGTGAAATATACTTTAATTTAAATTTGAAGTAAAATTTAAAAAATTAGACGTTTCGCCACTTTTGATGGCTTCATCAGTAATATTAAAGGTTCATTGCAAATTAGTTGTTTAATACATTCTGAAAATAAAAAAAATAGGATTAGCCAACAATTAAATTTTTCCTTTTACATGTGTACTTACATGATTAGATTCAAATTCCTTCACGACATTTTTCAAAGTTTGCAAGATGAAATTATTAATTAATAAAAGCAGCTATTCATTTTAAGTACAGTACATATTTGGGATTAACTAACAATACAGATAGCGAGCTGTTCTGAAGGCAGAATGCAAATGAACAAAGATAAAGAATCTTGCAAGGTCGTTCACATATTTAAGTTATCAAGCAATGCGCAAAGTGTAGAAAGTTCGGAAATGCAGGTGACATGAGCAGAGAAGTATTAAGTTAAATTTGATTTACTTTAAACGTTAGTTTGAAATATAATAGCAATGAATATGAGTGTAAAATATTAGGTTCAAATATAAGACAAATTTGTTATTTAAACAAATTATGATAGATAGAACTGAGGTTACCAATATCAGTTCTTTAATTAATAGCATTGGGGATTTTTTGTATTTCAATCATCTCCAAGCATAAAGTTTTTTTAGATTACTCTCTTTATGTAAGATCTTAGGTGTATTAAACTTGATTTTATGTAGCGATTTATTGGCATGGTCTGTCAGTGCAGTTTTTTTATTAGACGGGGATAAATTATTAATTGTAATTGAGTATTTGTGTTCATTAATTCTATTCTTTAATGGCTGTTTTGTTTGTCCTATGTAGATAAAGTTGCAGTTATTACAATCACTTTGATAAACCAGTTTTGATTGCATATTATTTTTAGTCTTGTTTTTTAAGTTTGTGAAAAAATTATTACCTAAAGTATTGTGGTTGTTAAATTTTTGTTATGAAATTGTGTTTTTTTAGTTCTTTTTACATTTTTTCAGAAGGTTTTGGGATATAGTTAATGGAAGTATTTTTTTTTTGTTAGAAAGGTATGTATTGTTAAATTCTTTGCCCAAGCAATTTGGTTGTAGATTTATTGATTGATTAATTTTATTGTAATTGTTAATGGTATTAATTCGATTTTTAATTTGTTTTTTAATAAAATAAATTGGATATTCATTTAAGATGAAAATGTTTGTAATGATTTCTAGGTTTTTTTATGAAATTGTTGTAAAGATAGTTTGATAGCTCGGTCCGCTAAATTGTGAATTACACTTTTTTTTATTTAATTGAGGTATCAGATTTAAAATTTAGATATCTATCAGTCTTTATGTTTTTTCGAAACCAATTCGTTAATATATTTCCATTAGCTTGTCTGACGTCAAGAAAGTTTATGGAGGCATTATTGTTTTCAGGTTCAAGTGTAAATTTTAATCTCGGATGTACCTACATTGTTGAAAAGGTTAAAGAAATTTTGTTTATTAACTGAATCAGTAGCCATTATGATGTCGTCTACGTATCTTAAATAAAGAGGGAAATCGCTGTTTTGATTTAGGATTTTTGTTTCCATTTCCTCTCTGCTCATGTCACCTGGATTTCCGAACTTTCTACACTTTGCGCATTGCTTGATAACTTAAATATGTGAACGACCTTTCAAGCTTCTTTATCTTTGTTCATTTGCATTCTGCCTTCGGAACAGCTCGCAAATAAATTTGAAGCCATCAAAAGTAGCGAAACGTTTAATTTTTTTAATTTTACTTCAAATTTAAATTAAAGTATATTTCGCGACTATATGATTTTTATTTATCATCAATAATCATACATTCTAAATAATGTTTGACTAATTTTCTCCTAAATTACTTATCAAATTTTACCCAAGTCAAATTATAAATTTTTTTAATAATTTCTAACGTTTGTAATTAAGAGATAAACCCCTTTATAAAAATTTTTAAATACATATTTGGCAAAATAAGTAATTGATTTTTCAAAACTAGTTTGAAGTGTCAGTTGACAGATGTATTGAGTTGTCGTATAAAATAGGAACATTTTACTGACGCTAGCAGTAAATAATTTTGAATATACATAATAAAAATAGAGCAATTGAATTAATTAAAATTCAATTTAATATAAAAATTTGATTGAGAATAAACTAAAGTCAATTATAACATTTGCAATATTATTATATTCTCACAATTATTATAAATCCGAAATAATTTTATTATATTATATCGTATAGTTTAAGTTTTGAAGAACAAATGCTGTAAAAAACTGTAAATTTATTACAAAACAATACCTCCGGAACTCTAACCTGAAAACACTTTTGAACGTCATAATTATTCCTTAAGCATTTTAGGTCAAGCAAAATTAGTTAGTTATAGCCAGTCGTTTACATTGTATCTTTACAAATATTACTACTTTCGTAGCAATGCGGTCCTAGAGTCCCCTTGGACGTAGTAATTTCTTTTCTTCACATTTGAAAGATATTTAATAGAAGGCAGTGCTTTGTTTGAGACTCAACTAATCCCTTTATTTTAATGGAACTTCTTAATAGTACTTTGTATTATAATTTAAATAGAAAATACTGTATAGCTGTATAAGTTAATATCGGAAACAATGAAAGAAGAATGCCCAAGAAAAGCGTCAAAAAATTTACTGTACAATATTACGATCACTTTTAGATCAATTAAATGGTAGGCGAATTACAGCAATGCAATACTGGAACTGTCTTAATCCACTTGGCATTTAACCAAACTTTCATAATCTCGTGCCATTAATTACGACATGCCGGGTTTAGAAGGCTCAATGCTTTTATACAAAACAGAACAAATGTAAATCTACTTTGTAGGCATTGTTTACGATTTTCGATTCCACTACAATCAAATGGAGTAGCCTAAACCTCTCCACGATTCGACAGCTCGCCATTAATCTACTTCTGGGGATCTAGAACTGGTATTTTGTTAAAAGCTCGGCTTGGGGTTTAGAAATAACCACTGCTTCGAGACGTTTGTATTTTGTAGATACACCTGAGTTTTATCAAATCTTTTAGTAAGGGTTTAAAATAACATTGTTTTGGGCAACTGTCGCTGATAAAAACAAGAATTTGGTGTCCTCAATGTTGTTTGATTAAATGATTCTAAATTTACAGTGTAAGTGCTCGGCGTGTCATTTCCTCCAGAAATTTAATTTGCTCATGCATTAAAATAATCCAGTTTTGCATGTTTTATCTGAGCCGAAGCCGAGCAGCTAAGATAGGACGGGCCTAATGGATTAGAGCTCCAATTTCGAAAGGAAGCGACTGGAGCAGCGACAAATAAAAATAAATGATGCATCGTGCAGCGCCACATTTTATTATTTTTGCGCGATGTATGGGATCATTTATGATGAATATGGATGAGATTTGGGTAATGTAGGAGGCTAGAATTGCGGAATGGCCTTTTAGGAAATTGATGGATTTGTTTTTATCGAAGTTAAAAAACAGTTTCCGTCTTTGGATCCTCTGTTATAAACAGGAGGTTCAGTGAACTTGCCGGCAACAGCAATTTTAATAAGCCCCGAAAATTCGATTACCCCGAGATATACGATTTGCATAATAAAAACAAGAAGCAACATTTGTCTGCGAACCACTTAAAGTAAGAACATCTCAAATTGGTTGTAAAACAAAGCGAGTCATTCGTCAAATTACGGCGCATCCAAACCCTCGCTTTTTCATTTCGCAGCGTTTCGCAGATTCATCTATCCATTGTCTAGAAGTCGGAGGGTGCCGCTTGATCAACTGGAGTACCTAGTTTAGACAAAAACGCACAATGCCGCCGCCGCCGCCCCACGACAGAGACAGCCTCACAATAAATTATCCGCGCAAGCGAAACAAAGTGACCCGAAATCGAGGAAACCCGTATCGAAAAAGCAACAGAAGCTTGGAAAAGGGCCACCCGAGGGCGACTGGAAAGCCCTCGAGTAGGTCTTAGCGCCGACAACTGCCTTTTCGCTTGATTTTTATAAAAGCCTAGCTTGATGCCGCGTTTATTAAGGAGAAATCGCAGGAAGCGTTGATTAAAGCTAGCATCACACGAGTTTACGCTCAATACAGCCGAAAGAAATTAAGACTGTGGAGAAAACAAAATTAGGAAATTGATTCGGTCAAAAACCTAGAAAGGACAGGAATTTCCTTCTTAAACATTAAGGTTGGGATTGATCTTGCATTTTATGGATGGGGAAGCAATACTAGGTCAGATAAAGGGATTAAGGGATTTAACTATTAGTGGGCGACCCTGCAGTAGTACCGAAGGTACTTAACTGAAACCCTAAGAGAATCTGTATCTCACCAAACAGCAATAAAGAAAGTTTGATAGATTGAAAAAGAGGTAGCCCAACCGTGTACTGCAACATATTGTGCTACTTTTATCGTGGAACAAAAGATGACACGTTTTATAATTGACCTTGAATCAGTCAAATCTCGGGAATGCAGTACAGATATGTGGATGCTCATTGATGGTATGTACCAAAAAGGGGAGCTTCGGGATGCGGACCTATCACGGGATTTGAAGATGTTGCGGATGAACGTAATAAGAAATCAAAAGGTACTGCGACAATTAAATTAAAGAAAAAGTTCTTAACTTCATTAAAATAGAAAACTTGGATATGTTGGTTAAGAAGCTAGGTAGCACAGTTGGTCGAACGTTAGGCTTGCATTAAGCAAGTCCTCAGTTCGAATCCCATGGTGGGCGACATTTTTTCACAGTTTGGCACCGAATTAACTGCGTTCTACGCAGAAACCCAGAGCTAAGAGACAGAGTAACAAGGTGTACATAACCAAGACACACCCTTAACACAATGGTTGCTACGCAAGCTCATAAACCGCGCTTCAACTTTTTAACCCGAAATCAGGAGCAAGTTGAACACTACACCGCCAGATGCTAGCGTTCAAAGCACCAGCCTCTACACTGCTAAGGTAACAAAAGGTAAACGATAATACATAGTCCAGTGATTAGGGCTCTAACTGGCTGTTTAGTTATTTAAAAATGATGATAATAATTTAATTTAATTTATCTCGGCCGGTTAATTAATTATGGCTGTTTAAAATGAGATGTAATATTTCTACAAAATAAATGGTTGTATGCCCTTTTAATATTTTATTTAACTGCAAAATTTAATGGACTAGCTCATCCATAAAACATGAAACTCACTCAGGTGGGTGTGCTTTACATTCAAATTTGATCTGAAATTATCTGTCTCAATACAAAGTTATTTCAAACGTGCGGTTCGGTAAGTCAAAAAATCGTTCAACTGATAGCTGACAAAAATAATTATGGCGGTGCAAGAGTGCGCATCTGAATATCTTAAAACTCGAGCTAAGTAATTTGAATTTTTCCCGCTTTCAATTCAGCTAGGTTTTGTTTTAGGATGACGTAGGAAGAACCGGGCCTTCGTTGTTCTCCAAATCACGCCACCTCTGGCTTTTGTTTTTCGGTCGCGTCCCTCTCACCAAATATACAGAATTTACCCAAGCCACGCTAATTCTGAGCAAACCAAAGCAAATCGGCCCTGGGAAATACGCTGGCCATTCTCGGAAAGGTTTGATGTTGGATTCTGATGCGTTTCCGGAACGTTGACACTTAGATTACAAGTGAATTCTTACCTGGAAACTGGTCGGATACCGCTGCTGGAGACGCTGTTGCTATTTCAGCCTCTGGGACTGCTCTCGTCGCTGCAAAAGGTGGCCCGGACGTTGCTGCAAAAGGTGGCCCGGACGTTGCTGCCAGCTCGTACTGTGCCCTGGGCTGTTGGCCTCTGCTCCCCGATGAATTCTTAACTCGCAGATGTGTTCGCTGCCGAAACACCCTCGAAGATCGGATGGAGAATTTTTATATTTATTTGTGGTGTAAAGCTTCACAACCACTAGTACACAAACTAGAGCATTTTATAAATAAAATTCAACACTTTTTGATTGGTAAAGAGCTCGTTTAATATTAAAAATTTGTATTTAAAGTGGAGCAAATTTCATACAAACATCAATTTAATTAATTTTCAATTGTTCTCTGTTGTTTCCTAAACAAATTCGAATCTGGTTGCTAAGTTATATGAATCGTTTTTTGTTTAAGGACATTAGTTTTGATACAAAAAGTTACAAACAAAATACGGTTTGATATCTAAATTTAAAATTAACATTTCTTAAAACTAAGTTATTGTCTTTTAATCTTGTAATTTAAAAATGTCTCTTTGCGTTGCACTCACAAACGTTTTATTTTAAAAGTCGCAGCTCTGCTTTTGCTTCACTTTGATTTTAAATGCACTAATTATTGAGTTCCGCACTTTCATGTCTCTCCCCATAATATGTGGTCAATATTTATCGATTGCTCTCTTTCAAATTCTTTCTATTCTGCTTCATATCGGTTTACCTTTGCTCACAATTTTTACCATCTTATGCTTTGACTTAATAAACTTACGCTCTGTTCAAATTGCAGCCAACAAACCATTTGTGTTAAATACATTTTATGCGGTTTTGCTTTGCATGTGCACAAACCTTTCATTTTAAATTATTAATTCACGAGCCAATTCAAAACCCCCTGAACATGTCTTCTCTTAGCGTGCCTTTCTCTACTAATTATCGGTTCTCGCATCTCATTACTAATGCATTTACCATTTTACCCTTGTTTAACATTGCAGTTATTTAAAATACCTCAACTCTGTGCTTATTTGAATCAGTCGACTATCCTGCACTGCAGTCAGAGCTAAGTCATGGGCTTAATACCATTGCAATACATACATGAATATGTTGGTCATTTTACGAGAAACCAAAGATATAAACCCCACCATATGTAACGGTGCTCCTAGTGATGCTGTGGTTCGAACTCCACATATTGTAATGAGGAGTTTGGTAGCATCATAGTTGTGTTAATTTTTTATACTAATTTCCCTCTTTGTTGCCAGTCAGCTTAGTTTAGCACAAGAAAACTCCTGCCTTTGGTTTCTAGTCGAATAATCAATATTAGGACGCCCCAGAAGCTCAGCTACTTCTTCTTCTTCTTTTTTATAGACTTCCGGCCTGTTATTGCCAGATATTGAGTCTTTCCATCTTCTGATCAGACGTCCAAAGCTTTATTTTCCCCTTGGTGACATGTCTCTGGCAATTTCAACTGTTTTCTTGTTTAAAAAATTCGTGAAATATGATGGTTCCACTCGTCTTTTCGCCTTGTCACTCATTCGCCTACAGATTGTATATTGTATATGGCATTAATCCCGTATTTATGAATTTCTTGTGCAGTCGAGTATTGTTTTCGCAGAATTTATCTTTAAGGTCTTCATTTCTGCCTTCTTCATAATTGTTATGTCTTCATAGTGTCGAATCTTGTCTAGGCAGCGTATGCCAGAACCGGATCTGACAACGCTTCTATAATTCGTACTTTTGCCTCACTCGTTAGGTATTTGTTATTCCAAACGACATCATTGAAGCAACCAAATATTGTTTTTGCTTTATTAGCTTGCACTTCTTCTTTTAAAGACCTGCTAGTTGTTATCGTTGTTCCTAGGTATGTAAAACGCATCACTTGCTTTATTATGCTGTTTGTAATTTGTAGTTTACAGCGCATTGAACATTTACTTATTGTAAGGGTTTTTGTCTTTTTAGTAGAAATTTTTAAATTTTTTTTTTGCAGCTGAGGCGGAATTGACGTAGTAGACATTGTAGAATTCCTTCGCTATCCGCAATTGATGCTGCATCGTCGACGTAACATACATTCTACATTCTACATCCTGGTTTTTCTTTAACATCATTTATTATTTCGTTCATAATAATACTGAACAGTAATGAGCTCAAAGAGTCACTCTGTCTAATATACCTTCTGCTATTAGAATTTCGTTATTTAGTTTTCTATTATTTTTTATTTGAGCACAGTTATCTGTGTATATATCTTTTAGTAGTTAATGTAATCAAACCATTAGGTACTTTATGCTTCTCCAGGAGATTCCAGATATATTTTAGTTCTACACTATCGAACGCCTTTTCTATACGCACAAAGTATATGAATGCTGGCTTATTATATTCTAATGCTTTTTCCGTCATTTTTCTGATGATATACATAGCGTAAGTGCAAGATCGTCCAGTTCTCAAACAATTTTTAGATGATTTTACTTGCAATGATTTTTGTAGCAACCTTTCATAATGCGTTTAGCACATTGATTACTCTACAATTTCTGGTGGTCTTGTTTTTCACCTTTCTTAAATATTGGATATATAATAGCTGTCTTCCACTCATTAGGTACCATGGACTCGATGAAAATGTGTTTTTTGATTATGTCGGACTTTAGTGCATTACCTCCATATTTTATAAGTTCGTTCGTAATTCTGTCTACTTCAAGTGTTTTTCAAGTTTCTTATTGTCTTCTATTTCTTCTTTATACACTTCTACCACAACCCTGATTGTATTTCCTTCTTCTAAAGTGGTTTCAGTTTCTGCCGTATCAAGTTTAGAGAAATGTGTTACCCAAGTTTGTTCATCAATTTTTAAACTCACAACGAACTCCCTATATTTTTTCTGGTTTCTCACCACTTCTGTAATGCATAGACGTCGTTCTATGGTTTACCAGTATACGCTTCCCAAAAATGTTCTTTTATTCTTCCAACATCTGAATTTACTCCATTTCGTATTTGTTTGCATTTCTCATACTCTGCTGCCGGTCTAGTTTGCATATATTGCAGATAGGCTCTTCTTTTCTGCGCAGTTAAAGTTTTGATTTCCTCACAAGATCATGGAGTCCTGCAACTTTTCCCTTTGTTTATGTTGCTTTTCTTAGTTCATAAAGCTTTTCCTTCTGCTTTTAATATGCCAGTTTCTAATTTGCTTCAATTGTTATTTACAACATCCATCGTCTTATCTACTATATGTAATTTTATCCTTCTTTGATTTAGGTTTCTTATACTTTCATCTTTTTATTTTATCTTTGTTTAGTCTTTCTACGTATATCGGCAGTTTTTCTCATTTCCTTGGATTCTTAGCTCTAGTTTGCATAATACCAATTTATGATTTGCGTCTGTAAAGTTTAGGGCCCTAGCGTACAGTATCTGAGAGGAATGTAGTTGATTATCGGAAAATATGTAATCAACTAGCTGAAACCCGCGGCATATGCCGCATTTAAGATGTACGACGAATTTAATAACTAAAGAAAGTTTTAAAAGCACGCTAGAGATTGGCAGTAAGGAAAAGTTAAAAAAAAATTTCAAATGGAAAGTCTCTGGAAAGGAAACGCTCGCCTCTGGAAGGCGTCCTAATTAATACGACGTTGTTGGAACGCAGTAACAAAAATGGAGGAAAGAATTAATGCTCTTATGAGATTATATGTGAGAATTATTTGCGCCACCGAAATAATTTTCAGCTGCCTGCAATCTGTGTTTCTTTTCAGGTTTAAGCCGTTGAGGCGTTGAGCGTCATAAAAATATAAATGTGGTAACTCAAGTCTCCAGTTACGCCGTTACTGTTATTGTTAAATAACTCGATTAATTATTATTTCTTTGTCATTTTAAACTGCCATTATTATTATTATCTCCATAATAGTTTCCATAAGTAACTGTTTATAATGTTGATATGCTAGCGAGTTAATTTTCTTCTTAAATCGCTAGTGAGTTAATAGTAGATTGTTCTACAAGTTAAAAAAGTGAGAATTTTCCAGCGAATGTAAAAGTTTTACGTGAGCATGGAAGAATGACGCTGTAGCCCGCGCGCATTTAAAGTTTTGCGTGTTAGATAGATATACTTTATTTGTGACATTACAAAAAAAAATTCTTTTACACACGTCTACTATATGGCAAATGCTACACCAAATACATACAATATATACAGTTCACATTTAATTATATATATTTATTCCTAATTCAGTACGTAAAACATGCTTAGAGGCACGTTTTTGATAACGGTGATAAAACTTAGATTAAATTTAGATTTTAGTTTATTGGCATACATGTTTAACGTCAGCGTACAAACAATTTCCAGAATATTTTATACCACATTGAATATTATGTATCATCGGATGAAAATTCTTATTATTTGGCCTGAATGAGATCAGGTGATTAAATCAATGCCAGAATGCTTCAAGGTAGCATTTGGCAACAACATTTCAGTAATAATCGATTGTTTTGAGATGAGAGTGGAAAAATCAAGTAGCCTTGAAGTACAATGTACTACATGGTCTACGTACAAACAACATAATACGGTAAAGGTACTAATAGGCATCACTCCTCCTGGAGTAATATCATTTATATCACATGGATATGGTGGCAGAATAAGCGATAAAGGTCTAACAGAGGATTGTGGGATTTTAAACAATCTCTTGCCAGGAGATTTTGTATTGACAGATCGTGGCTTTTTAATAAAAGACTCCCTAGGACTACATATGGCCACAGTGATTACGCCTGCTTTTCTAAAAGGGATACGGCAGCTCGATCCAAGGGATATAGAATCAACCAGGAATATAGCAAGCGTGAGGTAGTGCAAGTATATTATTACAATAATTATCTTAACTACCTATATCTTTTTTTCAGAATACACGTCAAACGCAATATTGGAGTCCTTCGTAAAAAAATACAGTTCTTCACGAAACAATGCCCATGTTCCTGGCGAAAAAGAAAACTGACGATGTTGCTGTGGTAGATCAGATATTAACAGTTTCTTGTGCCCTCGTAAATTTATGCCCTCCTATAATTGTATAATTATGAAATAAATCTTATTAACAAAGTTAATCTAATTATTTTTACTTTAATAATAATATTAATAATATCTACAAAAGTATTAATAGTTATTTAGACCACAAGTGTTACAAGTGCAACTTTTTTTCACAAGTGTGGAGGGTTATTAAACGAGGCGCAGCCAAGTTTAATATTCCACACGTGTGAAAAATAAGCACGCTAACACGAGTCTATAAGATTTTTAAAAATTTCATTAAACATTCAAATCCAAGCCTATTTTGTATAGAATTGTATTTGCCTTCATTTTAGTCAAGTGCGTTGGTCAGTTCTGGTAACTAAGGAAACGTCGATTGGTAACTAAGGAAACGTCCAATTAGAATCGTTCATTCCTAAATTAAAAGCAAAGTGTCACTTTTTTTCACTGATTGAAAAAAAGTGGCACTTAACACACCGAAATTAATTAAAAAAAGCCTACTTTTTTAAATAAAATTTAAAAAAATTAGTTAATTATCAGTTCTGAGTGTCTTTTCCAAAGTGTGCGAAAAAGTTGTGGCAAATCGAATGGTATCGTTCCTGAATAAATATAGTCAAATTTATACCCATTCGGAGTCACGTGATAATCTAGTAATTTTACGTATATCGATTCTTAAAAATGCAATTTTAGGGAAATAAATGACATTCCGTTTTGTAGGTTATCCTGACATATGCCAATTTCTAAAACAAGATTGCTACGGGTTTATTCTCTTATATGAAATTAAACTGAATTTACAGGTTAAAGAAAACATAACATGTCGTAAAAAAACCTGCTGCGTATAGCAAATTTTAAGTTAATTTCTGTGCATGCATATTCTGTTATAGAACATTGCCATTTGAAGCCTATTTCCTTGCACAATCTAACGGGTGTTGATAAACAGTCGTCATCCCAGTTGCTTTGAAAAACAAAATGTTATGTCTTTGTTATGTCTTTAATAGACATACGTTTCTGAAGTCAAAACCTACTGGGATGACGACTGTTTATGAACACCCGTTATTTAGGGAAGAAACTGAATGTGAAAAATCTCCTCCAGATTCTTCAACCAAGCATTTTTTAGATTTTTTATGGTTACAAATTTTTTAGCTACATACATTTTATATATAGTGTCTTGACTGCTTCGTCGACTTCCGTTTTTGCATTCTTCACTTTCTGGCTCATATTTTCGGTAAATTGTGCTTTCCGAGATATTTAACGCAAGAGAAGCACGGCGAACAGCGTTGGAGGGTGAAACTGTTGATTTACTTTTATTAATATTGTACTCTTCATAAAAAACAACGCATAATATTCAAATTAATTGTTGTGACTGCATGTCCGATGGTTTCTTTTAATTTCCAGTTTTCGGCTCGACAATTTTAGGTTTTATTACCCTTATCTCAATAACTTACACGAAAAATATAATCTGACAGATTAGAAACGTCAAATTTTTAAAATAAATTTTATGAATCGACATGCCTTTTTTTCAAATTTCTTCCATTTCATCTATTTTACTAAAGATGAACAGTGACAGACAAAGGTCACGTGACTCCGAATGAGTATAATTTTGACTATACAATCTGTTCTCCGATACACAACACGGCTTCAGACAGCTCAGATCTACAGAAACTGCTAGTTTTAGCGTGCTTCGCTATGTCTATCAGCAACTGGATAACGGTAAATTTGTTGCATCAAAATTTTTCGACATATCGCGTGCATTCGACACTGTGAATGTGGAATGCATTAGAAAAAAGTTATGTTCCTTAGGCATTCGGGGCCCACTTCTTATGTGACTGATATCTTTTCTTACTAACAGAAAACTGTTTGTTAAAATTAATGATGTAACGTCCACCACTGTCCGTATAAACTTAGATGTTGTTCAGGGCTCGGTATTAGGCCCCTTGCTGTATCTATTGTATGTTACCGATGTGCCCTTACATGTTATTATTATTATTATTTTTATTATTATTAATATACAGTCATATAATGCTGTATACTATCTACTTGATGAAATATAATGATTCCAATAATGCAATGAAATTTGTTGTCATCTACGTAATAGTACGATACATGAAATAAAAATTATGCGCCAACTTGACAACTTTGGCCCGCTCTACAAGTCGTAATTTTAGTCGCAGGTCAAATTGAAGCTATTTTCAACCTCTACAAGTTTGATAATGGCTACCTTTTCGCTAAATACAAAGAGAAATGAGACACAAGCTCAGAAGCTCGAAAAAAAATCTCGACCCTTTCACGCTTTCCTTTCGCGTTCGATATCTCGACAAATATTGCTCCTACGCGAAAAAGTAATAGAACATAAATTGTAGAACATTCAAAATTCTTACAAAGATGTCTACATTATTTTCATGTAGTGTTAACGGGAACCGATTTATCACAAAAAAATCAAACGCACTTATTTATCAAGATAGAGGAAATTTTGGTCGACAACTTGAAGTTAAGCTTTGCTGGACCTCACCAATACCCCAAAAAAGAAATTTCAAATTTCCCTTCACTTTCAAGCAAAAATGACATAGTGACTGGACTATAAGGATATTTTGAAACTATGTAAGCTACATTAACAATCAATAAAATTACACATGCTGTCTACACAACATAAAAGAATAATTAATGTCTAAATTAAGTAAGAAAGATAATTTTAATGCATAAAGTATCAAGGATATTTAGAAGCTATTTAATGTACATAAACAATCAAAATATTTACACAAAATAATTCTATTTATATTTACAGAGTTCACATAACCACTTTCCTTTAGGAATTTTTTTTAATTGTAGGCATGCTGAATGGTACAATTTTATTCTACATTTTCTGTCAGAACATTTTACCATTTGTTCGCCGTCGTCTGGTTTCCTACAGTGACACCATAGCTGCAATCCATAATCAAAATAGGTACATAACATGGTAACATATAATTCACAAAAATACAAACCTCTTCATCATCGGTGCCTATTACAATGTCACTGGAAATTGAATCAACACCTATAGCTCGCATGTCCATAGGGATGTCATCTGAACTTGGACCAGCACTCGTAGATGGCATATCCATCCGGAGATGCCCCAATCTGTGGGTACTGTCGGTTTAGACATAGACCTATTGTTTGCTACCAAAATGTATGTGGGTTTTCTCCGTCTTATTAGTGTAAGCTTGTAGGGCTTTCTTTTCATGTTCACAACCATAAACTGTAGCCGTCGTCTTAAAGCGAGTTGCTAAGGGATAACATACTGAACGTATCAAGGACAGGGATGGTTTTTCCAGTTTTGTTCTGTGAACGCCTTTAAATTTTGAAGCCGTAATTCGACCAGCTCTGTATTGGTACCACACAGCAGAATTTGCTTGCTTATTAGTATCATTTTCGAGTTTGCGGCATTCTACGATGAACATGCTCATATCTAACTCGGAACCTAAAATACAACATTTTTAGCTGCTGTCGTTGATCACATCGGTCATAAGTTGCCATAACAGCACGATTTACCTGCTCCTTATTTGGGTTTAAGGGATTCGCAGGAGCGCACCGTGATTCGATTATCTTCTAGGAATTTCTTAACATCTTCATTACTAACTGTAGGTTAAACTTGAGTCAGAAATATAAAAGAACAATGCTCAATGCACACTATACTTGCGAGTACGAGTTACTTCTTTCGCCCACTTGCATTCATGGATGGCTTTTTCTGCATGAAGTTTTTTGATTTGCTGCTTGCCGCTATGATTTACCAGCTTGTTTCATTTTACTGGGCGAAGAGGCCAAGCATAAAAATTTGCAGAAATATAGGTTATGTAGCGTTAACGTTAAACGTTGGCGTCGCTTTTACACTATGTTAGAAACGTACGGCTTGGATTTCGTTGCTTGGTTGCTTGGCAGCGTTCAGTAAGCAGATATGAAAATTAACCAAAGTGGACTTGCCTTCGAAGCTGAGTCAATAGTTTTAAAAAACACAAGAAATAGGCACAATAAATAATTGTTTTCTCTGATAATATCGCTATTAAAAGTTAAGGGAAGTTTGTTTACAAAAACCCGAAAATAGAAATAAACGAATGCAACCGTGGTACTTTTAGTTGTGTAAACACGGCTTTTAGTCTTCTGCATTATTATAAGTGATTACTGTCCGCTTGAATTCTGCCATGTGTACGTGTATACTCAAGTTATTAAAAAAAGCACAAAATTATGCCAGTGTTTCTCCGTTATCATTGTACACCTTCTCGTTAAATCGCTGCTTGCTTCCAGGTAATACCGAATTTCCCACATACAGCGCTCAAATCTCCCATAATTAATATTGGTTGACCTTCTACAGATTCAAATCTGAAATTCTATGCACCAAACTTCTACTACTTCTACTTACGAGTAAAGGGCAATCTGCTACCAATCAGTGTCAAACAAATAAATATTTTCTTTAATCACATGCATATAAATCAAGAAAGCAAATAGGATTACACATACAATAAAGGACTGTTGATGTACCAAACCATGTTAAATGATATCATAAAAACTGTTGGACATATATATTGGTTCTACGCACATATGGTAATGGTGTGATGCTTACAGCAATTCTGGTTGCATTGCTAACGTACGAAGACCAAAGAAAGATTCAAATAGGCCCAGCATTGATATTTTTTTTATTGTAACAGTAAGTCACTGGTTAACATTGATAATTGCATAAGACATGGTTAGCAACAACTGTAATTTAATTAAGAGAGGCTGAGTTCAGCCTTTTTTTCAATAGTTGTGGTCGGTATGGCAAATTTAGCTAATCTATGATGACTGACAGTTTAATTGTGTAACGTCAAGAAACGATAATGAATGTGCTTAAATACAGAGCTGCTTGGATGCAGCGTTCTGAATTCATATCATTACGACAGCTATAAATAACGGTACACAAGGGTACAAAAAGCATTTGAAATGCAACTTGATAAATATAGAAGACTACAGGGAAGAGCTTACAACTTGTGAATTAGTGTTTATTAAACGAAAAGTGAGAAAATGCAATCAAAGTGCGGTTAAAGTGTTCCTAAATAACATTTAAGAAACCAATCTTAGTAGTTAAGAATCAGAGATTGTATCAACTTACTTAAAGCTATTAACATGTTGCTATGAAGACCCAGATGGTCAATTTTTGTTGTTTTATTAGTGAAGCCAAGCCGAAAGTCTGTTTGTAATATTGGCACCTAGTTTTGAATTGATTTCGTACACTAAAGTATATATTTTGTGCCAGTCGTTAAGGTTTATTTATTCGCCAGTGTACAGTGCCCAGTTGATCTTAATTTGGTAAAGTTCCAAAGAGCAGCGCCAAATAAATTTGAACCTGAAGCTTCAACCATTTGTGATAGTTTTGGAAGCTAAGTCATGGCAACTTTTGGAGCTGAGGGAAGCAGAAAGCAGTGTGCAGCGTCTAGAGGAGCCCTTGGTTGTAGTTTATAAGATGGCAGCAGCAGCTAAATCCGTTCCATATGGCAGGTACGTGGTTGGCGTCCCTTCCACACTTGGTCCGGTTTGAAGTCAGCTTTCGAGCCCGATTCGATAAGGCTGGAAGCCGCTAGATGTGGACAGCAACGTGCAACAGCTTGGAAGGACTTCTTTCGTAGTTCAGAGGCAGAGAGTAGCGGCTGAAAGTGTTCCAGCAAAAAATTACGAGCTAGACGTCACCTTTTTATGCCGAAACCGAAAGAGGATTTGGCAATCAAGCAAGAAACAGATACCAGTTGGCGTCCCTATGACGTGAAAAAAAAACAAATACAAGGTTATCCAAACAACTTGATTCGTTAAATTGCATTGTTATTGTTTACCTGAGGTGAATTTATTAATTGTTGGACGATTTGCGTTCAAATTACGCTGGATTTCTGTGTGTTCGAACAGCTCTGTTTATATTCAATATTTGAGGTTAACTGTTACTCTTCGAGAATTTGCTACATTGGGTAAAATGTATGCAGTGTTGAAACCCAAACTCTGCAGATATTGGAGTCCCAAATAGCTAGCCGGTGCATTAATTTAAATAAGTTGCCAATGGGTAGAATATAGAGGGCAACAAAATCTTATAATAAAAACGAATTAAAATAATTATAATTTTTAATTAGCCCAAGAGGAGGCAAGAATTCATATTGAAACTGAACTGTATTTGTAATACCTATTATACTTATGTCAATTAATTAAATTATTACAACTAGGAACCACAACAACGTTAATTTATAATCATTGCAATATACCTGTCAAATCTACCAGTGTAATTATGAATGGCATTCATTTATAATTAAACAACATTAAAGGAAAACGCGATCAATTGTCTTATACAAGAACTTTAAGTGGCACACAAATCAAATCTTAATGGCGTCGCTGTTCAGATTTGCATCCAGCACGTTTGGTACGGATTAAAAATAATTTCCCCCTGAAGTCGCTGTAGAAACTTCCAACTGTGGGCTATATGGGCCTAGGAGATACTTACCAAAGGTGTGCAGCAATTTTCGGGCTTGGATGTCACCCTCAAGAACCAAACGTTGGCTGCTACACGCGGCTGGTAGCTGCATGCTGCATCAATAAAAAAATTAATGTCTTCGGCTTCCCACAAAGCACCGCGAAACGGTGTTCTACCGGTTTATTTAGTCACATTCGGCGTTGACAAGCTAAAAGCACAGGAATTCACATGGGCGCTATCTCAAATGCACAATGCGTCCTTAACCTAATTAATACTGCACGGAAGTCACAGATCCGCTTTATACTAGCGTGTTTTAAATGCTCCGGTGCAAGAAATCTGGCCCGCTACATTAGTGACCAAGCAAGATACCACTAACAGTTGAGCTTGTCACTTTAAAAAAGTCAGAAGAAGAACTACAGAAAAGTGCTTTGAACTATAATTATATCCCCATATTTATTTGTTTTAGCTGTGAATATGATATTATTGACAAAAACAAAAGTCTATCAGCCAACGAGTAAATTCTAATTTTTAATTTTTAATGCCGAACTAAGTTCGTTTTTATTGTTTACCTGATTCATCAGCTAAAAACGGAGAATGCAATTAGACAATTAAAACTGGGAAGACTATTGAAATGGTAAATATAATTTCTTAAGAAGGTCTAACTTTGTGACGAAGGTATCCAACAAAATCAGATTCTTTGGTCATCTGTAGTGACAGAAGGTCTAATACTGTTAGCTGATCAGTCACAAACTAGTTAGCGCACTTTTAAATGCTAAATAGAACCTCAATTTTTTGTAATTTTTCTTACTTTTTAGCGCAGACATAGTTACGGATGGTGATTATAGCTATTGCTTTCGGCGAAATGCATATTTATAAAATGTTTGCCTTTTCCTTGTTTTTATGAATTTCTACTAGGAATATGAACCATGCAGTTGACAATGACAAAAACCCTAGTGTATCTATACATTGGATGAGAAATTTCCTCTTATTTTAACAGATGTTACGTAACTTTAGACAACACGTCAGCGGAACTGATATGTAGGCCAACAGCAGTCAAGAGTTAGTTTTTCAACTAGCAAAAAAACTTTCTGGCGGGGCTCATACGTACTAATTGCTTTATTTTTAAATAGAGTTACCAACTTTCCCATAATCCCCGTTAATAAACTAATTCGCCAGCGTTTCAGGAAATTTCCCAATCAAGGTGCAGGCGATTTCAGCCAAAGGTCATCAGACGACGGCCCGCTAATCGAATCGCTGGAAAACCTCCCAGTCTTTAGCAGATTAAAAATTAAACTCGTTACTGGTGAAATAAATTTCCGCACTTTTTACTGGATGGCACGGATGCAAAAAGGGGCAGAAAAATAAGATAACGATATTAAACATCGGACTTGTACTCTTAGTCTTTGAGCCGATGAGCGGTGAAAAAATGCCGTGGCTGCCAAGCAATTAATACTCTTCAGCTAATTGTGCGCGAGGCGACAGTTGAATGTATTTACTGTGAAAATGATACTGAAAATTTATTGCTTCGGTTTGTTTTTCTTGGGCCTCTTTGTAATTTCACTTTCTGTCTAAGTCTTGCTGGCGAGCACTCGCCGCAACGGACTAGTCGCTTAAAAGAGATATTCAAACCCCTTTCAACGCTGCTATGAGTAATTACTTGTGATGTGGGGGATTGGAGAACACATAACTTATATTTTACGTATTATACTCTTTCACAGTAGTCTCCTTTGAGGATTTTAGCTTTGTTTTTGCCTGGTGGTGTTCATTCCCAGATGCGATCATCTATGGTTTTCCATATGCTGGACATAGCTAGACTATAAAAGCCTCATTCAGAAGACGATAGGACAGACGTCGAGAAATGTGGAAAATAATACAATGCGTATCAGTTCTGATTATCTCATAGAAAAGAAAAAAATGCATTATTTTATCCCGAACATACTCATACAATGTCTGTAGCCTACTAAGGAAACAACTACCTTTTCTAATATTTTTTAACAATGATGCGGCCCAAATAGGCATTAGATAAAATTGGACATTCTCTTTAAATCAACTGTTCTATGTCTATAGCTCATTCAAAGTATAGGCTATAAAAAAACTTTAAATTGCGCACTAACTCATTCCCGAATTCAAAACCTGAGCTCCGCAGATTACCCAAGGAATAGATTGCAGTGTCAAGGAGGAAGCTTATTATTGCCCGCCGAGATTTGCTTCTCCGAACGGGAAATAAAATCTAAAAGGATGGCGTTAGAAGCGCCGTTACCTTCCCCAACGGCCGGCATATGAAATAAGTGGGAGCGAAGAGGCGGCAATATCGGGATATGAGCCGGACCGCCGGTAACATATTTGGTGGCAGTTTGTGACGAGTGTACATTTTTCCGTCAATTTCGCTGATAGTCTCCAGGCCGGCTCGTAAAAACCTGGATCGCGTGTCGCAAGCTGGTAAAAACTTATAGTCTGCAGTGGCGCTGGCAGCCCCCGGGGGTGGTAGCATAGTGTTTTCGGGGGAATTTCTGTTTGCTCGCCCGACGTGACCGAAATGCCTCGTGAATGCCAAGAGGGCGATTTTTGGACGGTCCTCCGTGTTTGAGGATACATCAACAAGTGCCTCTTTAAGCTAATGGCTTTGCTGCTTCTGGACTTTAGAACTGCGCCATTAATTCTCTTCAGCTTGCTAGATTTTCCTATTTTACGAATTGTTATAACCACCCTAAAAATTATTTAATATTTACCAGAACACAGATAGTTCCTACGTTGACGGGGTCAAGAGTAATTGCATTGCTTTGGAAATGAGTTCCCGTTTTACAAAAGTTTTACTGTAATCACTCTAAATGCATCATTGAAAGGATTACCTTACCCAGGCTAATGGAAAGCCGAGAAGGAATTGACATCAAAAAGAAAAAATAGAGGCATGGTCGCGGTAAAAAGTTTGCGAGAGGTATGTCGACAAATCAACAGCATTCTACTATGTTAAAGAAGGGTACCTCCTTGAGAAAGGTAGAAAACTGTTAATGGCCATTCAAAACCGAGTACTCAGGTACAGGTTTACCCGTTTACTAACCGCAAGTAGTTTACAAGGTTGCCACGGTTAACTAGTGGGGTGGGTGGGATCTTAAACGGAAAGAAGAAGTGTTTGGTTACGATAGTCAAATCAGTACTGAGCAAAATGTTATTGAGTGCCACCATAGTCCTTAATCGGTGGTTTAATGAGGCGGTTTCACCATGGAGAACTTTGCTCTCGGCTTCAGGAAATGTGGAAATCGAAACTGCACCGCGCTTTACAATTAAAATCACCTTATGAAGAAAACATTCACTAAAATACATTTAAGCGGATCGGCTTTGCAACTTAGACAGCAATCATAATTAAAGCTTTGATTTGTTTGTTGCGCTGTCATACAGGCTTGATGTAAAGCGCTAAAAGCGTTACTGCGATGCTAACGGGGCTACGCGTCGAAACCTATTTTAGAACGGCAGCAACATGGAAAGGCACGCAAAGCTTCTTATTTTAGATACATTTCAAATTCGCGATAAATAACACACGCAGTACTAGGTCACTATATTAGGAAATATCCCCAAAGCTTCCTTCGAAAAATGGTAGTTCGAGAACATCTACGAGTGGCCAGCATGTATCCACAAGTGCACGGAAAGCTTTTTCAGGTCGGAATGCCGGAGGGTTACGAAACGATAGATGTACAAGACGTCAATAACGCTGCGCTATAAAGAGCGATTAAATCGGGGCAAATTTTGACTTCCCCCGCGAGCTAGAGTTCCTCGACGTAATTGCTGGAAATATATAGTGAAGGATCCCATGTTCTGTCCTCTTTGGCTTCGTGATTAAGGGGTTGTCCAGGATTTGCGATGAACGACTGGAATTACCAGCGAGAAAGGTTTTGACCCTAGAAGAAAACATAAGTGCTGTCGGGTTCGCTTAGCGTTACCATGCAAAGAGTAGTTAGCTTTACGAGGGGCTGTTTTTTGCTTAAAAAAAGCGTTGTTTCGAAATTGGTTTACTGCCGGAACAGCTTTTGCTTCCTCATCGCATCGAAAATAACTGAAAGTTGTATTCTCTCGTTGTACGCATTTCAACAAACTCCAGGTTGCACTAATTGGGCTCTTAACTAATCTCGGTCCCAATTCTCTTCCCAATGTATGCGAAGCGTTGGTGAAAACTGTTTTTGTGGGGTCTCCGCTGCTTCTTCGCAAATAAGCCGCCGCTGCCGGATTCTCCTCCAGGGAAATATCTCATTTTCAGGTACTTGACAGTCATGTGAAGCAGATGGCGATCACTTTTTTCGTCAAAATGGAAAACTGCAAGTACTGTAAGTTGTTAAACAGGTCATAATTCTATATATTATGCATATAACATTATTGTTCAATTATACTACAGTATTCCGACTATTGTCAAACGGACTGAGTTTGAATAGAATGAAATAAATTAACAGTAGATATTTGTTAAACGTTACGTTCATATGCAAACAATATTTTTTTTATGTTCAACGTTAATACTAACTAAATTGAGAAGTATTTTTCTCTTTCGGGTCGTCAACCTGTTGGATATATACAGTGACGTCTCTTAAGGCCTTCATAACTGGAAATTTTATACTCATAGACGCAATTCACAATGTATTTTAGTGTGTTCAACGACTTGAAAATTGATCGATGTGTTTTCTTCATAATTTATGTAAAGTGACCTGCAGAAAATGCTTCAAAAGAAAGCAAAAACCTGTACAGGTTTTTATTTCAAGTGATGTGCAAAGTCAAGTTTCCTATCTGCAGGATCTGTTAATTTACCACCTTCCGCAAATAATCTGTTAATGGCGATTTTGTGATTTGAGACGATTGACAATGCAAACCACATAGCGCCCTGGTATCTAATTAACATCTTCAACGTACCCTTGTTTTGAGCTAGTGTACAACCACATACCTTATTTTTATAGTCCAGCCGCTCCGCAATTTCTTGTTACAGGATTGCTTATCTTTACCGTTGAAGCGTATGCTGCGTATATTGCAATAGGGACCATGGCTACGTTGTCCAGTCTCACTTTTGTGTTGCTAATGATATAGGTGTCTGCTTCAGGTAACAGTGACTCTAGTAATTACTCTTGGCGCTTAAGTTTACCTGAGCCCTATTTGAGCTTTAGTATTAGAGACCTATAAGCTATATATACTCGTCTGTTTCTTAAAAAAAATTACATTAGCGTGTTTGTAAAATTCTTGATTGCTGTGTTGCCGATGGAGTTCTTCTTTTGTTTCAAAACTCCATTCTTTATTTGTTCTACTTAATCACCTCGAAATCATCTCTACCTCTTCAGTGTTTTCGGTCTGGGTTTGAAGGTTCAAGGAAAGCGTAACGGACAGAAGGCTGATTTTGATGTAGGTCGGACGTTTCGGGTTACCGTTTTCGGATTTACGAGCGACGTGCTTTTGCCTCCAAAAGTCTCGCATGCGTAGTTTTGAAGTGGGGGATAGCTTACTTTAACTGCTAAAGTTACACGACGTATTCGGGGTTTTTATATTAGGTTTGACGCTTCCTTTCTCACCTCTGTGTCCTACACAATGTTGTAGCTTCCTGAATATAAGATATATGCTAGTTGATCATGATCTAAGAAAGCATGCGATTTTTTTACATATTTTCTTGTGGAATAACGTCCAATCAAATTTTGTCTTCAGGCCTTTTAACCTTTTCGGTTCTTCCCACTTTCGTTCTATTTTCGTCCGATTCGTTTTTTACTTCTCCCGTTTTGATATTGTCATTTGCAACCGTAAGTTACAGGTTCCAGGTGTCTGCTTGGAGACAAGGTCCCGAACGGAGGATTCGACAGCCAGCCAGATTTTTTCCAGTACACAGCGTAGGCCTTACGGATAGACCTGTCAACCACTCTAACCTTCCGCCTGCCTAGCAACGCACCTCGCACTTCCACGGGAAATTCCTAGTTTGTCGGATTACGCCCGACTCGGTCTAATGTGGTACTTTTCTTTACTGGTGAAATGAGACGATTATTAGTTTTCCGATTATGTACACCAGCCTTACCGTCCGTGAAGGACTACTCGTCGCCCAGCGTTTTCCGTTTCGCTTGCTGTGTAAGCCTTTCGGGACTACATACTTGCAAAACGTATTTTGAGGTCCTCGTAATATTTTATGTCAAATGAAGGTTTCCGAAGTGATAACAATATCACCAGCAAGTCTTGATTCATATCTTCCCTTTGAATATGTATACTACAACAGCGGTGAATAATTTGAATAAGATAGCACCCCGTTCTCTGACCATATCCCCTGTACGTTATTTATAATGGGATGTTCTTATAAATGTTCTGAATTAATGATATTGGTCTGTAGTCATAGTACTTTGAAACTGCATTTTCTTGTAAGATATAAACATCGTTGATAATTTTCAGCTTGGTTTGTTATCTCCTGTAAGTCGTCAAATTTTGTTGAAAATATGTCATGTTTAAGACCAAACCTGCTATGTATAGCTAGCAATTAACTAAATTTTCCAAAAAACTTTTTAGAGATCAGCAGATAATGGGTTATTTCAAATGTATCATTTCGGATGCGAACTTTAGCCTCTCTCGAACCTACTTCGCAGACGATTTTTCAGCGCTGTCCCGGGTCGTTGAGAACATCAACAAGTGCGCATCAGCTCGTTACAAGTTCCAAAGTGCTGCGCGTAATTGTAATAAACGAACTTGTATTATTTTATGCAAATTAGTTATGAGTTCGCAACGCAATAACGCACGTGTGTTTGCAATTTCCATTCCTCACGGGCGCAAGTTTGCTCATCATTACGGAAACCCCGTGTTTTGTTTTAATGCGGAACTTAACATATTTGCGGCCCAAGATATATTTGAATTACAAAGCGCGTGATTTACGCGCCCGCCCTGGTTTTGTTTAAATTTGCTGTTTGCTCCGGGCAAAAAGCGCCCGTTCTTGTCCGCAGATAAAACTCATTAATGCGCCGAGGATATCAGCATTTCGGTAATTGCGTTGCAATATTTCTACTGCCCAGCTGGCTTCTTCGGGCGTGATCAATTTCGCCGCAAATAAATTTCTGTACCGGAGCTGTTCCGAGTAAATTCGAGCGGACATATTTTATGCTTTGGCGGGCGTTCACTACTTTTTGGCCTTCGAACATCATCAAATACACATAATTTAGTTCGCAGGCAACTTGAACATGCAAGAGTATAGTAGATTCACTACTCAGTTTTTTGGTTCATTCATATATTGCAGCTGCCTCAACAAGTTAAAAATAAAGTGACAAAAATAACCGATTTAGAAACAGTGTGTTGCCTTTACAATTGTTGACAGTTAATTGGTTGTACAAAAATAGGTAATATATACTTAATAGTGACAAATAGTGGCGATCCTCGTTGACGCAGCTTGTAGAATTATAGCTAGCAGCTCTTAGGAGAAGATGAAGCAGCCATGAATTGTTGCAGCTTTAGCAGACAACTTTTGCTGTCAAGTCTCATGGAGTAGATAACCAGATACAATTGAAAAGCTTATCAATGCCCACCATAAAAAAGTGGTAAGAGGCAAGAGGTAAGGAATTTCAAAACGTGCTTAATCAGAGATAGTAATTAGACCTGAATTATTTCAAGAAAGGGGGATTGCTTTTATCATCAATAATCAATTTTCCAAAGTTTAAGGTAAATAACGGTAACTCTGCTGGTAAAATAAGTGGGGCCTAAGCACACTGAAAGCAATTTGAAAATGACCTTGAAGATTAGAATATCCAAAAAACTGCAAAATTTTAGTGTTGTGTACTCCTCACCCAAAGTCGCTAAGCCTTACAAATTTCATACTGAGGAAAACCCATAAGTATTGAAATCCCTACCGCAATTACATAAACTAGTTAAGAGGTTACTAAGCGGAACCGTCTGAAGATGCCGTCTTGAAGTCAAATAGTATGCCATACGTTTGTTAATAATAATCTTAGACAATAATAACGCCGTCCAGTTGTCCAAGTGCCAAATATAAGATATAAAAACGTACAAAGTAAGTTTCATGGTTGAAAGGCAGCTACCGGGGCTTATCATTGCATAACAACGAATGCGTGAAGTTCTTGTCGGAACATTTTTACCCATCGTGTGTAATTCGATCATAATAACTTATAATTATTGTAATGGTTCTCTGCCCATAGAAATTCTGATTGTCTTATTGTATCTATTGCAAGACAATCAGTACTTTACATTAATAAATGCACTTGATGTGAACAGCAATAACTAATAATTTGAAGGATAAAAGTTAGCATGAAATAAAGCAGGTTTGAGAAGGGTTACGTTCAGAGTTTCAGATATGATTAATGTTCGGAAGGGCTAATGCAATTTAATTTGTAACTGACGCAGGTAAGCTTTTTACTATCAGACATAGTGTGGATAAAACAATACAGAATGATCTGTGAAGTACCGAAAGAATATGAGCGCTATGTAGTAAAAGTGTCAGACAGCAAACGGAAAATTAGCTGAAAGGTAAACGAAACAGTGCTAGCAAAATAATTGTTGCAAAGAGCAACGAAAATGGAATGCAACCGATTGAAAGACAATTAGTCAGATGCTAAAGGAACTCCAAGTGTATCAGTGCATTATAAACAAGAGTGATTTAAAGGTAGAGCAATGTGTAGTGACATGTATTCAAAGAAAAAGACAATTTTAGTAGTGAGGCAAAGACATGACATCAGAACTGCAGTCCATAAGGTTAAACATGTTATCAAACTTGATTTCTTTTATCAAAATTGAAAATCTAGTTACTAAGTGACATGACAGTATTTTTTGTTAATTATAACAAAACAAGCGTGTGAAATTTGTGTTGGGGCCAGATTGAACTACTCAATTTATCACATAAAATTTTAAATAAAAAGTCTTTAGTTATACCAATTATGTGTAAAGTTATTAACCAGTGTGCAGAGCATGTGCGGGTATAATTTTCCAAGTGTTAAGAGGTTCAAGTGAAGCAATTTAGCCAGCAGCAAGATCCGTTCAAGTGCGAGTAACTTCGAGGGCCAATTCCATAAGCAAGCAGTATCACCCAGCAAAATAGTGTCTGCTTCGTGTAGAGGAGACCTTCAGAAGCCCGTACGTGTAGGAATTCTAACCAACAAGCCATTTCCAAGTGCATAATTCCCATGGTGTCATTGGGGAGTGTATCCAGCGTCCGAGAGGTCTGCGATTAAGGTAGGATTCCACAGGAATCCTTTGCTGCAGCCCCAGAATTGGCGGGGTTCGTCAAGTTCAGACCGCCTGCGAGGTGTAGCGCCAGGTTCCAGTGGTCCAGATCCGTCCAACTTCGAGAAATTCACTTTGCGTCCTTTGAAAATGCAAGATGACGCAGCATGTTTCAGTTTTGGCTGGATATAGAACGAAAAACGATCGCGAGCTTAGCAGTTGCTACGTCAGAGTATTAATATTTACCTGTTGCTTTCTTTCTATTTTGGTTTTTTTAAATTCCATTTAACGCTGTTTTTGCACTGGCAGATCATCGTGTTTCCTGAGTCAAATTTAAAGGTTATCTAGACGTCAGATGGAAGTTGTGCATTTGCCCGAAATATTTGTTATACAAAGTTTTTCTTAATTTTATGAACCTACACCCTGAACCAAGTTTGCGCGCATAGATAAAATAAATAATGAGCAATAAACCATTTATTTGTGGTAATAAATTACATTCTTTTAATTTGGCCTGAGTCTGACAGGCGGGTTCGTAATTGAACCTAATACTATTTATAAAGTGTACCTTGCCAGTAATTACGTATTTTATTTAAAAATTATTATATAATTTATTAGGCGCGACTATTACACTATATCTATTGTGAAGTAAGCATAGTAACTAGCGAATACTTCTAAACCTAACTTCATATCCGGCAGACACGCATTTCTGGACAGTATTTCAGTTGCTTTGCTAAAAATTCGAAAAGCACTCACCTTGTTTCAGATTAAAAACCAATAAATAAACATGGTTGGGCGTTCTCAATTCGAATAACAAAAAGTAGCACTTTAACAGCTCAATTTAAGTTGTCAGCAACGAAATTGCTTTCACTTCAAGGCGATTCCATACTGCATTGTTACTATTCTTGTTCTCACGGAATCCTAGGAGTTGCCCGAGCATCGAAACGAAATTGTGTATTAAACTACTGCGGTGGTGGAAACTCACATAAATAATAAAATATTTTATAGTACTGCATATTATTTTTCAACTGTAAGTTAATATTATTCAGTTCCAAATTACTTTTAGAATAACTACATAGAATCTCAGTTACGATAACTATTAAGTTTAGCAGCTAAATTAGAGTTGTAAGATAGAAATGCATATTAAACGTTACAATTACAACCTTATACGTATGCTTACAGCTCTAAAATAGAATTTCATATAATTCAAGAGTGAGATACTGACTGGTATTGTTGTTGTTGAAGTGAAATATTAACTTGCACTTTTACAATACCCATTTGTAACTGCAAAACTTGCAATTACTGGACGTTAGATCTACTTACGAATGATGAAATTATTATTTTACGACAACCGCCATAATATAAGGCATAACCTTGCAATTGGGCAACGCTGATTTGAAATTGCTGAATAATGACACATTGTACTGCAGTTAAACTTCATTAACCTAGAATAAAGTGTTAACCTACATTAATTGTCAATGAAGTATTAACTTGAAGTTGAAATTGTGAAATATTGACTTACGCAATATGGCAATAATTTCGATATTGCACCGCTCTTCAGCAAAAGGAGAGAGCAACCTCGACTAGCTCAAAACTCTTGGCGATTTGTTGTCGTGGGTAAGGATTAGACAATGATACTTAAGATTATTCAATGAAGCAAAATGAATCAAATACAAAAGGGTGCCAGTTGTCAATCGCGACAACAACAAAAAACTGAAAAACTGGCAGATTAAATAATACCCTGTTCTTTTCGCTTGCACTAACCTATACTCTAAATAAACGAGCAGCTATCGGTAAGGTCAAATAGAACATAATATACCAGTAGTAGCGAATAATATCTCAACCTCATTCTCACCGGCCTTCTTCACCCGTCCATTCCTAGACGTAAGCCGTCTTCATATTCTCCAGTTTTCCTTCTTCTCAAGCTGTTTTAATCCAGTCAAACGCAGCTGATTTTCTTTCTCTAATTTTATTGAGTGGCCTTGATCTATGTAGCCGTTGACATTTTCCATCTTTGTATTTTAATCCTTAACTGGGGATATGCGCACCACATGGTCTTCGTATTTGTAAAATTAATTTCAAGTCCGATCTTGCCCACTTTGACATTTAGCTCTTCCAACATTAGCCGTAGATCTTCTGGGTTTTCAGTTGCAATGACTATATCATCAGCAAATTGTAGATGGTGTTGTCTGATACCATTGGGTGGTGTACATTTTTATTTCCGGGTCTTTCAAGAACGAGGTAAAATAGTCGTGGCGATACTGTCCCACCCCTTCGAATTCCTCTGCGTGTTTTGTTATTATTTGTGTTTTCGTGTAGTTTTATGATTGGTGTTACGTTTTCGTATATACTATACTTCATCATTTGGGTATATCTATAATCTATGTGTTTGTCTTTAAACCATTTATGATCTCCAATGTTCAGTGGAATCAAATTTCTTATTTTTATTTTTCTCTCGTTTTTCTTTCTCAGTTTCTCTGTTTTAGCTGTTTATTTTTTGCCACTTCCTGTGTCGCTTCTTTAAGTAATTGTGTTATATTGTCTGTAATTGGGTTTGTTGTGTTGCTTTGTATATATCACAGTTATCTTTCAACTTCTTTCGGTCTATGGGTGTTCGTCTTCTTCTTTGATGTTGAGATTGTTTTTGGGAATGGTTTATCTTGACCTTCTCTCTTATTCGTTAGTAATCACTACATATTTTAAATGAGTTTAGAACACTAACGTCTTGATTTTCTGTTTGAGATGATATGGTCGACCTAGTTTTTCATATTGCCATTTGGACTTGCCCGTGTCTACTTTCTTTGCTTTTTCTTATTAAAGAATGACTTTACCGCATACAATTGATTTTGTTTAATGAACTTCAGCAGGGTTTTTCCGCGTTCATTTCTGTCATAAAACTGAAGTGGATAATAACGAAGCTTCGATAGCTAAACTGTTTGAATACAGATGAATAATACCACCAAATTAAGGTAAACATTAAACCCAGCTCGTAGATGCAAAGCAGTCTGGATATAAAAGGTATAATTATTGGTTTAAAGTTTGCGCAAATATTTTCAACGGAGTCGCTAAATGCAAAACGACCCAGAATGTTACATGTTACTAAATTAGGCGTAAAAGAAAAGCAATGGATAAAATTAAACATTTAAAAGAAATTATTGAAATTTGGCTCAAAAGTGAATTGCTCATTTAATAGTACCAGGGCCATAATTATACTGGAACTGCGCATCTATCGCTCAGCGAAAAACTGCTTTTATCTGACGTGTAAACTTTCAGGAGTTGAAAAAAAGTGATCTCTGACTTGGAAAATACAACACAAGCTTGTCGATAGGCCTTCAAAAAATTTATAAATATAGAATAGTATAGTAATATTTAAATAACTTTTGCTGGTTGCCTTAAGCTTCTTGGTACTATCTTACCCACAACTCGGAATTAAATATAAAAATAGTATCGCAGAGCTAATACCCCTACGCAGCCATGGCCATCAGTTTTTTCCTGGGGAAGTAACGGTGTCTCTGTGAAGGGAACAAAAACTCGTTATGACTCTGGATGGAAGAAATCCTTTGGGTTCCGCGTGGCAGGTAAAATATTTGAAGGCATATTGAACAACTACAACGAAAGGGCTTTACTCAAAACTTTTCTCGCCAATGTAGGTTGTAATACTAACAATTATATAAAATCAGAGGAGACTACCGCGAAAAATATCATAACGTTCCCTAAACAATATAATAAAACACTTGGTAATGCAAATTACTTCAATTTGCAAATAGGAAAACATTGCAGGCGATGATTGCAACATTTAGCAACAGACCTGAAGTACCATGACGTTAGTCCTGTTTAGCCATGAGGAAACGCCTCAAATTTTCTCTCGCGGGTGAATTATATGCGACACGCTGATTATTGACCATTTTTATCTCATTTATAACATTTATACTGTATCCGTTGGATTTCATTTTCGTCACGGGGAATGTTTGAGCTATGTTTAAATAATTACTTTTATATATTGCTCTATTAAAGCAAATATGTCATTTCTTAAGGTGCTTGCCTTGTACATATTTTACCAAATGTATATTTGGTTTCAATCCATTTAGGCATATAATGTAATACACATGCTAAATACCGATTTCCTCCAAGAAATCGTTTTTGAGCTATAACATTAACAAGCGGACAGACAGACGGACAAGTAAAATCAAGAAAACATTTTTCTTCAGCTAGGAACGGAAATTACGGAAGGTAGTTTTTTTCACGTCGATCTCCATGCAGTAAACGTTGTGGCTATGCAATAATAATTGATCGTAAGTACACCGCGTCACAAAACACTTCTACTGACGCGACGAACGAAAGTGACGCTAATTCACAAAAACGACACTTTTTAGATGGCAAATCTGACCTCTAGATGGCTTCTAATATGAATCTCGGACTACCTGTAGCGACTTGGACGTCCCACAATGCTCTGGACAAGTCGCCGTTGTTGGTCTGCTGTTAGTGAGGCCCTAATCTGCATCCAAACCCACCTGGATGTCGGCTGCAACCTTAATTACCTTTCGGATCGCTTTCGCTGAAGCTGGGGGCCTTATTTAAGGGCCTTGCTGCATCACACGTACACTGCTCGGTATTACACTTGTATAACGCACTTAGAAAACTGGCTGGACCTCCGTAAAATCACTTCGAAATACTGTGACTTGCACTGAACCAAATTGATGCCTTGTATCACATTAGCGGAAGCCCAGTTTTAAAGGAAAACCTCCACAAATCACCCAGAACACACTCTTTCAATAAAACACAACTTCTAATCAACATGGGTATTTAATAGAACATAAAAATCACTTATATCGGGGGAGCTTGGTAAAAACACAACCAACCACTTGAAGAAGTTGTCCCCAATTATTTTGTTTACAGTTTTTGTTTTAGTTGCATGAAATGCCAAGCCTACTCTGATTTTAATTTGTTTTTACACAAAGGCAAAGCTATTGAAAAAACATCATACTATCAATTATTTACAAGGCTTACGCTATTTTATAACACATCTAACATATAAATGAGTACCTTTACTGGACTTATGCTAAATATTTGTTTTATTGGTTATGTTATAAATTATTAATACTTATTATTTGACATATAATGCTACTAAAGTGTGATCATAGCAATACAATGACGTACTAACTTTCAATAATTGCAATATGCATCCTAATTGTAATGCAATTAAACTGCGTTAACCTGGAATTAGTTGTTAACCTACATCACTTGTAAATGGCAGTTCAAAGTGTTACTTGTGAGCGTGATGTATTAAATTACAGTAATTACAAAATGCTATGCCATTGCAATAAAGTTAAAGTGCATTACGCTAGAATTAGGTATTAACCTACATTAGTTGTCAATAAAATATTAATCTGCAATTACAAGATACGTAATTGAAATCGTTATATATTAACTTTCACTTGCACAGTATCCATAGTAACTTACCATTGCGAGTTATTATTATGTTATCGTACTTTTGACAATGATATTTGAAAGTGTTAATTGACAAGTGTGATATATTAACTTGCAATAATTGGGATCTGCAACATAATTACATTATAATCAAGCTGCATCAATTTAGAACTATGCAGTTGCATGTAACTACATTATGCTAGAAATAAATACTAAGCCAGCTCCCTGGGAAATGTAAAATATCTTACAGTAAGTAACTTGTAAGTTCCGAAGTTGTAATTTCGTGATATGTGCACTTGCAAAATCTCATGTTAAAAATACAATATAATCTTATGCTTAGAATTAGGATTAACCAACTCGCAAGTTTTACAATTTTTACCGTCTTCTTCGATTTAAGCAATGTTGAGAGCTCTTGCAGGATCTAGTCTTATGCATTTTTATAACTAAATAACGATCTTATTTTTTTTCATTTTATTGAAAATACGACGAAGGCGACGTTGTCATATTTCCAAGCCAAACAGGGCTCAAAACTTCAAACAATTGGCTTTGTAGATTACGGAATATTACACTACAAGCGTGGCGAATGACGGCTTTATGGATGTTTGTAAACTAAAGTTGACCTATAAAGCTCCAAACTTACGCTTAACAAGGGTTGCGTTTTATATTTCAGTCGAACCGGAAATGGGGTAGTTTCAGGTTACAATCGAATTTAAATTGTCTCAAATTTGGCTTCCTTGCGGCTTGATGTATATTTACCAGACCCTGATGAACATTAAAGCCTAATATAGAAAGTTGGTTATTGGGTTGTGCGGTTGAAAGCCGCAACATTGTGTTTTATTCCAAACTGATTGGTTCGTTCAGTCAACCAAACTGAAATTAATAAGCATTATTGTGAATAGGGCATTAATAATTAAATGTGAAATATTGTAAATAGTATTCCACACAGAGCATCATCAACTTTAGTCTTGTTATCAAGGTGGGGTTAGGCTTCTATTATATTAATTTAAAGATATAGGTAGTTTATCATGACAAAATGCCAAAAGCAGGCTTTTTAAAGCGATTATTGTAGGGAGCAAAAGTGTTCTTCGATTTATCTTCATTAGTACGACCTTCGGATGCAACAATGGAACTGAAATTTGTCAGGAGACAAATAAAAAATCGTTAAATGCAAAATGGCCAAAGCTGTTAGCTGGCGTCCAAACATAACGCAACCACAATACATGGAAAACCACTCCACCGCATTTGGAAAACCGAAGGAAATCTGAGCTGTCAATTCGTCATTGTACTGCTCTCATAGGTAACAAATTTCCCGCTGTAACGAGGAGCGTGTAAAAAGGCGCCCGTTTATGTGTTTTCATGCAAACAAACGTTAAATTGAAACCCAACACTAATGATGCCGCGAGACGACGCCGGAAGGGACGTCGGGGCGCCCGGGAGGAATTGTGCCCTGCAGGAATACTAATAGGGCGAGCAGCTGTGGGGCAAGAAATCGAAAAAAGTTTTCAAAGGACCCAATTCTGCCTGAATAGAGCCGCACTTTTTCCCGCTTTTTTTAAGCAGATTGGGGAGCTAGTTCGTGTTCTTGAAGGTGTTTTAGTATCCTGGGACCGTATTTTTTGGGAAATGGAAATCGGCATTGGAATTTTGATTGTGTGTTTAGGATAAAAAATCGTATGGCATTATGATTTTTTCATCTACCTCGTGCCTGATGTTTTGTAACATTTATTCGAATTATTTTAGAAGAACGTTCTTTTATTGACGTATAGCAAAGTCCCAACCCCTCCTTAACATTGTAAATTATACATTTCTGCACAATTGCACCATAATCGGTGCAATGCAAATCAATATGAAGCAACGTTATTACACAGACGCAAAATTAAAAATTACTGGCCAAAATAACTGATTAGCATCTTTCTTGTTTGATCCTACCACAGACGAGTCGTCAATTGAGTAGATTCTGCCATATGCGCAGAAAGCCATTAGAAAGTAAACATTGTAAATGAAAATTTGCTGAAAGGCCGTAACGTTTTTCGACTTCGAACGTAAAATCCCAAGAACTTCATGTAGCAGCGGTCGAAGGACCAAATAGCTTTAATGACCGAACGACGTCAATTTTGTAATTTCTAGAATTAGATTCACGAGTTCACTTAAGGGGTACAACATGGTATTGAGCATTCTTTACAATAAAGTTGAACAAAATTATTTTAAAAATATATTATTTAGTCATGAATAAAGCAAATGGTCCATCTTACCTATAGATTTTCTATAATTGGGGGTAGATTTAATATAATAAAATCATAAAATATTCATTGAGCAATCATGTCAATCACTGAACAATTTAGAAATCAATAGCGAATTCTTTTTCCGTATTATTTTTAGAAACTCCAGAAGTGTAACTGCAAACTTCAATTTCTGTCAAACCGATCCACCTGAATTCCTTGAACGTATTTCTATGTAAACAACTATTTACAAGGCTTCACCCTTTTGAACTAATTTCTAATTATATTCTTAAATTGAAGCTTTTCTGTGTCTCTTTATGTAATAATTATCTTATTGAAAATGGTGGCTCAGTTAGGATTACAATTTCGAGTTATATTCATTACACGATCGTGCTGTAATGATCAAATATGACAATAGAGAGAGTTTCAACAAACAGATCGATTTAAATTTTTATCAAGTAAAAACCACGTGTGTATATACAACTAAACAAACTGCGCGCTGCAGTAAGCCAAAACGCCTGATTGGGATGCAACTTTATGTACAGCTTTAGAACTCCGGTGAAGGGCATTGAAGTTACCCGGCCGCTTTTCGAACACTCTCAGATTTGTGCTGTAAAGAAGGCAGTTAATGGTAGTGAAATAGTTGCGTTAAAGTTTTCGTAAAGGTAGCGTTTTCGTGTGTATGAAACTAGAGTACGCAGAGAACACCTCAGCCGTAGATTCAGCTAGACTACAGCTAACTTTTAGACGTCTTCTGCGTAGTCCATGAACCGAATCTTTGAAATAAGCTGACGTCGCCAAAAGTCTCCGGTCTTGGTTAAGTGTTTTATGATTTCGATCGGACTCCGAATTCCGGCCTTGGGTGCAGGGCGATAGTCCACGTTGTGAGAATAATATACCCTGAAGGTACCGGAGCAGACGTAAATTGACATTTTCTTGTGCTAAATGTCTGGACCCGTTACAGGTTAGACTACGGTGCTCTACAGTTTAGATATTAGGGTCATCAGGCAAGATCTCAGAACTAGGCGTTAGGCAAAACGTCGGGACCAGTTACAAGTTAGACTCCTGCGCGCTATAGTCTAGACGTTAGGGTTATCAGGTATATAGGAAAGACACAGGTCGAGCAGGTATTCTAATCAGTTCCACTACTCAGGGAGAAGCTGATTTTAGAATTTCTCTCAAGCGAGCTTGTTGCGGAAGGCGAAAGAACTCACGCGGTCAGTCCAACGGATCGCGGCGCTTGATGCTGATGCCTTTGGGTTCTAGATTGGCCGCGACTCGCTTAGCAAAACTAAGGAAGGTTGACGGATTGATGGGCCTTGAGCACTGGAAGGATCAAGGTTGCGCCTGGCTGAAGCTCTACTCAAATGTCCTCAACCGCCCGCGCATTGTTTCTCATACTCGTTCAAGGGTTCCTTTCACTTATTTTGGCTAGGAGCAAGAGAAGAAGGTGTGGGTTTGCACAAACACGCTCTTTATTCTATCGTATTTAGTGTTAACAAAGCTATTTCAGATACCGTTCTCCTTCTGCTGCACAGGCGCTTTCAATTTATTGCTGTATTTGGTGTAATATTGCATCATTACCTAATGCAATCTTTATGAGCACTTTGTAGTTTAATTTATCTTTTTTGGCAGTAGTACTGTGCTTCGAGAATCTATTTTGTGCAAAGGAGTGCAATTGAAAATATCTAGAGTAACTGTGACTGAATTTACAGATCTTTAGGGGGGGGGGGGGTTGTAAGCTAGAAAAACAGAAGCTCTCTCGCGATAGTCAAAAAATAATTGCACCTGAAGAGATAAGCGGACAAACTGCTGTTATTTTTATGCGAACCACCTGATGTGTAGGCCGGGTGTAGACTGGAGGAATTTCAGACCTCTGCGGTGAGAGGTGCGTGTACTCAGCTACAGATTTGACCTACCTTGTATGGCAATTTCTCTAAAAAGTTATCTCACTTCAGTAACACTTGTACTTCATTTTGCTTCACAGAAAATCAAATAGTACGAAATTCGAAATGGACACATTGAAGACACCGCACCTAAAAGTAAAGTTCTCACTGCCAGAGCTGCAAATACTGACGTCACAATCGCTACATAAGCTATAAATAGCTTATAACGAAATCAATTTTGATGGCCTAGTGACAGGTTGGCTACCGGTTGCAGATAGGGTTCTACACACCTCAACGAGCATGTGCCTCAAGCGGACCATTCTTATGCTAATATTGCCTCCAGAAGGGCATCCAATGCGCCCGACATATCGAAGAGTAATTCTTCAACTTTTTTTTTATACATTGCAGAAGTATGAAGTGCAAGAAGTATTCTCACAACAAGAAAACTCGGAACTATCTTAAAGGGCCATTTGCTAATCTCATAGTTAGTAGTATTACTTAAAATAATGTTTTGTATGGTCATGCGATGTAACAAATGTTTTGTGCGACCATTTATACAGAATTCAATGTTCCAAATACCCGTCAATGGTCTACACGTAGACGAATTAAAACAATAATTGAGGCTCAGCTATGCATTGACCACTTTTATTTCTATCAGTATATTGAGTTAAAAAAATGTGGAAGCATACTTAAGTCGTCCTAACTTTATTTGAAAGGAGAATAAATCATACTTTAATACATCTAGACACCTAAAATATACGAAGTTAGGAAACGGCTATCGAACATTTTTACATAAAACCACAAATACTTTTATTTCCGTTGGTCGGCCACAAACATGCCATTTCTATAATTTTATATCGGCTTTTATGGGAGGTCCGGAAGTATTTATAATAACAAATCCGAGCAGCGGCAAATTCGAAATGCGATGTTTCGAAGCAGTGACAAAATATTTTCCAGGCGCCGTTTCCGTTGTGCGTAAAACTTGGTATGTCGATGTCGATAAAGGAGCTAAATCCGCATTTCGTGACGATTTGTTGAATTAGTTGGTGCCGCTCGCGTGTGCTTTAATTTTAATCTTGTGCATTTGCATTTAATTCCCCGTATTTGTCGAACTAATAACACTGCATTTGTTATAATTCGAATACTTTTGAGTTTTATTTGCATCAGCTCTAGTTGCATGTAACAATTTCTAGGGCTTTTTGAGGCGGTGGCGCTGCTTTAATGAAAATCAGTGAAATGTCACCTTCAGTTTAAAAACGATTTTGGTTTTATTACTGTACAACCATGAAGTAACACCGTAATTAGAATATGTATTTTTGTTTGAACAAAAGAAATTCAGAAGAAAAATCGATAAGGATACAATATTTGTGTGAAAAAACATAACAAGGGATAAAAATCGAAACAGTTTATGAGCAAAACTCAAATTGCTGGAGAATGATCGATAGCCTAGAAGCAGTAGGCTAGGGTTCTTGAATCGCACGAATTTGATTATGATGCGGCTGTATGGTAACCGATTGGCACCTCCTTTTCTACGTCTCACTTAGCCAAGCATAACAACATAAACTCTCTCTCTTTCCAATGTGTTAGTTCTTATCCACAGAGTATGGAAAGTAAGTTGGTTTCTTTAATAAAGCCCCATCAATCATCGACTAATATCCTAGTGTAGTGGAATGAGAAAGTAAGACTAGAAATAAAGAAAGCAAGGTAAACTTTATAGAAATAAACTGCAGTTGAAATACCCAAAAGAAGTCTAGAACTTAAAATCGTGCTAAAAAATGTAGAGCGGTGAACTAAATATCTCAAATTTGTCAAAAGACGTCTATGTCAGTCTTAGATCAAATACCATTTATTCTCCCTGGAAACGGCAAACAGTATAACAGAAATGTCTCAATTGAAATTTCTCAAAAGATATAGTAATCACGGCCAAGGAAAGTTTGGAAAATTGATTCAAAGGTAAACTAAGATGTGTAGAAGATGTAGTTGGAGCGGTTTAATAAGGACTATTTTATGACAGCAAAATTATAATACATAAGGGTATAAGGAGAACTTGGCCACCGAAAAGACAATGCAGTGGTTGTTGCATAATACCTACATAGACTTTTTACCCATGATCGTCCTTCTTGTAAAACTTGCTACAGGTCATTTCACTATAGCTTGTAATAATACTTCTGCAGTTGTTATGGCCCTATTTTCCCTTTTAAAGGGAGGAGGCAGTTAATTATCGTCGCCTGACTTGCACGACTTCTGTTAACTTGTATTTTTGTGTACTACACTGAGTATGATCTACACTCCTCAAACTAAATGTAGTCGTTTTTGCCCACACTAAATTAAAATTAGGCAACACTATAACGAGCGGTAGGTTAGTGTGAAATAACTATGTTTAAAACCGTTTTGGTACCACTGTAAGAATTCGGTTAGCCAATCAGCGACTTAGTTGGTCCAAGCTTACATCTAATTCCAAAGGTAACAATGCCGGCATACGAAGCGCTTATGATAACTATAAACACACCAAAAATCTTTATTACATAACAAGACAGCAGTGAAGCTTAAATGTATACAAGTAAGGAAGGTAAAGCCCCAATTTAAATCAATAAGAATGATTGCTACGTCGTAACGGTAGCTGAATTTAACCTCAAAGTACAGCCAAAAATGCATACCCTTCGTTTTCACAGGGTGAGTTCGGTAAATGAAACATGTACGGGTCCACACTGCTGCAAATAACGCTATAAAAACTATTTTCCTCTACGTGGTATCAGTCAGATTGTCTTTCGCAACCGCTTTAGCCACATCATCCTACTGGTCGTTAAAGGCTGCGGCGAGAAAATAACGTTAAACGACAGTTCCATCGACAAACCAACCCCTTACCAGAACTCTGCCTATCTCAAAACGTGACTAACTGCAATTACATAATCTACTCCACACGTGGTTTAAGGTTTGAACACTAGCAGACCACAAAAATACTCGCTAAATCACATTCTACAGCCAATGCCCTCTTCAATACATATTCGCTTCAGATCTCCTTTCAGTATCTCAATCCTAACTGGATATCCCGGTGAACTAACTATGGATTGTATCTCATGACTTCCAAAAAGCAACGAGCACGAGGGGCCAGCACCATTTTCAAAGAAATCTTAGCAGTTAAAAAATATCGCGTGACTCCATGCTAGAGCAAAATTTGACAAGAGTACTTTAATAAATTTATTAATAACATTTTTATCTAACCAGGGAGGACGTTTTTAATGTTTTTTTACATCCTAATTGATAACTTTAAAAACATAATCTCACCAAAAAGGATTCTGGAAAGTGGTGCCCCGTTTTTTAAATTTTAAAACACCCCAGGTACATTTTGGGGGCAAAAAAGTAAAAGAAGGCCCTAGTTGACGTTTTGCAGGGGTGTGTCACATAGAGAAGGCAAAACCTTATTATGACAAATAGGGAAATTATGTTCCAAGGTTCTGTTTTCAGGGTGTGACTGTTTAGCCAATATAAACTTTTGCAACAAGAACACTCTAATTTATAAAATTCGGATCTATGTAAGTGAGGAATCTTTATTGTAAACAAGTATAGCATAAAGGTTTTATTGGAGGTTGAAAGGCAACTAGTGAAGTTCAACTTCTTGAAAATATTCTTTTGCGTCAAGAAAAAAAAACAATGTAAAAAAGGGAACGGTATTGAATAATAAGAGTATTGTTATTGCTAGAGGAGCAATGCGTTGGAGTTAATGGGAGATTGTTAGAAGGGAAGGGGGCGAGAACGTTTGACTTTATTAAATAAACAAAAATGGCAATTAGCAATATCAATTTGTTTGGTTATATTCTAAGATATAAGCTAATAGAATTTTGAGAAAGAAGAAGGGGACGACTGTCTTAAGCTTTTCGTATATACCTGATCTAGCAGCGTCTCATTTATCTTTTCCTTTAATGTATTGGGTGTTCTTAACTTGTATAAAAACAGTGTTGAGTTATTTCGTAAACGAGTTACATTAAATATTACAATGCTTTATTTAGTTGATTTGGTTATTTAAAATAAAATAAATGAGTTTACATTCTCAAATAAGTTCTTATAACCAACCTTTCCCTATTGCTATTTACAAAATCTCTTTGCTGTTTGCCACCCACATAATTACGTAATTTATGCAATCTGCCTTGGAGATATCCGCACTTGCACACTTAAACCGCCCTTTAATTTCCACGAGGGTGATCTCCGGCGACAGGCTTATCGTGTGACCGTGCGTGTGTTTGATGGGGGCGTCAAAAGCAGGCATCGGCGAAATTCCTAAATTCCCCAATAAAATTTATCAACGTCCGGTCGTCTTTGTCCGGCTTTCCATTTATGGCCACCATCGAAGGGTGCCAAAAGCTTCAGACTTCTATGTTTAGAGTTAACGCGGATCAAACAGTGGACTGTATTTATTATGCCGCCTAAAAGGGAGCGGGACGCTGCACGTAAACCGAAAGATTTATCCACTTCCTCGCTAGATTAGCGAAAAGCACAGGTGCCGATAGGGCGCTCCGGACTTACGCTGATCCCTTCCGGATTCGGGAAACTTCATCACTGTCCCCGCGCGAATCCCACTTAGATTGCACAATGCAAAATAACTCAGCGGGGAAAAACTGTGAAAAATTTACCTCTCCCGCTATCGTGCTTGCTTGTCACATAATAAATGCACGGGGGCTGGAACGGGCTGGTTCGATATACGAATATCTTTCCGGAACATGCTGGATGAAGTGTGACACATTGCTTCATGCGAACACTTACTACTACTTTATAGCGTGATAGAAAACCAAATCTTTTAGTAATCGTATATTGGAAATATAATCAATTCACTTGGTTTTTGCACAGTAGAAGTCGATGTTATGGTGCCGGTTTTTTATTTGTAAATATACCTATCCTTTTGTGTAGCTGGTTGATTAAGTAGCTTATACGTTTCCCGATTATTGCTGACTGCTCGAGGGTAGCTCCAAGCCAGGGTTCTAATTTTGATAAATAAACAAAAAGAAGTTTAACAATATTGATACATTCCCATTATTTAGAAGGTGTGATAACATAAAAAATAGTGACAACCAACTGAAGCTTATTTTTATGGTAATTCTGGCAGGCATCTGGAAGCTGGGCGTGTGGCAGCCAAAGAACAAGAACTTCTACAATGCCGACGATTCAGCTGGCTGAAACAAAGCGTTAATACAGGAAAGCGCATTAGGAGGATATACAAGTGCATGAGCACCTGCTTGGAATGGCGTGGCTACCTTAATTTGAGTTGCGATCTACTGAATCGCACCACATCAGTTTTGGTTTGCTATTGAAGCTTAAACGCCTTATGCACTCAGGTAGCCTGCACCAGCGGTGATGCTTCGAGGAGGATCCTGCTGGCATTATTTCGAGCACGTTCACCGAAACCAGCGCTGTAGCGATCCAGGCAGGGATGAGGTTGGAGGAGAATAAGGGTTCGGTATGCAGGCGGATATAAGACTGGACCTATGGATCGGTCTCACCGAAAATGTCGCTGCAGCGATGCAGGCGGGAGTAGGTCGGGTCATCTTCTGGATTCTGAAGGCTTGACTAGTGGAAGCCTTGACCGACCGGGAGACACCGTATGTATCTAGCCGGCTTCTGTCTTACTAATCTGCTGGGGGAGAAAATGGGAGAAAGTGGAGCTACACATAAATCTGCTCACTGCTTGGCCACCACTCATATTGCGTCATGGTTGAGTGGCAATGGCCTGATGTGAATATAAGGATATGGCGACCTCTAAATTCTAAATTCTATACTAGAAAAAGTTTAAAAAGGAACATTCCGAATTAAAGGTTTATCGACGCATTTATGTTATAACAGGAAATACGTAGTGTGTCGAAGAGGTATGTCTAGAATGTCTATTTTTACAATTTTCGTAACGGGATAATATATTTCGCATAGTTACATATTGTGATATGAACATACATGCGTGCAATGTATCTAAAGTACAACAGCACGCAACCAACGAAACTGGGTTGCAGATCAGGACGATTGGTGTAATATAAACACAAAAATGGCGATCTACGACTATCTGCTTGGGGATTTCTTCATTAAGTAATTTGAATTTTAAGATACGTTCTTACTGGTTCTGCGAGTTCTAAGACAATTTCAGTGGAGTTGTTGCCACCGCGAATCGGCTGGACAAAGATGTTCAGGAGTTGTTTTGCCACCGAAAAGCGGTTTCACAAAGGATCAAGGCTTTTTTGGCACTCAGTATACGTTCGACAAAGAATCAATACTTGTTTTCCATCAAAATTTGCCTCGGCAAAGGACCAGGGGTTGTTTTCCACCGAAAATCGGCTCGACAATTTATCGCGTACAGGTTTCAGCACCACGGGATGGAACCTAGACTCTGGGCGTCTTTTTGGTTTAGCCCTAGACACAAGAGCCTTGGAGGGGCTGGCTGTTGTTTCTATATACCTATTTGAGCTCCTTGTTCGATCATCATCTGGGGGGGAAAATGCAGCTACGCTGCAGGTACGTACTACACCAATAGGCGCATCACTGGGTTTCAACGGAGAGTCAACTAGTGCACGCGCGATGAAGGCAAAAGCGAAGGCCAAACGTTTATTGTGACAAGATAACGACTTTTATATTGTTCATGTTCAAATTAAATTTGTACGAAAACAAACTGCACAATAGCACCATACGGGTTTGGAATTTAACATATGCTTATAGGATGTTTTTTTTTGTATATTTTAACTTTTTATAATACTGAATCAGATTCCTCAACGAGACTACCAGTGGAGAATCTATTTAACAAGAAGATTGTTCATGTTCTTAGACTAGTCACCCTAAATTAGTTTTCACAATGGTTTCTTAGGGGATCAGCATGAAAGTTTTTGATATCTCTTTTAATATGTTGGCCTCGATTTCATTATGTTTAACCAAACATTTTCTGGGAAAAAGTGTAGGAGGTATATCCAGCTGAACCGACTTATACCGAAAATTGCCCATAACTAATTACCACGCATTTAGACTACTGTTTATACAAAGCAGGAATAAGCTGATGAATTACTCAATTTTCAAGAACGTCAGCATGTTTTGTTTTATGAAATGTCATTGCTATTAACAGATTCGACCAATAAATGACAATCCTTCACACAGTAGAAAAACTTAAAACGCTGTTACATTTAAAATATTCGGCAAGACATATTGTGAGAATTTTTGCATAACATTATAGTTTACTTTGTATGCGGTGGTGTTTGGAAGGTTACATACTCCAGAGTTTTGAAACCTTGGTAATTTTTGGGAAGTTGGCCATGACAGATGAAAAACCCGTTTTTGGAAAACAAGTGCCTTTTTCCTGTGAGTGAGAAGAATCCTTCCAACGTGGAGGCCAGGGTAAATTAAGAGCCCTTGTGAAGCCTTAAGCCTACCAAATATTCCCTGAAAAGAATATTAGGGTTTGATCGTGGAGATAATACTAATTTCGCATACAAACGTGAGTGTGATGCCACCACCTACAACCTCAGTTTAAACTGGTTTCTGGGCGAGTTCAGCGAGCATGTAATGTGCATCCAGCTACCCTACAGCATTGGCTGCACCAGCAGTGCTGCGTACAATCGTCTGGACCTCTCCTTCAACGTGGGCAAGTATCCCGAGCTATCGTTTTGGGGGGATCGTTGCTTCTACCCTCTGCGGAAGCTTCCAAGCAAGCTGTAGACCATTTCCTGGGGCTGCCACTATTCCATACTCTGCCTGTTGATTTTGCTGCCCATTTTCAACGCTACGTCACTACCAGCTGTCGTTTGGAAACATTTAAGGTCGGATCAAATTTATTCTGCCTTAAACTGTCGCAGCTGCGCTGTGTGATCTGCATTTGATATAATTGTGTGCGCTTACCTGATAGGCTATTTAATCGTTTGTTTATTTTCGATTTTATTTGAGGTTAAAATCGAGTTTTGCTTACGATTTATTGTGTAACCTAAAATAACTCCTATTTGTTGTATTTGGGATTAACTTGTTGGTGTACTCACACAACATTTCAGTTTGTTTTACTGCAAATTCAGTATTTAGAAACCGCTTATGAAAGAACCCGTCCAACGTATAACATGTATAATGAGGAAAAAGTACATAAGCTTAGCAATTCTAGGTGTCATATTTTAGGGCGACTCTGTATGCGTCGAATTAGAACTACGTCGAATTTTTAACCACCTAAGAATCACTTAAATTATCAATAAATCGCAAGCAGTATTTATAATAACATAATTATATATGCCATTTCTTTTCTTACGCGCTCTGGGAATTGAAGGCCTTTGATTAACCGTCAGGCGTTAGCATGCCGCAAATTTTCAAGGGCTAATTAATCTATTATACCTGATGAGTGTAATTTCAGGTAACCTACTTGCGTTTTATGTTTTTCTTTGAGGTTGTAACGAGTGTGTAACTCGTTCAAATTCAACATTACCTTCTTGTTTATTCGCTTGATCCGTATGTTTAAATATTTCATTGGCGGGTTTGCAATCAATTAGTATTTTGTATTATTTAAGGCATTTATTATCCAGTTGGTGAGTACCTTAAAAAGGCAAGCAATCAAAACATGCTAATTTACTTGTAATAACTTTAGGGCTTTGCATCCTGCTCGAATCAAAATTTGGTGTTAATTTCTGGTATTGCTTTCCAAAATGCAAACACAAACAAATCACTTCGTAGCACGGCCAATTTACAAACGTGATTCAAATTTAATTGAAATTCATTATTTACGGATTAGCTGCAGAGCTTTGTTAGCACAGCGCTTTAAAATTTAATATGTGTTTTTCCCGTATCGTTTTGCTATAGAATCATTAACTGCCCCTATTAGCAAGTATATTTATTCCTTTTGCAACGCTGAGAACTAGAAAATTCTGTGTAGCTTACGCTAATTGAATTGGACCTTTAAAGTTTCGCCGGAGCAAAATCTCAATACCGATGAGTAACTACTCGTAGACTTGAGCTCACGAAACATCAACACCACCTTCAATTACGAGCTGGAAGATTTCTGGAAATTGCAAGAGGCCCCGAAGTTCTAGAAACTAATGTATCAGCTTAATATTGTCATGAGAGATCCGAGGCTTTATACGAAATTAGGGTTAACTTAGTTAGCGGGATGAATTTACGCAAATGACGACATAATAAATTAATGACTAGGTAATCGTTAATTTCCATTATTGCTCTACCTGCCTGCCGAATTGAGTTCAGTAATTTAGAGTGACTACTTCACGAGAGTTCATCTGATTTTAGCAGCCGATTCAATGCAAGGCCTTTTGGGTTACTTTGAACGACTCAAAGCTACTTTTATAAATACCTTTGATGCACTATTTACGTATTCGTTGTTTGTGAATGAAGAAAGTGTTGCATCTGATCTCCTTACGTAGCCATTTGTAAATCTGATACGACTAAAAACGGTTACGTCTAAGCAACACTCGTAAGTTGAATAATCAGAAGCGTTCCACAGTTAATCCTATTTTCATTATTACTAAAAGGCTTAATCTTTACAAAATTGCTTAAAAACTCATAGATACAACAACTGAGAAAAATTTCAGTACGGATGCTTATATTAGACATTAAGAAACAAGCAGTAATTGTGAATAGGTCTATACATTTTCCGCTCCTGAAACGTCGGCCATGTCTTACAACTCGAGCTTCATGTGCAGGGAAACTTCCTATATACGGAATTTGTCCATTAGAAGGTTCTACATATTTTATAAGTCATGTACCGACTATATCTCTTTACTACATTTTGCACCATAAAGCAATGTTGGGTTGACATTTAATATACCTGACCGCAATATCTGGTTTCCTATTATAGGAAAGTTAGAGCGATGCGCGATGCAAGGAGCAATCCATACTTAGAGCTATAGGATAGGTATGATAGGAATAATAGGAACTTTTTATAATTATCCGAATATAACTTCCAGGCGGAAATTAAAAATTCTTTGTTAAAAGACCTGCATTTTTTACTCTTCCACTTAATATACAGAAAATTATATAGCAGAAAATTAGCTTTTGTTATAATGAATTGCACTTTTTATAGATTCATGAAGAGATTAGCCACAGCTTGGTACCACACAGTGTCTGTGTCTATGACAGCAGTTTGAATTACTTCAGTCGCTATTTGCATGTGTTGTTCGTACACCAACCCATCTTCTTTTTATCCTTAAATTTAGGCACCAAAAAGTACGAGCCCTCGCCGTAGTCGTATGCATCGTCATCGGTTTTCGCGATCCGTACTAGGTACGAGCCAAAGCCTTTGTCGTATTTTAAGACGAACTGCTTGTCGACCCAACCGCTTGGCGAATTTTCTCCCGACCTTGAGATAAGGGATTAATCTCTCAGTCAGTCACCCGACCGAATCGTTCTGCACTTCGTGTTTTATTACCTCTTTAGCCGGCTTGTTCTCACGTGTGTTCTTCTAGATCCCAGGTGTTTGCTTTCACCTAGTGGAATCGAACTCGTATGTGAAACGCCATGCCACACCTTTCCTAACAGCTCCAGGAGCATATCACGTAATGCCATAAGTCTGCTCTACAAGGGTACAAGTTCGGGCCTTTCTCGTGATATGTATTCGAGTGCCATCCGAATGTCCAACAGCTCGCATTGAAGCATGGAGCTCTAGTCAGCCAGCTTGGTGGCGCCGTTTCGTAGCTCTTACTCCTGGATGATTATGACAAATACGGCGCCGTCTCTGCCGTCCCGTTCATGTAACTTCGCCGACGAGGAAATAAAAAGCTCGAGCATCTCCAACAAGGTGCCCCAGAAACAGCTCGTTCGCCAGTCGCAGTTCGGCAATAGCTATGAAAACTAAAGTTCTAATTAAGTCGATCTAAACGATGTACTAACAATTCAAAGAAAAGTACATAGCTATGAATGTAAATATAAATCGCAATATTGAACAGCAATACGGAGCCACCACAAACACCACTTACCTAAATAAACAAATAAATGTTAAAGTTTTAGGTACTGGGGATAATGCTTGTTATGGAGTAAGGGTGCCACCAGGTTGATTAGCAGCCGATTAAATATTAGGAAAATTCAACTATGAGTAACTTTCTTCACGGCGTTGAGTGATATACGGGTTAGAAAAACGAAGTCGACTACCTCACTTCACTGAAAACGCGTAAATCGAACGGTATTTACTTCTAATACGGCTTTATTAGGCATACCAAAACATGCAATTCTCATCGTGCCAGCTCAGAAGGCTGAGAACCGTATTAAATTACGCTTAAAAATTCTGTCTGCATACGTGACGTGACGTCAATTACAAACTATGCAAGTCAAATAACGATCAGCACACACCAGACTGGAATGCACTCAAAATTTAGGTTCGTTAAGCGGTAAGTACTGAGGATGCTCCAATAACATGAAGATGCAACTCAATGCAAGAGGAGAGAGGAACCGTCCCAACTCCAGGCTCGAGTAAGAAACGTTTACCAGATCTCGATGCGGATTCAGTAAAGCGAAAAGAATGCTGTAGCTCAAAGCGACAGCCGGTGTCGAATATAGACTTGAGATAAAGCAATGGCGGCGGAATATAATGTACTGCTTACGATAGCTGATACAGAGTCGAAACGAAGTCCCCTTTAACACTCAACAATATAAGAACAGAACTTCAAAATAGGAGGCTTACAAATCTGGCTGAGTTTGAAAGTGCCACAAAGGCCGTAGAATGTTTCCACACGGCAAATCACACACCGCACTCAAAGAAGAAAACTGGAAGGCGCACATTGTTTTTCTTCGTGGTCACTATCTGACCGCTGCTGCGCTATGCTGACGGAGCAAGAAGTTTACCACATTTACCCCTTCCTCTGGCATCAAACCATTGGCGGCTTCCGTATTTTAAAGCGCCATAACACACTGGCAATGGGTGTGCATGGGGTTTTTCAGGATGTTCTGGATTTATCCCGGAAGGTTTAAAACTTTATCGATTCGGTCTGCTTCAGGAGGCGTGTAGTCTCTTCGCCCTGTGAGCCCCATTTAACTATGATCTTCATTTCCACCATCAATCAGCTGTAGTAATATTTCGCTTACGATCTGGTGGTTTTTGCAATCACCCTCAACCTGTTGCCAGAATAGCTTTAAGAGCCTGCTTGGAAGCTATCTAACCATCCGCTGCAGAAGCTTGACCTCCCAGATAAGTAATTACGACCTAACAAACTTCGTTACCGATTTTAAATTGGGTTAATTATATTCATACTGCAAGCTTTAAGTGTATTAATGTAATGACATTAA
>OW679201.1:44607737-44810494 GCA_940337035.1 Agriotes lineatus | reverse complement strand
CTGTTACAGATAGACGCCCCTTTATTGTACGAATTATTGTACGACGGAACGAGGAAGCTGTGAGCGTGCAGGTGAGTGAGACAGCTGCGTAGTCGTGGTCGGATGGACACCTAATCACAATCCTTGCTTAAGGCAATCCCGAAGTTGTTGTTTGACCTTGCAACTCTTGCATAATCTTATTGGCGGAGTATTTTTGCATGCTTCGCTCCCGTCTAACCGTCCAGGCCCGGTTAGCCGGGTTACGACAGGCTTGGTGGCGCCCTCATAATTTCGACATACCCTGTATATATTATGCCACAGCGCGCTTGCCCAGAACGTATCGTGTGACTCACGCCCGACTCCCTGAGCGTTCCAGCCGTGGCCTATTAGCCTATTTCGAACCGATCTCAGGGCAAGTGTGTCATGTTTTCAGGACTGATTCCGTGGTGCGATGCTCACCTTGGGTGGGTGTCGTAAAGTCCTTTTCATACCGTAACAAGCCTATTTTGTGTCTTTCATTTAACACCCACGTTTCACTCTCGTAAATAAATTAGCGCCGGCACAAACACTGTTTTGAATACTTTTATTTTTGTTTTAAGCGAGATTTTTCTTTTGCTTATAAAACATTTCTATAGGACTTGCAATACCGTTGTTTATTTCTCCGTCTATTTTTCCATTATCTCTTATTGTGTGCCTTAGATATTTGAAACTCCTTACTTGTTCTAATTCTATTGTTTATTTTAATTTTTATTATACCAGGTGTCTTAAAACGAATTACATCTATAGTATGCTTTGAATTTCCCATAAGGCAATACCAATAAGAATCTAGCCGCACATAAAAATTTACATGGAAACAAAATTCAAAACCTACTAGATGCAATTATTTTTAAGACACCCGGTTGTGGTTCTCTAGTTATTATCACGACATTTGAATTATTGGCATTAATTTTTAGATTTTTCTCCTATAATGCTGCATTTCATATGTTCATGTTATGTTGCAGAGTTTCCGCGTTGTTTGATATAATTGCTAGATCATCAGCACACGCTAGACTTGGTAGTCATATTGGGTTTAATCTATAGTACCCCCACGTTTGATTTTTTGTATTTTATACATTTGCAGTTTATTTCGTCCATTAATATTATAAATAGATAGGGACTTAATGCTCCTCCTTGTCTGATGCCTGCTGAAGATATGAACTCTTCTGATTCATTATTTTGTGTTCTTATTATGTTTCGTGTTGTTTTGTAGATATTTTTTATAATAGTTACTATTAAGTCTTCCTCTACTTTTTTGTTTCTAAGCGTGTTGCACATATTGTTATGTAATGTTAGACAATCGCCAAGTCAATGTACTATTGGACAAACACCCCAAAACTCAGGGCACTTATATTAAATTATAAAAATGCAAAACTTGCCTGCAGTATCTTAGGCTAACTAAAATGAAACGTATTTATTACTCTCCAATAAAATGGTTAATTGCCCCGTTCTATATTTTATCAAATTGCAATAATCCTATGGGCTTGCTACGGCAAAACACAAGACTGATATCTCAGGTTAGGTTCAAATTTGAATTTTATATTAAAAGAATTCTGTAGAATATTTAATTCAGAGTAGCTCAAATACTCAAAATTTCAGTACAACTGCTCTACTCACTTCAATAATTTATAACCTCACAAAATTGACTTACACCACAAAAGGTTCGCGGGTGCATATAGCGTTTTATTTTGATATTTAAAAGCGAAATTTGCAAGGAAACCACAGGTAAACTGAATCGAATCTCCCGCCTAGCAACATCTAAGTTGGTTTTGTTTCAGGTTGTGACGTAAAAACGACGCGCTACTATTTTTTGTCTTGGGTTCCTGTAAAATTTGCAAATCCTGGCATAAATCGCATTTTCTAGTGACGCCACGGGATTTTCTGAAACTTGGACGTATCTAGAAGCTCGGAAACACGATCAATCTCTTCAGCAAGGTGTGTTCTCGAAGTCCACCGGCTTTCCGGACTCCAACCACATAAAAACATGCCAAATCGTACCTTTTAAAATATAGCCGACTTCGCCTCTGAAGCTGCTGCGGGTGACGCCAACGCCCTTATTTGCTGGAAGTCGCTTCCGTTTTTACACCTCTTTCCGACCTGTAGGACTTGAGATCCCTGGCTTCTGATGTTGGAATGGACTGGTATGGCAGTTTGAAATTTTCAGGTTGTCGGAGCTGAACCCACGCCGATCTTAGCTTGACAATGTTATAAACTTTTTCGGTAGAGAAACTTTTAATAACACTTCCACTTATGCCCGGTGACTTGTAGAATAGCTTTGTACACTTTTTAGACTTTTATTATATAAAAACACCAAAAATCAGGAGCATCACTTGCCCACCAGTTGACATTATAGGATTTTTTTCTATTTTTTTTAACAAAAGAACATCGCGTTACCTAGTAACTGCGATCTAATATTGTTCAAAGAAAATAAGTTTTGGTTACAATTCCACATAAAAGAATAAAATTTGATTAACATGTTTGTTGCTTAAAATTAGAAATTGTCTTTATTTCTTATACATAAAAATTTTCCTTTCTTGTCACATAAACTGTTATTTATCACTGCTCTGCTGTGAACACTTAGTTTTAAATTGCACTGGCACTTGAGTTCAATTTTAACCACGTCACTAATTATTCTTCATTTCAGTTTCCCTCGTTCTGCATTGCTTTTTGCAAATTCTATCTTATCTTGCTTTGATTTCCATCTACATTTCAGCTTGCTTGCTTTTCACTGGCCCGTACGTTTATTAATAACTCTACGCTCATATTCATTATGCAAATAACCAATCTTTGGCATTATTTACTTACATCTGTTCCGACTTCAAATATGCTCAAATCTATCATATTAATGATATTATATTAACCATATTTAATCTTTCTTTTACTCAAACTTCAAATTCAATCCTTCTGAAACCTGATTTTCTTATGCTAGCCTTTATCCCTCTAATTATGCTTCTTGCATCTCATTTCCAATGCATTTAATAACTTCAACTACTGTCTAGATTGCAATTAAATAAAATATTTCAATTCTGTACTTTAATTGACTTTGTTCAATATTTCTCTATGCATACAGAATTAAATTGCGAGTATTAAACCATCTTAATATCTGTATGTCTCACTCTGTCCATTGCTTTGATTAAGAGTATGAACTTTATACTAAATGGTTTGTCATGTTCTATCATCTTTTCTATTAACTGTTTGAAAGTACCTACATAGAGCATCTTGTGTTCTAAACCCGTATTGTAAACCATTTAGTTTGTCTTCTACATTAGTCCTTAATCTGTTTTCTAGATGGGGCCACAATTATACATTGAGGTCGTAAAGTTTGGAATAAATTCAGTATTTCCTAACATGTACGTTTCCGGCTAAAACGCTCGGACCCGTCGATTTTTATTTTTATTTGAGCATAAAATGCATACATACAGGGTGTTCCGTGTATGAGGTATGGCGTTATCGATGTTTTTTTTAAAATGGAAACTCCCTTTTTTATTACGGAATCTGAAAGAACGCATCTATTTACTTACGGTAAGCTAATTTTTGAGTATAGATCAGATGATAAAAAATTAAGAAAAATTTAAAAATTTAGTAGTAAAAGTTTAGTAATTTCTAAAACAACTAAATTAAATCTACAAATTGTGCACCGTTGTCTGCCTGACAGTAACTAAGACGACCGATATGTTTTTGTTCAGGGGCGCAGGAACAGGGGGGCCAAGGGAGGCGATTGCCCCCTCATAGAATATATTGGGGGGCAAATAGTGTAATTTGCCCTCCTGATATATTTCATACGGTTTTTAAAAATGTGTACATAGGGTTTTCACATTAATCTATACAAGATGCTAAAACTTGTTGTTCTATTGTAGGTGGTGCAGAAATAAAACACGAAGAATTTGATATAGTCCATTTTTGTTGCATATGGTAATGCAAATGCCGAAATTCTAAGGAAATCATTGGCAACAACCATTGTCACTAGGTTGAATTGTGTTGGTACATAAATTTCTTATTATTTTTGTGGTGAGGTTAGGCTTCATGCCGACAGGTTGACATTTCATTATTTTAAATTGTAGCTTTGGCTATTATAAACTTGAAATGTGATTTTATAATTTGATTTTAACTAGTTGGTAGGTATTGCACTAAGAACAATTTTAGTTTATAATAGCCAGAACTACAGTTTAAAACAACTACAGTATCAATCAGTCAACATAAAACCTATCCTCATTGCATATATAATAACCACAAGTTTGTGTACCAACACAATGCAATTCAGTGACAATGTTTGTTCTCAATGGTTTCCCTAGATTGCATTTCCATATGAAAAAATCTGTAAAGGGGTTTACACTGAACTTTCCTCGCACGAATTACACCCATTTGCAAAAAATGTGAATTACATCAATTTTCGCCCCCAGACGAATATTTCGAGCCGAGTTTCTGCTGCGTCAGAAAGACACCATATTATTTTGTCCCACTTGTGATGTTTACCCTGTATCTGCTAGGTCTCATTTTTGACAATGATAAAGCCTGAGCTATGTACAAATTATTACGTTTATCAATTTCTCAGTTAAAGCAAAAATAAACAAAATTTCATTTTTTAAGGTGCTCACCTTGTATATATTACTCTAAGATGTTTTCGGTTTTATGCCAGGTAGCTATATAATCTGCATGCAAAATATCGCCTTCCTCCAACAAATAGTTGTTGAGCTATATCGCCAACAGGCAAACAGTATATAAATGTAGGACTTTCTTGAAGTATTTTATGCAGAGCGAATGTAGCGTAGCGATAAAGAGGACGAGTCAAATAAGGTTTGCTTATGTACGAGCTACATGCAAAGCTTTACGTTCGGCTGCACTGCAGAAAATATTATTTTATCTACAATATCATTTATATTACACACAGAAAATTCAAGTTGCTATTCAAACATTTGATAGTTTGGAAGGGCGCTTCTTCTATGTTAATTGCATTATTAATATCAAGAATAACGATCTATTACCGTAAGGTATTAAAGATGAATTTCTTTCTATTATTTGTAAAGTTTTCAGTAACCTAATACAATCTACTTTCTTGTTTTTAATAAAATGACATTTATTTTTCATAATAACTATTGAAGATTGACAAGCGAACAGGTGAACTAAAGTGGCACTTTATGGACGCTAAATAATAAAGCGTTTTTGGAAGAGTCGAACATAAAGCTTAATCATGTTAAACCATTCAAAAAAAAATGTTTTGCCCCCCTATGATTACAGTAGTTCCTGCGCCGCTGTTTTTGTTGATTGCTGTCATTGATAAAAGCGTAAAATCACACTTCTTAAAATCAAATTTAGTATTTTGCAAATTTAAATTTTTTTTCTTAATTTTTGGTAAAAAGGGGGTTTCTATTTAAAAAAAACATCGATAACGCCATGCCTCATACACGGGACACCCTGTATGTATGCATTTTATTTAAAAAAAAGCTCAAATAAAAATAAAAATCGACGGGTCCGAGCGTTTTAGCCAGAAACGTACATGTTAGGAAATACTGAATTTATTCCAAACTTTACGACCTCACTGTATACAACAGCAGTGAGATAACATGAACAAGAAAATAACACATATTGCTCTAGTAAGAAAGAGATAAACATATAGTCTGTTCACTAAACACAAAGTGGCCTTTGATATCCAAAATTTCATGAGTGTAATTCCAAAATTCACCTTTGTCTAGGAATGTACTTACAAAAAGTTACTAAAACAAATAGGTTAAGGGTGTGACATTTACTACCCATCTGTCATAAATGTTGTGATTAACTACTTTTAAGGATATTATACAAATACTGTGTTGGATATTATTGACGTAGCGTTTACTAATGGGTATCTTTATTAAATTTTATGAATCTTTAGGTTAGAATTTCTAGAAAAATATTTACTTTGACACTGACAATGAGAAATATTAAATGTCATTTTTAAATTCAAATCTGCCAGTATGCAGGCGTGCAAACCTTTGCAAAACAAAATACAGAATCTCTAGTAGAAAAGTGATACGCACATGCCAACTTCAAAAAAGTGTAAATGTTTTTGTGTTTACTGAATGCCCCACAGTAGTAAATATTCGAGTAGGCATGACGCTTATTTTAATTATGACATAAGTCAACTAAACATGCCTAAAACAGTTTTATCGTATGGTCATCTCTTTCTTACTCAAGCATTCTATTTTGTTGTTCATCTTATCTTATTGCTGTTATATACAGTGTGTCCCCGGATTGAGTTCACTATAGGTATAATCAACAACAAATTTTACAATTTTATTTTAATGTTTTGGGATCCCGCCCTGCTAGGTCTGAAAACAATTTTAAGCAGAGTTGTAATTTTTAGAAATTAAGTCTGCCATGAAAAATGTGAAAAAACTATTTTCTATTTAGGTAAACTACCCTTTTTGTTCATGATACGGCAAAATTTTGTTAAGAAAAGTTGTTTAGAATGATAGTTTATGGCTCTATACAAAATTTCAGAAAGATCTGTCGACTTAGAAAAAACCTTTATAATTTAGATAATTATTGTAGGTATTTAATTTTCAGGTAGACCATCCTTTTTGTTCATGATACGGCAAAATTTTATTAAGAAAAGTTCTTCAGAATGAAAAATTATGGCCCTGTACCAAATTTCAAAAAGATCTGTCAACTTAGATGAAATCGTTATTTTTTAGATTAAACAAATTGCATTTAAAAATTCAGGATCTGGTCCATACTCACAATGTGATTCAGTAAATTAATGTAAATTAAACACAGTCTTCCTCATAACAATTAACATATATTTTTTACACACGCTACATGTTTCGGTTTATCTGTTAAACCATCTTCAGGCTAATGTCTTTTTTTTTATTTATGACTGTCCAATTTTGACATTAGCCTGAAGATGGTTTAACAGATAAACCGAAACATGTAGCGTGTGTAAAAATTATATGTTAATTGTTATGAGGAAGAGTGTGTTTAATTTACATTAATTTACAAATTGCATTTATTAAAAATGACGGTTTCATCTAAGTCGACAGATCTTTCTGAAATTTTGCATAGGGCCATAATTTATTATTATAAACAACTTTTCTTAATAAAATTTTGCCATATCATGAACAAAAAGGGTAGTTTACCTTAAAATAAAATAGTTTTCGCTTCCCCGCCAAGGCCTGCTTGTTTTTCAAAAACTCAAAATATTCTTAAAATTCTTTTCACACCAAGCAGGGCGGAATCCCAGAACCTTAAAGTAAAATTCAAAAATTTTTAGTCCATCTCACCTCATGTAACATCAATCCTGGGACAGACTATTGTATTTTCTTTTCAGGTAAACTACCCTTTTTGTTTATAATACGGCAAAATTTTACTAAAAAGAGTTGTTCAGAATGGGAAATTATGGCCCCATACAAAATTTCAGGAAGTTCTACCTACTTAAATCAAACCGTAATTTTTAATAAATAGGTACAATTTTAACGGTTTAATTTAAGTAGGTAGATCTTCCTGAAATTTTGTATAGGTCCATAATTTATCATTCTGAACAACTTTTCTTGCTAAAATTTTGCCGTATCATGAACAGAAAGGGTAGTTTACCTGAAAAGAAAATAGTTTTTGCTTCACTGTCAAGGCCAACTTGTGTTTTCAAAAACTGTAAATATTCTTAAAATTCTCTTCAGACCAAGCAGGGCGGAATCCCAAAACATTAAAATAAAATTGTAAAATTTTTTGTCAATTATACCTATAGTGAACTCAATCCGGGGACACACTGTACTATAATTATGGCCCCTTCCGTATTTTTGATGGGATACTGATCAGTGATATTCCCCTGTAATTGCCGTAGGTAATTTTTGGAGTTTTCCTTTTGTAGGTATATTGGAGGACAATGCCAATTTCCCAATTTTTTGGTATTAGCTCCGTACTTTCTTTAAAAGATGCAGTAGTACCTTGAATCCTTCTTCTCTGATATATTTTAGGTATTCTGGAGCGATTCTACTATACCCTGAGGCTCTTTCATTTTCTTTATTGCTGCTTCTAGCTGGGTTCTCGTTATTTTATTTTTTTGGGAAAATTGTACATACTATAAGTACGCCATAGTTTGTACTTTTCAATCAGTATTAAATTTCTCACATAGATAATTTAAATAAATTATTAGAAAATATACCATAAAATACTAAAAAAAGAGGAACTTAACAAAGTCAACTTACTTTAATCGGAGCATTTTCATAACCACTTTATTATTACTTCCTTTTACAATAAAGAAAGTACATATTGGATTCACCCCAAAAATTCAAAATTGAGTGTTCAACAAACCTTCACGTTTTAGAGTTCCCTGAACCCCAAAAACATGTTTTTGTTCATTGGTCTGTCTGTATGTGAACAGAATATCTCAAAAACGAAAAGAGGTATGGCGTTGAAACTTCATATACTATAAGTTTTGTGTACTATCTAGATGCGATAGCAAGCTTTTGAAGAAAATCTCATATCCGGAAGTATGGTGTTTACTCTTGTAATTTTTCAGTTATTTTTTAAATTTTTTCAATAACCGCTCTAACAATTTTGGTCAAACTTTACATTTTAAATGTGAAATGATGTGAGGTAGGTGATTTTCAAGTCGAATACCTCTAAAACTCCAATTTTAAATAGAACAGTTTTTGCAAAATTTTGACAAATGCTTAAAAATTAAAAATCACATTTTTGGTTAATTATAAGTTCACTGTAAAAAGAAGTTGTGTGCGTGTATCACACCAGATTTTTTCACATGTTGTTACAGGATAATTTACTTTAATCGACATTGACTGCATTAGCTATTAAATCGGGGAAAAAGAGTAAAAGGTTCGCCGGTTTTTACGATAACACAGATCTTAAAATGTGTCGGAACAGATGGAGGCGTTCCTGTTACCCTCGGCTTAGCTCAGTCGTGAAGGGGTAGTTCGAAAGCTCAGTTAAAAACCGAGGGCACTTACCCTATAACTCTACTGAAAATGGTATTACCCAAAGCGCCACTTGCTTTTAAAGGAATTGCTTCTGTGACCAAAGCAAGAAAGCTCACGGTCGCTATGCCAGAAACGCACTGGGTTCGCTGCGAGCCGCCTCTTCACCGTCGCTCACCAAGCTCCATCAGGTCTGCCGGAGCACACAGACCGGCCTTAAAAATAACTCACCTGCGAGGCCGCTCTACTGAAAGATAAGCTTAATTCAAGCCGACATTCTTAGGGCTTGATCAATAAAAAAAACCCATGTTTAGGTTTTACACTTCAGTACAAGTGGCCTTGGCCAATTACGGGTGGAAGACCCCAAAGGTTTCTAAAATGCTACTAATAAATAGGCTGGCTTTAACAAAATTAGTATTTAATGAATTAAACACACGAGTTTCAAGTTAAATATACAAGCGGTATACCCTAGCTGAAAATTATAGGGGATCCCAGCAAAAGTTATCTTAATTGCTAAACAATACCACAAAAATTCACATACAAAGCGAAAGGAAAAGCAAGGAAAACTTTTCCCACAGTTACTTTTCACGACAAAATTTAATATTTATACTGCCCTTTAACAAAGGGAATCGGCGCACACAAAAACAGATACGGCACTTCCGCGAAGCACTTAACTGCGCAATCTAATTAAAGTTTTACATTACCTTAAATAGCCAAATCATGGTTATCTGGAGACGGGCCGGCCTGGTGATTGCTCGGCGACGAAGCTCGAAACGGAAACAGCAGTCGAAAATTCGGCCGAAATGGTAGCTGAAGACAGGGGCGGCGAGTTTTACAGTTTCAATCGGGTGCCTTATACTACACATTTCGGAAACTTCAGGTTTTTAAAGAAATAAATAAAGAGTATATAAATCCACTTGTATTGATTTCTTTGTAACCTTAAGCGCAACTCCGGTACATCTTCAGATCTTGTCTTTAAAAGCCTGAAATAATTCGAATTTTCATCGGAGTGGCCTCTAATGGCAAGACCCTCCGTTGCTAAATATTTTAAACTAGTACTAAACTTGAGCAAAGCAACTCTAGCTTGTTTCATTTGACTTTCTTTTTCGGTATTAAGACTAGCCAAGACATTAACACCACGTTCACTACACGCCACAATACCAACTGCTTGGAAATGAAAATTTGAACGTTCATGATCTTTAAACCGCTCTATTGCTTTATTCCACGAAGAAAAACCATTAACACAAAAACTTTTATAGGCATTTTTGTTGGACACAGTAGCGGCCTCGAATTAAGTTTTTCTGTTTTTGCTGCCTCTAAGCATGTCCTACAAAATACTCTATCCGCCTGAAGATTGTAATCTATCCACCTAAACAAGATCACTTATGCAAAAATTTCCTTGTGGATTTTCTTTTTGTGTCCTTTTTATCTGCAATTAAAAAATTCTTGTAATTAATGAAATAACTAATAATAATTTCTAAAATACAATATTGGTAAAATTAAGTTTAGTTAATCCCAGCATAAAGTTATGTAGTTTGTGATTAAAATTACATTGAATTATTCTAAATAAATAAATAACTAGAATACAATATTTTAGATTGACATATCGAAAATGGCAATATAAATTACAATGTATAACATACCATTTATTTTATCGAGGTTTGAACATGATGGGTTTTGAAGCGGCCTTCCATCTCCGGCACTAGTCGATTTTTCCTGCTTTATCAAAAACTTCTCCATTGTATAGGCAGACAACTACGTAGAGCGAACAAAGCAAATGCTACTTGGCAACTGAGGCGTTTACTTCAGCTAATTGCAAATATCTGTCATGAAATAAGCAACATTGAATTCTTGCAAATATTTAGGTAGTAGTTACCCTAGCCGGTACCTAGGCGATAAGCCTTAAATTGTACTTCCGGTCCCAACCAAGACAGGTAGTCCGGTCATTCCACCCCCTGGCTGATGCTGGTTAGCACATGCTGCTTCCATTCCAAATAAATAGTTTTGAAAGCTATTATTTTACTGTTACAATTCATCGGGTGCGTTGCACCCGTAACAATTTGTGATCGGGTGCGGTCGCCCCCGTGCACCCGTCTACTCGCCGCCCCTGGCTGAAGAAGTACCTCCTCAAGAATGTTCAAAGAAGGCAGCGATTCAGGACACGACACAACAGGATTTGCAGCGGCAATTCTTCTCACTAGGTACGAGAATAACTTACGAGGCGTCTTTTTGTTTTTTTAATGTGCACTAAGGCAAAATGGTTCTCCCACAGGCAGGTGAGCAGAACCCGAAACGGAATAAAACGACCTCGCCCCGGAAATTTATTACGTCGGTCACAACATGCCAAAACGTCTAGCGAACTTCTGCTCAAACAGTCCACCAAATCGCCGAGACGGCACAATTAATTACATCACACTTGTTAACACGAAAACGAAATTCTTGACTAAAGTCGCCGCCGTCTGCGTCCGCGGGCGGCGGAGGAAGATTCCTACACGACTGTCATAGTTCACAGCTCAACGGGAATTAATTCCGAAATATGCAGACAGCTCAATGCTCCACCCCCGCATCAGACAAATGCATCTCTTTTTAGCAGCAAACCGACTGAATTTTCCGTCTCGCTATTGCGCCATGAAGTGAAACGTTACTCAAAGAACCCGGGGGAAGTCCCGGTTAACAAAGCACAAGAAAAAAAGGTTCCCATACACTTGCAATGCCACGTACAGGAATTCCAGGGGTTTAAATATCAAGTTGCAAGGACAATTCTTAAGAACTTTAGGCGCTAAGTTATTGAAACAAAACATTGGGCTTTAAGGCCTAGTTTCGTTATTGCTTAAGATAAAGAGCTTGCTCAGAATTTATTTTCCTCCCTAATATTTCACAAGGTAACACGCATATATTCCACGAATTTCTAGGCGCTGACGCCCGGATGTCGAAACTAATAAGCAATTCGTGCACTGCAAGAAAGTGCTTGCGGGAAAATTCGATACAACGCGAGCATTTTAAGTTTACCCAGATAAATTTGATTATACGCTCTAGGCACAGGGTTGTATTTAGTAAAATTTAGGTAGAACAAACGAGGTCGAGATAACATAACAATGTTTATAATTAGCAATGCACAACTGTCTGTGTCCTATAATAGGTTGCCTTACCTTGCTCTTTGCTTCCTTGTACTGCTTTGCACTGCTTTACCCGTGAGCTGTCTTCATAAACTTTTATTCATAGAATTTTTGTAAATTCACAAACCATCTCTGCATCATTAAAATTCATATCATTGTATTGATTTCACCAAACTCAAATCAGATACATAAATTAAGTTGCATTTACCATTCCGAACATCAATTATGAATAAAACATTAAACGCAACCCTTTTGATTCTGCCTTATCCAATGCTAACCTTTCTCAATCAAATTATAGTTATTGCTAATCATATCATATGCATTTATTAGTGTAACAGACTGACTTGATCTTGCAATAAACAAAATTTTAATTCTGTGCTCATTTTGAATTATTCTTTCATTTTCGTATTAGTTATTCAACCAGAATTGCTGTGGGCATTAAACCATTGCAATATTTACGATATTATAAATATAATATGATGTAAATGTACTTGCTATCACCCTCTTGTATAAAAAAAAGCCTACCATATTTTTATGCATTTGTCGAGATTCCTATTTATTTATTTATAATCTTCTCTTTGCTGGTCTGTCGAGTTGTTTTCTTGTTTTTGGTATTTTCTTCATTTTCAACAGCTGGTTGAATTAGTAACAGTAAATAAACAAAATGCGAATATTCAATAAAGAACTTTAATACACAAATTATGTACATGAACTCAAGTAAGTCTTAATTAGTTACCCATTAATACAAATATGCACATAAAAAAGTTTATATTACAACCATGAAGCTAGCTAACAGTAATCAGAATACAATAAATACTACGTTATCGCGACGAATAATGAAATATATGGATGATAACTCCTTTATATACCGTAGCTAAGTTCACATATAACAGCGACAGTGGCAGACAACGTAACAGAAGCACTAACATTTTTACAACACGACTGCGGCTGGGAATCCAAACCAAACTGTCTACATGTGCAAATCACACTAAAATAACTTTATCACATAAAAGTTGTACTTAATCGATACGCAGCATCATTCGACTATGGAAAGCCTGAGTCAACTCATCACAACGGCGGCTACAAATCACAAATGCAGCAATTTAGCACCTACCCAAAACCCATTCGTTCAGTTTGAATTCCAGGCACGCGCAGTTCCCCACAACTGGTTCAAGTGAGCCGCAGAAACACCGTTACTGCTAATATTGCACTAGTTAAAGCTTTCGAGGGCCTAGAGGGCAGAGACGTGATTCAAATTGCCGAGTATTACTTGAGTTAGGCAAGCGGCTCGGCGATCTTCCAGTTTTGAGGAAAACGAACGGTAGGTGTGTCGGTTCTCTCGAAAGGTTAAAGTGTCTCGCAATGACGCAAATAAATATGCCTCACTGTCTGCATTAATAAATTAATCTAAAAAACTAAATGAGATACATTAAAGCTATGTCTTTATTCAATAAAATTTGGTTGAAGTTACAAGCCCACTTCTGGCTGACTTGTCGTTTGGTTAAATTCGAAAATTTAAAATGAGCCCTGCTTCAACTGCAGACCGTTATGCTCGACGTCCGCGTCTGCGAATTAAAGCCTACGTTTCCGATTGGTGTTAGTACCATAATTAATTCAGAGTCGATTCTTATCCGTGTATTGCAGGTCTCGTGCAGGTTAGAGAATTTTGAATATCATGAATGTCATGACGTCGTAATTACTGTATGACACATTTTTCCTTGCGCTGCAGATCCATTTGAGATAAATCATGCTCGATCAGGTCATCGTCTTCAATTCTGCAAATAGTACACAAGGTTAGTAGTTAATATACGACATTCAAGGTGGTGAAAGGTTACTGCGGAACATTTTTTGACAAACATAGCCAAATTATAGCCGGCAGTACCATTTCTATTTTTAAATGTAGCTTCCTGAGCCTTCGTATGTATCATTAAGATTGGACTATTGGACACAACATACAATTTTTTGGCAGAGGAGGTACTTATTAACGTGACTTGCGTCGAATAAATTTAGATGTGCCTCTCATTTATTACGGTATTATTTTAGAATTTAAATGTTTGTTTGCTTCAAAAGCATGAAATTGGCAGAATAACTTATTTTTATCGATTGGCACCACAGTCGGTCGTTAAAACTGTTAAAAATCTACCGGAAAAATCCGAAACAACATATGTACCATCTGGAACAAATCCCGTCTTCATTAAAAACAGCATTGGTGCTACCTTAACGCAGTCGAAAAAATGAAGTTTTAAATTAGCCTTACGCTTTCTCCTGGCTGTCGAGGTGATGGACTAGTTCATCCCGCTTGTTCACAATCTGCACAAGTTCCTCCAGTAGCAGAGCCTCTCGTGCTCTTTGCTCGTCCGTCTTGCGCCAATCATCTATGGAGAGACTCATTCGCAGTTCATGATTTAACATCGTGTATCTCCTCTCTAAGTCACTCTCCTTTTCTCTGTAAATAAAGTAAGAAAAATAACTGGTCTAATTCGACCCTTTTTACATTAAAATTTTATAAATTCAATAAAACAGATTATGCATCACAAGTGAGACCAGAACGGATAGGTACTTTCTCTTAATATTGTTGTCAAAAGTGTGAACAAACAAACTTATTCAACATTAGATCAAGAAGTGACCTTCTATTTAAATTTAGATATTAAAAGTGAGGTTAGAATAGTAAAAGTGATGTTAAAATAGTAAAAGTGAGGTTAGAAAAGAGAAGTTTTCTCTGTACTTGACATAGCGAGAATAATTTAGCACAGAAACTTACAAAATATTAAGTTGCATTTGTCTCCGCAGCAGAGCGTTCTTCTTATTCACAAGCGTAAACCACTGCGACATGAGGGCATCCTCTTCCTCGCTATTGCTGTGAGGAGCCTCCATGACCGTCCGCAACTGCTTCTCCAGCGTGGCAGCCTGAGTATCGATGGCACTTTGTTCCCGCTCCAAATCCTCGAGCTCCTGCTCGATCCACGTTTGTACATCAATCTGCAACAGGCAGGTAAGCACCAAAGAACTGCAAGTGGTACGAACTCACTCCTGTGAGACCCAATTCATCTGGTAACTTTTCAGGAGACTTCTCCTTATAATTAGGACTAGATTTGTCAGAGTTTTCCCCTAAACTACGCGTTGGAGACCTCGACGACGGTATGTTGCCGTTCCTTTCGAATTCTGCAGGAAAACAAACGTAATATTGGAAAGGTCTCTTAGAACTCTTACCTAAACTTTGTCTTTCAAGCCTGCTAATCTCGTCGGACATTTCCGCCATACTTCTGATCATTTCAGGACTAGATGCTCGGATAATCTCCGTGGTGGGCGTCGAGCCCTTCCGCGCTTCGGCTATAAGTCGTCGTGCCCTTTCACGGAGCTGTGCTTGCCGCTCGTCGTCTGATAAAGTCTAAACAAAAGATATGATTAGAAATAAGAACTCCCTCAACGCCGAGTCTAAAAGTACCTTGGTTGGGGACGTAGGCCCGTCCCGTTTAACCTGCTCAAGCAGCTGTCGAGCTCGCTCCATTTGCTCGGTATGCCGTGTTAGTAGCTGCTGCGCAACACGGGTGAAAAACATTTTAATACGCAACCAAACCTTCACACAAATTAGCATAGGTTAAAAGTGCACATATTAATTTGATGCCCACACGTAAAGGCCTATCGTTAAGGGATCATTCGAAAACAAACGACACTCGATACTACTTACAGAAGTAGGCAGCGGCAGCTCAGGGCCTTTCCCATCTCCACCCCCATCTTTGATATCACCGGGTTTGTCATCCGGAAGTCCGTTGACTTCTGCTACGGCTAGAGGTGCTTGGACGTTTTCTTCCTCGTCGTCGGAACCGAAAGGATCGCACAACTCTCGCCTGGTCATCAAAATTGGCTTTTTCACCTCGACCTTTTTGTTAACATTCTGCCCTAATTTATCTTTGGATGGCGACAGCACCTTGCCCAAGATGTTCTTCGAACTGGCTAGGATTATTTCCTTGACGTCCTTCACCGACGTGGGAGATTTCTCCTTCGGCTCCCGGAAGTTCTCTGCAGGGTCGCTCGAGCTGTTCGTGATAGACAGGGGGAGGCGCAGCTTCTCGGCAGGTGTCTTTTGGTCGATGTTTTGGTTTTGGTTGGCCTGGTTCTCCTTGTTTGCTGATTTGATCTCCTTGTCCCGCTCCGGAGTGTCTCTTTTCGTGTCTTTTTCCATCACTTTATTTGCCTGTAAAGCAAGAATGTGCTCTACATTCGATTTTGAGAAAAACAACGAAAGGATCATCAGAGAGAGAGTTTTCCCAGAAGCTATTTTAAGCACCTCACTTTAGGGTACTGCAAAGGTTAACATTTTAACAGTTCTGCACAACAAAAAATTGTCAAATCTACAATTGGTCTTATGACCAAGAGGTATGTTATTAAGTTCGTTATCAAATTCATCATCAAGATTTGTTTCTTTAACAAGAGTGAGTTCTTCAAAGTTAATATATTTTATAATTGGAAAGCCCATACCTTCAGGACTTCTGTTTGGTCAAAAGACAAAGTATCACCATTATTACTATTTGTCTTTTTCGCTTATTGAAAAAGACTTTCTTCTAAAGTAGGTATAGAAGTCTCAACATACTAGATCATATCTAAACACTCAATTCTAAAAAGGAATTAATTCAAAGAAGTAAACGCCTTTAGAAGACTTCAAGGCCAGCAGAAGTATGTGCAAAGACAAGTGAAGGAAAACATATTGAGAACAAAGATAAATATAAAAAAATGGAACAAAACGAAGATAATAACCTTAAGCAAGTGGAAAGAGAACCTGAAAACATCATCCAAAAAATGAAAAATAATAAGTCATTAGAAGATGATACACTGGTGGTACTGCAAATAACGGCGGAAGAGGTCTATGGAGAGAAGTTTCCAATCTCTAGAAGTTTGGCGAGAACGGAAGATGCCACGGAAATGGAGCATGGGAATTAACTGCTCTACTCACACGAATGGAGATAAACCTGTGTGCACCAATTATAGAGGAATATGAATCTTAAGCACAACCTGCAAAGTCCTATACAATGGACCAACAGTGGAAAAAGCAAGCAAAAATAAAATCGACCTGCAAAACATGGATTACAACAACCTTTGATACAGCAAGCGTTGGACACCCCAAAATCTAAAATCCTTAACTACAAAGTCTTTAGCAAAAACACAATAGAACCTATCAACAGGCTAAGACCAGGCGACCCTCTATCCCTCATACCGTTTAATATGGTGTTAGATGCCATAACAGAGAGAAATTCAACTTGGCATGATGACTATATATTCAGACACCAACACCATATATTAAGATATGCGGATGATATGGTGATCATTAGCACAGAGGAATGTAGATGTATATGTAACACTCAAAAGAGTGGATCAGCAAAACTCACAGTTATTGAGACAACCCCAAGCAATTACCGTCATTCAAATACAGAGATACTGTAATCAACGAAGTAGATGATATAGAGGAAGACAAGAATATTTACTGTTAAGCAAGAGATGTTCAAGACGAGATTACTGTTAAAAAGAATAAAACTAGAATATATGAAACAATAATACGTTCGTTATTCACCTATGGACGCATGGATGCTGGAAAAAAAGGAAGAAGAAAGATTACGGATTTTTGAAAACAGCATATGATGACAGCTTTTTGAACAGTCTACAAGAGTAGGATATATGGAGACAAAGGTACAACAATGAAATATAGAGGTTCTACAATGAATCAAATGTGGTAAACCTTGTAAAACTGGCAAGGATAAGATGGATGTGGAATAGATGATACCCAACAATATGACCCATCAAGTGTGCAACAAAGGCTTAATACCTGGCAGAGACTTGCTCACGATGGACGAAAGATAAGGAGATTGTTGAGTTGATCAAGACCCTTGACAGGTGGTAGAAGCAAAGAGAACGAATTTGGTGTGAAAGAAAACAAAACAAGCATGATCATGATTTGTACCAAAGAAAAATCTTTTTAAACTTTTTGTTATGGTAGAGGTATTTCAGATGGAAAGATCAATGTTTTAATACGCTTCAGTCATGTTGCTTCATAGCCAAAGTGTTGAGATCATCTCAAAATACAGAGCAACTAATTTTTTTACTTTAAAAACTTATACAAAGTGGCGTAAAACTTGGGATTTAGGAACAAGGTGAAGTAAAAGAGTATACAAAATTTACTAAATCATCATGGGTTGCTATTTGCAAATGATTCTCCATTCATCTCACAATTATGAACATTCATTTTTAAGAACTTTTCCAAAGTAAGGTAAAACTTGGGATTCAGGAACAAGGTGTTGTAAAGGAGTTTACCACGTCTACTAAAAGACGACATGTTGCTGTCCATTCAAGCAAGTGTTGATCATGGTGTCGAGATCATCTCAAAATTATGACAATTTATTTTTTAAAACTTGTTCAAAGTGAAGATACGACTTGGGATTTAGGAACAAGGTGTTGTAAAGGAGTATACCACGTCTACTAAAATACTGTGTGTCGCTTTCCGTTCATCCGAGTGTTGATCAAGGTGTCCACATTATCAGCAAATTAAGAGCATTCATTTTTTTACTTGAAAAACTTGTTCAAAGGTAAAACTATGTATTCAAAAACAAGGTGTAGTAAAAGAGTATACCAAATCTAAATCATCATGGGTTGCTATTGGTAATGCTTCTCCATTCATCTGAGTGTTGATCAAGGTGTCGAGATCATCTCAAAATTGTGAATACTCATTTTAAAAACTTGTTCAAACTTGGGATTTAGGAACAAGGTGTTCTAAAGGAGTATACCACGTCTACTAAAACATCATGGGTTGCTTTCCATTCATACAAGTGTTGATCAAGGTATCGAGAACATCTCAAAATTCTGAACATTCATTTTTTAAAACTTGTTCAAAGTACGATAAAACTTGGGATTCAGGAACAAGGTGATGCAAAGGAGTATAATACCATGTCTACTAAAACACTATGTGTGGCTTTCCGTTCATCTGAGTGTTGATCAAGGTGTCCAGATCATATTAAAATTATGAGCATTCATTTTTACTTCAAAAACTTGTTCAAAGTAAGGTAAAACTATGTATTCAGGAACAAGGTGTAGTAAAAGAGTATACCAAATCTACTAAATCATCATGGGTTGCTATTGGCAATGCTTCTTCATTCATCTGAGTGTGAATCAAGGTGTGGAGATCATCTCAAAATTGTGAACTCATTTTTAAAACTTGTTGAAACTTGGGATTTAGGAACAAGGTGTTGTAAAGGAGTATACCACGTCTACTAAAAGACGACGTGTTGCTGTCTATTCATCAGAGTGTTGATCAAGGTGTCGAGATCATCTCAAAATTATGAGTACTTATTCATTTTTTAAAACTTGTTCAAGGTAGGATAAAACTTGGGATTCAGGAACAAGGTGTTGCAAAGGAGTACACCACATCTACTAAAACACTATGTGCTGCTTTCCGTTCATCCGAGTGTTGATCAAGGTGTCCAGATCATCTTAAAATTACGAGCATTCATTTTTACTCCAAAAACTTGTTCAAAGTAAGGTAAAACTATGTATTCAGGAACAAGGTGTAGTAAAAGAGTATACCAAATCTACTAAATCATCATAGGTTACTATTAGCAATGCTTCTTCATTCATCTGAGTGTGAATCAAGGTGTGGAGATCATCTCAAAATTGTGAACTCATTTTTAAAACTTGTTCAAACTTGGGATTTAGGAACAAGATGTAAAGGAGTATACCACATCTACTAAAACACTATGTGTTGCTTTCCGTTCATCCGAGTGTTGATCAAGGTGTCCAGATCATCTTAAAATTACGAGCATTCATTTTTACTTCAAAAACTTGTTCAAAGTAAGGTAAAACTATGTATTCAGGAATAAGGTGTAGTAAAAGACTACCTATACCAAATCTACTAAATCATTATGGGTTGCTATTTGCAATGCTTCTCCATTCATCTGAGTGTTGATCAAGATATCGAGAACATCTCAAAATTATGAGCACTCATTTTATAAAACTGGTTCAAAGTAAAACTCAGGATTCAGGAACAAGGTGTTGTAAAGGAGTATACCACGTCTACTAAAACGCAATGTTGCTCTCCATTCGTCTGAGTGTTGATCAAAGTTGTCGAGATCATACCAAACTTATGAGCATTCATTTTTTTACTTCAAAAACTTGTGCAAAGTAAGGTAAAACTATGTATTCAACAACAAGGTATAGTAAAAGAGTGTACCACATCTACTAAATCATCATGGGTTGCCATTTGCAATGCTTCTCCATTCATCTGGGTGTTGATCAAGGTATCGGGATCATCTCACAATTATGAGCATTCATTTTTTAAAAGTTGTTCACAGTAGAGTAAAACTTGGAATTCAAAAACAAGGTGCTGTAAAGGAGTATACCACGTCTACTAAAACACTATGTGTTTCTCTCCGTTCATCTGAGTGTTGATCAAGGTGTCCAGATCATCTTAAAACTATGAGCATTCATTTTTTACTTCAAAAACTTGTTCAACGTAAGGTAAAACTATGTATTCAACAAGGTATAGTAAAAGAGTATACCACATCTATTAAATCATCATGGGTTGCCATTTGCAATGCTTCTCTATTCATTTGAGTGTTGATCAAGGTGTCGAGATGATTTCAAAATTACGGATACTCTTTAAAACAAGGTGTTGTAAAGGAGTATACCACATCTACTAAAACGCCATAGGTTGCTCTCCATTCAACCAAGTGTTGATCAAGGTGTCGATATTATCTCAAAATTATGAGCATGATTTTTTTTTACTTCAAAAACTTGTGCAAAGTGGGGTAAAACTTAGGATTCGGGAACAAGGTGTTGTCAGAGACTATACCACATCAACTAAAACACCATGGATTGTAATTTGCAATGCTTCTTCATTCATCAGCAACAACTATTCCTAGGAAAAGGCTTTGCATGTTCGTTTCGAGTTCTGAGGTCAGCTGGTGTGGAAGTTAGAAGTGAAAACGTACAATGGAGACATTGCAGGTAAGCATCAATGTGGAACAGATTTTCTAGTTAACGGTAGACTATTAGAGCAAGTCATAAATTTTCAAGATAGTGACAAGAGAATATGTAACTTCAAATAAACGGTACGTTCTGCAATGAACATTGGAAGCATGTGCTGAAGATGGGTAAAAACTAGATGAAACAGCTAGTCGGTGTAGTAACCATGACATAAAGATCATTCTTGGTTTCTTGGTGACTTTAATCGAAATGAGATGTGAAAAAACTGGACGAACATCTTAATTCATACCAGAAAGAACTCAGGAATTAGTTTACAACACATGAATGAAAATTGGCAAGAAGCCATTGACATAGATAATGGAATTCCATTCAAGAAATAATAATATAGGCAGCAGAAACTTCCACAATAAAACCAACAAACCGACGCTTTAGACAGTGGTTTGATGAAGAGTTAAGAAAGCACTAGAGAAAAGGCGATAAGCAAGAGCAAAAATGATAACGAACAGAACCAGAAACAAAATAGCAGAGAAAACAAAATGTGCAGGAAGCAAAAGAGATTTTACAAAAACAATATATGCTGCTGAAACAATATGCCCAAGGAAAAAGTGAAAATTTTGGGGGAGAATTAGATGTATTCAAAAGTTAGTCAAGGAAACGGAAGAGGAAAATACAATTAAACACCAAAGAATAAAATGATTTGGACACGTATTAGGAGATGATAAAAATGGTGGTAGAAGCTAGTCACACTACGGAAAAGAACAGAGACACAATGAAGAGGAAGGAGAACAAAGAAAAGACGCTGGGATGAAGTTTTAGAAGAGTCGACATTAATAACGGTAAGGAAACAGAAACGAACGGAGAAAAATTGTCAAGACAACCAAACACATGAGAAATTATCCGTAGCAATAGAACCCCTGTCTCTGCCGTCCCCCCCTTTAGCTTACATAATTCAGTTTTCTCCACATAAAAATTTGAGTTATTGTCTCTAGACCTCAGAAAAAAATATTAAAAAGCACGAAACCGTGGCATTCCCATTCACCGGATTACGACTCGCCAGAATTCGTCTCGCCGGATAATTATGTCATATAACAAAATTCGGCAAAGTACTGTGTTTCGTTCTAGCCTGTTTAGGTTAGTTGCAGTCTTTGATAATTGTTTTCCTACTACGGCCGGTGTTGTCCCGACGATCAGCATAGTGTCCTCGATCTTGATATCCGGCGAAATGTAATCCGGCGAATGGAAACGAAGCCCACAAAACTGTTCTTGCCTTCCAGACCCACCGAATTCATCAGTGAAAATTCGATGGCAATAAAAACAAGAATACTTTTCCAGTGTGTAGACCATAATACTCTATTAGAGAAAGCATTACGTAAAAAACACTGGACAACGTTACTACCATAAAGAGAAACATACCAGACATGTCTCCATGCGCTGGTGGCAGATCATGTCCGGTTCGCCAACTTGTAATAACTTTCATGCTTACGCTTAAAAATCTAAGTAAATACCTGCTGCTGCTGCTTGGCTTTCCGAAGGTTGATGATTTCTTGCCCGAACAGCTGCATGGTAACGTCAGTGTCGTTGTCGGTGTTGAACCTGCCAATCATGTAACTGCTTTCGTCCGCAGTCTTGCCTATCTGCTGAACCTCCAACTCATGGCCAGTAAAATGTGCACGCAACTGGTATAAGTAGGTCATCACAGCTAATTTATCAGGAACTGTAAGAGAACAAGCATCCATAATGTAACTATTAAAAAATCGTGGCCTTCCCATTCGCCAGAATTCAATTTGCCGGATAAATTATTTTACCGGAAAACTATTTGTTGAATTATAGGGTGCGTTAATGAAATAAGACAAAGTAATAATAAAATAATATATCCGGCAGAATGTATTCCGGTCAAAATATTTCCGGCGAATCGAATTCCGGCAAATCGAATTCTGGCGAATCGAATTCCGGCAAATCGAATTCTGGCGAATCAAATTCCGGCAAATCGAATTCTGGCGAATTGAATTCCGGCATGATGGATTCTGGCGAATGGAAACGGAACCGATGATTACATTTAAAAATGAGTTGAACTGTTCTTGCCTTCCAGACCCACCGAATTCATCAATGAAAATTCGATGGCAATAAAAACAAGAGTACTCTCCCAGTGCATCGAACATAATACTTTACGAAGGAAAATATTACGTGTGTTAACACTGGATAACTTTACTAATACAAAGGAAAACATACCAGCCAACATGTCCATATCAGAAGGTTCAATGACGCGCGGAATCCCCAATGTATCACCACCATCAAACGCTTTCTTACAATTACCCCTTACATCATGCGGCGAAAGAGAATTGAAATCTCTGCAACAATAAGCATTTTCAAACAGAAAAACCACGACCACCACAAAATCTTACATTAAGTCCGGTTTAAAGTGATGTATGAGTGCGCAGAAAGCCATTCCGTTCCTCCAACTCGTCGTCAAATTGGTAACTTTAACCCCCGCATAATTCTTAGTCATTTCTTTGCACCATTCCAACAAATCCTGACCTGAAATTGTGCGGAAACACGCAAGCTCTACTGTGACTGCTGTTGCATCTTCAAGTCTTACCAGGCGTCGTAAGTTTCTGTTGCTGCGACTTAATGGACTCCTTGGGTTCGTTGACTTTCAAATCCAGCGGCTGAAGCTTGAGGTTGACGTTCTTCGGCCTCGGCGGGCTGGCACTGTCGTTTTCGCACTCCTCCTCCAAGCTGTCCAAATTCTCCAGCTGCTCCGAACACAGGTCCGAGTACGGGTCAGTTTCGCTCTGGTTGAAGTCGCTCTGCTTGGGTAGGGGGATGTGGTATGGCATCTTTGGTTTCTCCGACAGCGGGGAGAAGGTCTCCGCCGTGGGAGTTTTGTCGTCTCTCGTCAATGATTGAATGCTATTAACTGTGGTGGAGGGAACAGTTAGATTGGAAATTGTAACAATGGATTATCGAGCTTACTACTAATGGGTGTGCTTGCAAAGTCTGACCCCGACAGGCTGTTCGTCATTTGTTGCACCTGCTGAGTCACTTCGTGTATGCTGTTCTTCATTGAGTTGTCGCTCAGGGAGAAGTCCTCGTCTTCGAAATCTTCCAAGGGCGCAATATCACTGTTGTTGTTGACGGACATGAGAGATGCCATCGACTGCATATCTTCATCTCTGTGAAAATAAATGATAGCTGCATACAACGTTACCTTTCTAAAGAAACAAATCGTAACTGTAATTTTTGCCAGTGGTATGTTTTCTTTATGAAGCTTAAAAATACCCACTGTCCCATGCACTAAATAGGTTTCAATGTGTGATATGAGTGTCTCGACCTAATTTCATTGATGTATGTTGACAATTCCATATAATTTTCAGCATTTTGACTTAATTCATAATGACCTGACGTTACATATAAGTAGCACTTGCAGATACCTGTAATATCTCCTGTAGTGTGCAAACTTGCCATTTGGTCGCTTGGATTCTCGCCAAATTTACACAAATTACTGACGCCACTCGATTTTTGAAAAACACAAAGTAACTGGGACCTTGGAAACACGCTAGGCCTCTCCGGGAAGGTTTGATCTCGTAGTTTGGTGCGTTTTCCCAAACCTAACCCTCAAATCACAGACTTAATTCTACCTCGTATGCTGGCTTCGGAGCTGCTTGGATTTCCTCCTGGAGATGCTCCCCAGATGCAGGTATCGACGGTGGCACTCTTGCAGACTCGGATGATCACTTGCAGTACCGATCTCTGGGCCCCGATGACTAATTTGCTCGTAATAGAACTTCGGAATTTTCATGTGCTCGCTGCGAACCTCAGCCGCAGATGGGATTGGGAAATTTTATATTTTAATGTGGCGGAAACTTCCACAAACACTGTCACAGGTACTCTGAGATGGGCACAATAAAATGCAATACTTTTTGTGGGTAAATATTGATTTATTATTTAAAACATGTATTTCAATGGAGCACAATTTGGCCCAAATTCAAATAATTTAATTACAATTGTTCTCCTGTTTTAAACAAAATAGCATCAGGTTGCTAAGTTACTGTTGATTTTCTTATGTTAATGGAAATTAATTCTGATACAAATGGAAGTAAATTTGAGTACATAATTATTATTTACAATTTCTTAAATCTAAATTATTGTCTTTAACCTTATAATTAAAATTATTCGATAGCGTTGTACACACAAACGTTATTTATCACGTTTTTGAGGGGATTGTCTAATAGTTTTTTACTATAGAAAAGGTTTTAGGCTCCACGAAGCCTTGGAAATGATTTACATTGATGACGCTATCGAGATTTTTACAGAACCTCCAGTTTATTCCAACTCCAAGATTAATTTTTAAGAAATTACTGCAACGGTTCCCCTTTCAGAATTCACTTCTTCTTGATTAATAATTTCTGTTTCTTCAGCTAGGTTCACAAAGTCCTCAGTTCCTGTACCATCATCATACTCGTCTACTATATCTTGGTTAGCACTAATTCTGTCTCTTAGAAAGTTTTATTTCATCGTTGGATATTTCTGAAATTTTGCATGGGACCATAAATTTTTTGGCTATTTTCAGAACCGCCGTAGAAAAAAATTCTAACCTCACAGAATCGACAAATATAACCATAAGCAAGCACTAAATTTCCTGGAAGAAAGAAGGGAACCGAATAAATAAAATATTGATAAATAAACAAAGAGAAACATGAATAATTCCGCCCTCCGATTGTAGTTATGCTTACTGTCTGTTCGTTGTTAGTGACAACTTTCATTGATTTTGTTTTCATTATGTTGACTTCCAGACAGTCCTGGGCAAGTACTAAATACTTTTCTTTAAATTTGTACTGGAGTACTGTTAGTACTTAGTTCAAAGTACTCATGAGTACTTTCTTTTGTTGATACTCGTAATAAGTACTCAATGTATTTACGAATATTTTTGCGTGTACGTGATTCCCCTAATTCGGAAATTAAAATACTGCTATAAAGATACGTCCTTGGCATCTATCCAACAATAGTGATTACCGAATTAAATAAATTTGTTAAAGATGACTGAACGAATATAGCAGAAAATGAAATTGACGTTCAGGATATTTTGATTTTGGTGAAAGTGAACATTTTCGTGTTAATAAAGGATATAGAAATAGAATATCTAAGGTATATTAATGACACAAGAAGTAGCTTAGCTATGTTAAACGATTATCAGCTAATAAAAAAAGTGTATATTAAGTTCAATATGTCTCTGCCTTCATCTGCACCTGTAGAAAGGCAGTTTTCTTTAGCCACTATTATCAACAGCCCAAGAAAGTGTGCACTATCTGTTTTTACACATATACAGTAGACTTAACCTTTTGTGGCTGTTTCTAGTGTAGATTGTATTTTGTGTTGTAGAGTATATGTTTAGATTTATAAAATTATAACCTTTTATGACTAGCTTATTTTCTTAAATGCCTTTATTTTTCTACTTGTGCAAGTCAAAATAAACATGGTGACTAAATAGTTTTTAGTTTTTGCCCCTGAACTAAATTCTTATACTTAAAATGTATTTGAATTTAAGTCATCCCGCTATCAAGCGTTGAATATATTCGACGTGCGAAAAGGAGACAACAGAATCCCATCCACTATGCGCGAGGCTGCCCTGAAGAACCGACGAAGTCTTTCCCTTTCCATTTAAAGTGAGGAGCAAATGTACCGATAACGGCTCACAAGATGTATAAAAGGAAACTACAGGGCCATTCCAGTATCTTGAGATTTTCCTTCCCAATTCCTCTCCTTAACTACCTATTTTGTCCTGACAGCGTTTCTGTCTCGCAGAATAAACCCATATCCAGTAGGCACTAACGGACATGACAGCGTTTCTGTCAGCTTTCCGGCAGTCACTATCGGCCCGAAGCTACAATCTACAGATAGCTGTACAAGAAACCCACCTGAAACGTATGAAACGCCGTCCAGAAGCTCGCAGTCGACGCCTGTAAGTCTATATAAATTCAAGGTTAGTAGATTAGGTTTTGTTTATCATTTGACATTTTCTGAGGCAGAACTTAACCTGCAAATCTTGAATTTGACATAGACTGACAATACACTAAAGTACTGCCAACTGATTTAGGATATCCAGGGCCTGCTGCAATTCAGTTTTAAAAAGTCACTTTGTACTTACATGCTGGATAATTATTCTTTACATATCTTCAGCTATTCTTCTTCCACTATGATTAACTGTCCTGTATTATTCTTCAGACGCTTGCTGATTTGTATGCTAGTTTTTTGTTAACTGATAAGACTACTTTTTTCTTTTCAACTGCTTCGTGTTAGTAAACCAGTCCATTTCGTTTCGTCTCTTTTACAGACTGCATATACAAGCTTTGTCCCATATAAGTTCCCACAGTCAAATTTACGATTTACGATGTCTCCAAAATATGTATCATTATTTTTTATATAAATAAAAACGTTTGTATCACCGCAAATGTCAAATTATAAAAAATCCATTGTTTAATGGATTATGATTTGTGTATCAACAACTTCATATAACCACGTGAGATCTCCTGTTATGAAATAATTGAAGCTGTTGACGTTTCTAAATTGTTTAACAAGATTATACGCACGGTTTTAATTGTTTGAGGATAAATATATCACGTAGTTAAAATAGTTCGCCGGATTTGTTGCACTGAATAATCAACATAAAATCTGCAGGCAATTATTAACCATAAAAACGAATTCGATTATTCTGGGCAAGAGAAATAAACATTAATTTGAAGAACAATGACATGTTGTAAACTGGAGAGACGAAGCAAAGTTTGAGGTGTGTGGGTGATAGTTGCAGCAGACATATTAACATTCAAGTTTTGTCAAATATCCATTGAAGCACAGATTAAAAGTGAGGTTAAAATTTTTAAACGTTGAAGACGAGATAGAAAATGGATTAACGAACACACACACATGGAGAAGTAACTAGTTAACCAGCAAACTACGTTATAAAGATCGTTGTACTTGTTAATACATAAAAATAAAAATTTCAAAAGTTAAGGAGTGACAGTCATTGATGATGGCAGCACTCAGAATGTGTATTAATGGTATTAACCCGTACAACAATCTTTATAACTCAGTTTGCTGGATAATTAGTTACTCTCCATCTTTTAATACATTTTCTACCTCGTCTTCAACGTTTAAAAATTTTAACCTCACTTTTAACATGTGCTTCGACTACAATTTATATTAATGATCATTATGGCCTGAGGATAAAACCAGTTTGGTTTCGAAACATGTCGCCACCCATAATTTAACAATAAATGTTCGTGGAGAAAACTATTTAGTTTTATTGCTTCATATCAAGGCACCTCCGCTAAAAGCATGACGGATCACCTTCCTATTGAAGGCATCCTATTTTGTCTTGTATTTTATTTCATTTATGTGGATTGATTCTGGACTCTGCTTGATGTGCTCTGCCAAGCTTGAGTTTCTTGAAGCTCGTTTTTTACACTGGGTGGCGCACCCATTTTTTCCACTCTGCCACCTCCACGCAATCGCTACTAACGTGCAGGAATAGTGACTCTTCTAAGCAGAATTCGGCGATTTCCCAGTCCATGTGCTGCAATGGTATGTTCCTGGTCTGTGTTGTTTTGACCTAAAGATCGTCTACGACAATAACAATGACTGTCTTTTTTGTTAGCATACTGTAGTGATGGGCGAATGCGAATGAAAAGAATCAAATTATCCGATGATTTCCACTTTCCGAGATATTCCGATTGTTGCTGAAAATATCTCGAATGAAAAAATCTCGATTATTCGCATTCGGATACAAGTTTGTCCGAGTGATCGATGGTCGACAGGTCGGCTGTCGCTCTCAGCTGCCGGTGTGTCATCTAATGAAATTCGGCAAAGTACTGTGTCTCGTTCTAGCCTGTTTAGGTTAGTTGCAGTCTTTGATAATTTTTTTCACTACCACAGCTGGTGTTGTCCCCACGATCAGCATCGATCTTGATATCCGGCGAATGGAAACGGAGACCATAACACTATATCAAAGTTACGTTTCTCGTCTTCGTTAAGAATCTGGCTTGTATTATTCTGCCAGAAATATGAGCCCGGCCTAACAGATGTTGTTTGCTTTCTGACTGACCAAAAATCGTACCTAATTTGTGCGATTTTGTCCTTCTGGAGGTCGAAATATACAATTGCTTCACCATCTGTAGCCCCTTCGCGCCCAGCGTACTTTGTTGAACCCTACGATTTGTAGCAGTACATTTTTTCTCGCAATTTTTAATATTTAAAATTTTTTCAGGTGACAGTTTAATGTCAAATTTATTGCTATTTATCATTACATTTGTTTTTTATGGTAGCACCTGTTTACAGAAGCAACCACCAACCTTTGGACCACAATGTATATTATAGCAAATATTTAGATAAACAACTAATTTATATCAGTTTGTATCATATGTCTTCGGCACAGGTGTTGCCATTGTTTTTGTGCAGGGTACTCCCAGTAGTGACTAATGGATGAAATGATGTCCGGAACTGATGTAATTAAAATTGATTAAACGCGAACTATCATAAAACAACCATTATAGAAACATAAAATTTTTTAATTAAAAAATCAAACAGCAATAACGAGTATCAACGAAAAAATTTGATTTGATAAGTACTAGAATTGCCTTATTTAATAGTTTTGTCCCCTATTTTGTTTAACAACTGAGAAAAGTTACTTCACGCTTAGAAATACCAAAATTTTTTCTTAAAAAAATCCCTAACGCCCCATATATTCGACAAAATACAATGGATGCAGATGCAGAAATAATCTACCAGCATGTAAAGCACAATACCCGAAAACCAAAAGCATCATGTGTACCATACTGGCTTAATTTGCATAAACAAATCGTACGCTGAAAACCACTCATCTACAAAGTGCGCTTTCAATGAACATCCTATTTATAGCAGCAAAACAGTGACGAAACCGTCTGAGCTTCCTAGCTTCTTCTAGATAACCCCAATAACCTAAATAACTTACGTGGCCTTGCCCTCTCGCAGAAACACGCAGGACAGGGTGCACTCCAGCTTTGCCGTGGCGACCTTCTTGCTGGTCGGCTTGAACGTCAACTGCATCTGGTGCTGTGTGGACTCCACGCTGGCGTACTTCCGCATGCATGTTGACGTGCGCCACCGCCAGCTGTCGTCGCTTGCCTGTGGGGGCCACCTGTGTGTGGGCGTAAACAAACACATGTCGCCTATTAATTGATAATTATATGGTTATTATAGTATAGTTAGGAATTTGGTCTCAGACTTAAACTAGATGTGTAAGGAAGCTTTTCGCCCATCAAATCGTTCATTCAGTACAAAAGTGCAGTATCAAGGACATCACTGACAAGATCGAATCTATTTAAGCTTCTTATCACATGTTGTGTCAACAAATCGACACTTATAAATTTACATAGCGCACTCACATCTTCAATGATAAAACTCCAGTCTTTATCCTCCAGCTCGTTCGTGCGAGGGTCTTTGAAAAGCGTAACAGAAACTTGATGATTTTCAGGTAGCGGCCACACCACGAGGCCCTTGTAGGCGTTCTGGAGCGTCGGCTCCCACTGCATGGGGATCGATATCACCCGCCGTGACCTCCGTGACCACACTATGGACAGTTTGTGGGGTTCCCTGCATTGGTTACACATTAGGGTTAAGATTTCATTTTTTTGGTGTGACTTACCATTTCGGGGAGAATTCGAATGACAGCTGATGATACGAGACGGTGAACTGAAACTTAACTGCTAATTTATTCACTCGTTGCAGTCTTTTCCACACTGATCCCATGGTGGAATCACTGAAGGAACAAAAGTTATTATTGTTGGAGCCAGTAGAATATTTTGGAATTGAAATTAAAAGCAGGAAGGGGTGATAAGTGGCGAAATGTTAGTTATCGGAGGCGACAGGAAACGACAAACTTACTATCCTGTTGGGACCGATAGAAACATCATTTTGTTTTTCCCCATTTCGCAGGCGTAATTATCTTCAGTGGATTGTGTGCGCCGATTTATCTCTCGTTAACGATAATAAGCGAACAGCATCGCAGGCTTATTGTCAACAAATTAACCTTGCATAATGGTTCACTTGACATAGGGTCAAAACCTCACACTTGAACCTGTGCCAACACAATTTACGTCGCGCGGCGTCCTGCGGGACTTACCTTCTAGTTAAACTCGGCTATGACACATTCTGACGAAATTTCTCCCGATTCTGGACCATTTGCTCGCAATTGCTATTATTAAAAATAAAAAACTGTGGCTAATTGCAGAAAGTGACGTTTAAGATGGTTCCCATCACGATTGCAACTTGAAGACACTAAATATCACCGCCCAGTAGTTCATCTACTCGTCACGGTAGCGTATATACAGATTTCGCCGCCTATAGTTCAACTAGCGCATGAAAGATGCCCTACAATACCATCAAGGCGGGAATTTCAAAAATGTGCATAGCTAACTGTCGACAGGCAAAATTGATAGAAGCGAAACGTTCTTATAATGCCATCAGTCCAAAATAACTTAAGCCAATGGATTATTAAAACGAATGATCACAATTAAAATAAAAATATAACAGAATTGTTAAGCTTATCAGATTAAAAATATACATAAATAACAACGTTAAAGCACCTTAAAACTCAAAATTGCTTTGAATTTTTGTTAGCATCTGTTATGTAAATTATTACGGCGTTAATATAAGTAACAAAATAAAAATACGTTATGAAAAGCAAAATAATTCACTTGCGAAGCTTGAAAACTTTTCACACAATTAGCAAAACTGCAGGTCCTAAAAGGACTCATAAATCTACAGCTGAAGATCTTCGTAATGCAAAACAAGCAAATAAACTTTCTAATAACTTCCCCTAATCATTGCGATATAATTTATGAATTATTAAAATGGGAAAGGGAAACCCATAAAACATCCAGGAAAACCTTCAAGATTCCCTGAACTTACCTGCTGCGAACCGGAGTCAGCATTTCCTTTTCTTCCTTCTCGAAGTCCACTGATTGATGATTTTCGACCCACGTCGGGGGATTTTACATGCAAATTGTGCATCGCTGGGCTGTGCATTTTGTATTTGCGGTAGTTGCTGACGCTGTTTGAAACTGTAATGAATTGTATGCAAGGTAACAACTTAGGGTTAGGGTCATTTGCCCCCCGCTCTGCGGAATCTTCTCGTTACCTATTCCTGGCATGCAAAAAGAGTCGCTGCAGCTGGGTAATCTTCTTACCTGATCCTCAGTGTTAACCTGCAAGAGCATTCTGAGAATGCGAAAGGCCGAAAATTATTTTAGAAATTTTGCAGATGGAAAGGGAATTTGCTACGAAATTCCTTTATTTATTAAAGGAATCAACATTAATATTATACGTTCTGTTGGATTATAAATGAAATAGTTAGCATTGGTAACTTATATTAACAACTGACAACTTGGCGTTTTAAAATTAAATAAATTTCTTGTATTTAGTTACATTTGAAATATTCCCACAATGCCGTTTTATGAAAATTAGGCGCAGCAAAGGTTAGTCGCAGTTTTATCTGATTTTTATTGCCTTAAAGATGTACAACTCAATATATATTAGCCTGCATGTGAGTAAGCGATGCGCAGTAGCCGTCACTGTTAAACTGTACACAGTGACGGCTGTTCCTTAGGAGTGCAGAGGCTTTAGCCTTCCAGCCGCCAATAGGCTATATTATGTAATTAAAAAAGGTAACTACATATTCTGTAATTGAACATGTATTGTTGTGAAATGTTGTAAAAGCTCCACGTTGCGGTGCCTATAAATATGTAAAGACCTGCCTATTTGTATTATTATTTTTAGACAATTTCAATAAGTTAAAATTAGGGCAAATCCATACACACAATTCTCAGTTTAATGTTACTGTGCTCACTTTGCCTGTCAGTGCTTTAAGGCTAGTTAAAATAAAATGTATTAATTAATTGCACACATAAAATGGTTGAATGCCCCTTTCTTAATATTTTATTTAACTGCAATATTATTTAAGCTATCTCTCGGCAAACACAAAACTGTTTAACTCAAGGTTGGGTTCAGAAATGGGATATATTTAAAATCAGTTGCTCAACTGCGCAATTTTAGTTCATATAATTCACAACCTCGTGAATTGACATTTAACACATAAAGCTGCTTGTGCAATATATCGATTATTTGACGTTCTAAAAGTGTAATTAATTTGATTATTCAGTTTGGCAACAAAAAAACTCGCCTTTATCGTTATTATAGGATGACGTCGAACCCACGCTAACTTTCAACTGTTTCTGGTGGCTTGGATATTATTGCAAATACGCAGATCCTGATGATGCTATGCTAATTTATGAAAATTGAGGCGTCGCCGGACGGTTGGAAACACGTTGAGTACCTTCTACAAGGCCTAATCTTGGAGTACCGCAGCTTCCTGGTGACCCGGCACTCAATAAATGGCAGTATCCTACCTAGAAAGTTTTCGTCGATGTTGTTTCGAGGCTGGCACCAGTTGACGCTGCCGGATTCCTCTGCTGAAGTCGCTCCCCTGCGCGCAGTTGCTGCTCTAGGTGCTCTTGCAGACCCCGCCGACCTATTGCAGTACAGACCTCTGGGTTCAGTTGCTTAATTGTGCTGGAAACGACCCTCGGAAATTTCAGCTGATCGGCTGCCGTTCACACATGGAAGTCGGATTGGAAAAGTTTTACTTTTATCTCGTGGAACTCGCCACAAACACTCGAACAGCTGCCTGAACACTTAGTGAATAAAACCGTACACTTTTTATATAGTAAAATACTTGTTTATTGCTTAAAAACATCAATTAAAAATGGAGCACAAATTCGACAAGCTTTCAAATCATTTAATTCAATTGTTCTTTTTCTAACAACAAAAAAGCATCACGTTGCTATGTTACCACGGTCTTTTTTGTCCATTAGAAATTAGTTTTAATAGCAAAATTACACAAATAAAGTAAAATTTGATTACATAAATCTTAACTTAATATTTTCTTAAATCTAAAAAAAATGTCCTTTGCTTAAAACTATCATTATTCCTTCCGTTACGCAGACAAATGTTTTAAAATTTACTGCTTTGCTTTTCACTTTCTTTTATTAATGCACCGGAGATTGAGTTCAAATTTACACACGTCACTTGCTTTGCTTCTATTCAGTTGCCTAATTTCGGGATTGCTCTTTGCAATTTTCTATTTTCCTCTATTCCAATCTCATTTACCTTTCAGATTGCTTGCAATTCGCTGATTTTTGCTTTTATTAATACTTTCGCTCGTTTAGTCTGCATATAACAAACCTTTTGTGTCAATTACATTTTGTTTGGCCTGGCCTCAAATATGCATAAACCTATCTGATTTAATCATATTACTTTACTCAACTTCAAATTCCAATCCTAAAATGCTTTGCTTATGCGTGCCTTTATCCGTTTAATTACTACTTCTTACATCTCATTACCAATGCATTTAATACTTTTATTATTGTTTTAAATTGCAGTTTCACAAAATACCTTAATTCTGTACTTTATTGATTTGGTTAAATATCTTGACTGCCAGGTTATAGGCTTAAAACCATCTCAATATTTTATCAACTATCCTACAATTATAATATAACAAAATTAAAGTAATAAGATCCGGAGATCACTGTAAAACAATATCCAAGAAGTATGTCAACATAATATGAGTTATGTGTCAACACACTCGCTCGTATCATAATACAGCAAGTAGCTGGACAGCTGCTGAAGGCGATCTGAAATGTGGCCCAAACTTATATGGGAATTACGGTCGAAAATGCTGTCACTGCAGAATCGAAATATAGCAGTTTCAATGTGAGGCGAAGGCTAATGATCGCGACCATCGTTAAAGCACCCGCCACGCCGATAGAAAATGAGCACTGTTTTGCTAATAAATTAGTTCTTACCATAACTGCTTGCAGAACAACGGGTAAGAAGTCTCGCTTTCACAGATTTGTTACTTTTCATGAGTTAGTTACTCGTATATGAAAGTCGTGATCACGCCACGCTTTAATATCTTGATATAAAAAAATCGCGGTAGCAACTCAGGGTGCTATTAAAAAATCATGATATCGCCCATCACTAGTTGGAGCGTTTGTATTCATATTGGGTGATTTCGATTGTTTCATGCAGATTTATACAAAAATTGGCGGAGAATAGAATAACTACGTATTCTCAATATTAATTTTAAAAGCCTACCGTTAGCTGAAAATGTTAACATAAAAACACTTAGATGGCCTACACCGACGGGTATTAAATTTCAACCTGCAAAATAAAATTGGAATTTTACAAGACATTTTTCTGTGAAAATTTACAAGGCAAACAAATGGCTTTGTGGATGTGATGTATTACCGCCATTATTAAATAAATGATCGTGCTTCGTTTTTAACACTTCTGTACATCTTGTGTTGTGTTTGAATACTTTTTCTTCTGTGCATATGACGTTTCCGTTGGATAATTAAAATAAAAATCATTGCCATATTTGGACTAAAACATCTAAGTAGAGAATGTAGGTGATTCATTAATTAATGTTAAAAATTAAGAGCCTTTCAAATAAGTACTGCTGTCCACGTAGAGTTCATTAAGTGTGATTCTTTTGTACTGAAACTTAGGCCGTGTGTACAGAAAGCTCCCTCGGAGAAGCCTCTAACTCCTAGAATGTGCGTCCCCAGGTGGCGGATCGGGGAAATCCCTAGAGATATGTACATGTTCATTAAAAAGGTCCATCAGGGGCGGTTGTGAAAATTCAAACGTATGAATAATATGTTAGGTTTCGTGTCAGTCTGTGTCAAAACTGACGGAAAACCTAACCTAATAACCCCGAATTTCACATCGACTCACAGTGTCAACAACATATTATTGATACGTCTGAATTTCCATTTTTTAATGGACATGTGGTATGTATTGCCGGTAACTTCATTTACCTTGAGGTATAGAGGTGGTGCTTTATACGCTTGCGTCTGGCGGTACAATGCTCAACTTGCCCCGGATTCGGGTTACAAAGATGGAGCGCTCCTTTTGTGCTTGCTCAGCAACCATTGTGTGATGTGTGTGTCTTGGTGATGTGCTAATCTTGTTGCTCAATCTCTTAGGTTTGTGGTTCTCAGTAGAGTACAGTTAATTTGGTGCCCAACTGTGAATGGTCTCATAGTCATGTTAATACACAAAAAGAAAATATTGCAAACTTGGAGAACTGTAGATCCAATAGTTTACTATTCCAAATCTACAAGTTATTCTCGAGGATTATAACAAACCGTTTACAAAAAAGCTCGACTTCTACCAACCTATGAAACAAGCAGGTTTCAGAAGAGGCTACAGCACAATAGAACATTTACAGATGATGAAAACATTAATTGAGAAGGTAACAGAATATATTCCACTGCGGATAGCATTCATTGACTACACAAAGCCTTTGCTGCTCTTGAGAAGTGGACCATTGTCAGAGCGTTATGAAATGTTACAATAGGTCATAGATATTCGAATCTAATCGAACAAATCTATAAGAACGCGAATCTCTAGGTACAACTACACGAAAACTCGGAAAAATTAAAATAGAGAGAAGTGCTCGACATGGGGATAACATGTCGCCCAAACTATTTACGTTAGTTTTAAAAATGATTTTAAAACTATAAGGTAGGATAAAAAAGATTTAATACGACATTGTAGTCTTTGGAAATACAAATGATGAATTCGAAAGTATTACTGACGTACATACTGCCTCATTCAGAGTAGGACTTCAGTTAAATTTCAATAAAGCGAAGTACATGATGAATATAGAGCACGATGCAGGGATATTAATATTAGAGAACAATAAGGTTGAAAGAGTCGAGAAGTACGACTATCTAGGGCAGACTGTAACGTAACGTCTCTCTCCTTTGGCGTTACAAAAATGTAACACAACGGCGGAAGTTATCATTTTATTTCCCCACATGCATTGGACCTCGGATAGTTCGTATGCGTGGTCGTGGTCCAAAGAAAATAGTCGAAAATAAACGTCTATTGGTTCTCATATACTACAAAATAAAATGTTGTTCTAAATAAAATATAACAAAATGTTTAATTCCAATACAAAGTTTATAACTTCCCCTGGACGGACGACCGAACACCTAGTAACGGCGGCAACCCCTCTCACCTCGGCGACAGGTCGAGTTTAGCTTGTGCCGTCTAGATTGCCTGGCTGGTCGGATTTCGCCTTCTGCGAAAGATTCTAATATGGCTAACCTTTTTCAATTCCGTGGACAAAACAAAGATTAAAGATGCCAATAATGGTTGTGTTGTATTTAAGCTAATTGATCGTTATTAGGTGATAGGAGTGCTTCAGTATTCATGGATCTCGACGGTGAGTTTACCTCTGTCCGCATTATGCTACTATAGTTTCGTAATGGGCAATTTTGGAGTTCTTTGCTTCGGCGGCCGCTAGATGGATTCGTGTCTTACAGCGAAATACTAGACTTATGCGGGGGACCGCCAAGAAGTCGGATAATTCACATAGCGTTCAACGCTCCGAAGGGTTTTGTGTAATACCATACAGGGTGTTCAGAAGAAACTACGGGGAAGATGGACACGTCACATGAACCAGCGTCAATATCTAAATTGGGATGCTGGACGAATGCTCGTCACGTAAACCGGCGCTGAAGCGTTCACCAGAACAAAATGGGGATTGAACTCGTCACAGACCAGCGCCAAGTTCGATAAGGGTTTCGAAAAAAGGGTGGTTGGGCACGGCGTCTGTACACAACCCAAGTAGGTTCTTGGGGCTTAGGAGAGATTATTGGTTAAAACAGGAGGACTCGGAGAGTTGTTCATTTTGCCCAGAGAACGTGCTTTTATACGCTTTTGGGGCCCGCGTTATATTAAATTCAGACTGGGGATTCAAATAGTGGGGAAAATGGCTGCGTTAAATACGCACGTAGCAAAGCCGCGCACCGCGTGACTCTCACTCAAAACATGCGATAAAATACCGAACTAAAATGTAGCGAGATGGCGACATGCAAATTTTAAATAATTAAAATTATTTGTTTGCCAAAATTTTTCCTCGGAGCTATCGTTACAAGACTATCACAATTGGAAAAGCAAATCTAGAATTATAAATAAATAAAAGAATATGACACACCTGAGAAGCGTATGGAATATTAATAGACGTATTGGAAATAGACTTACCTTTACATCTGAAGTCAGAACTTTATAACTAACATATCCTTCCCGTGACAAAATACGGAGCGGAAACCTGTGTTCTCATGAGATCAATAGTGGAAAAACTAAGAATAAATCAAAGAGGACTAGAAATATAAATTTTAAAAATAGTTTGAAAGACCGGAAAACTGACATATGAATACGACAAAAAACGGTTCAAGATATAATTAGTAGTAGCAGTGGTGAAATGGTACTAACTGGACATGTTGCAAAAGATCAAGAAAATTGGGGTGTAAAACTTATAAGGTGGAGACCATCGACGAAAATGGGAGGTGTAGGGCGACCGCCATCGCAATGGACTGACGATACATGTATATACAGAGTGGTTAAAAATAAGATACATCTAATTGGATTTGAAATGTACATACAAAAAAATTCAAAGGCAACTAGTTGTATCTCTTTTCCAATCACTCTGTATATCACGTTTGGCTTAACATACGCTTGTAATTGACATGCAGATTATAATAAATTTTCTAAAAATTTGAGGAACCTGGTACGGTCTTTTTGTGAAACAAGTAGCGTTACGAAGGAACCTGGTGGTGGTTGATCATAAAGCGAACCGATGAGCAAATATAATATTAGAAAAATAGTTGCAAATACACAATCTGTCACTATTCAACACCTCTTTCGACAGGTTAACGTATCATAGTACTTTTCGTAATATTCTAAAAAACGACCTACATCTTTTTAACTTCAAACTGAGAAGAATCATATTCAAATTGGAACTAAGCAACTTCAAATTGGTATTTGACAGCTTCAAATTTACAAATAAAAATCATGTACCAGCCATATAGTGCTGACAGTAGACAATGCTTCTTCTGATGTTGAAGAAATATTCACAGAGAAAGTATGTAGCAACTGTCGCTTATTGAGGCTAGGTCCTTATAATGCGAGTGGTACATGTTTCTTATTTCTCAGTTTGAGTTGTTTCATCATGATTTCAAGTTGTTTGGTATCAATTTGGGATGTGTTTGTTCTCAATTTGAATGTGATTAGTGTAAGTCGAAATTTGGTGTGATTAGTCTCAATATGAAGTTGCAAAGGTATAGACATTTTTTCTACTGTACCTAGTGCTGTAAATGGACTGCTGCTGCTTTGATAATGAAAAACGAGTTGAATTATTAACAATGTAGATGAAGAATTTTAGATAAAACTTTCTTCTTGGATGAATTATGATTTCCCCTGCAAGGTAATGAGACTATGGTCAGTAGAAAATGCAGATTTTTTCCATAAAATACCGTTGCATCCCCAAAAAATTGATGTGTGAGTAGCAATGAACAGGTGATGATTAATTGGCGCTACTTCTTACACGATGCCTTAACTGGGGAGGATATTTGGAAGTAACTCATCAGTCTTTTCTCATAGAATTAGATTATGAAGGCCTCCCACGATATTCAAAACTATTCACTGCTTGACACAATGGAATGACAAGGTTCTAAGTGACATTTTTTAATAAATTGTAATATGAGTGTAATAAAGTTGCGCATATATAAATGTATTTATGAAGTATTGAGACTGTCAGAGGCAAGTTAGCGATAGCACATTGTTCTATGTTTAGGCGTTATTTGTACATTTTACAGGGATACAGTTCTGTCTGCTGTTTTCAGTATTACACAGTATTAACTACTGCGTATATATAATTTTGTCGCTCTCAAAACTTAAATAAATATCAGTCGTACTGTGTTCAATTTCTCTTTTCAGTTTGTTGTTGAAAGTGAGTATATGTGCTTTGTGGCTTCTTGTTTTTTATCTAATAAAAAACGAATCAAACTGAATTATTAGTGGTAATCACTAAGGAAGATTTAGAAAAAATTAATGAGAGTGCTTGATACAAAAGTGTTCATAAGTTGTGTAATTTCTGAGATCGTGATCAATAATCCGGTAGAAAATGAGGGTCACATCAGGGAGGATAATCTGGTAGTTATAATAGAAAATCAAAATAATGATAATTAATTTCAACATTAAACTACTGATCACATGACAGTAGCTACAAAAAGTAAAGTAAGAACATGGTTAGAAACGAAGCACCCTGGAAAAGTAGTAAAATAAAGACAAGGCTTGAAGCCGAGAGGCTTATGTTAGCAAAATACAAAACAAGCACCTGTCAAAAGTATTTTAAATAAAACAGATCATTTAAATATTGTAAGTTTAAAATGTAGTAAGAAAATAACTTATGATGAGAAAGAAGTTATTTGATTCTCATTATAAATTATCAACGCAACATGAACAACTTATTACATATAACAAAAATGGTATAGTTACAAGACGCACAAGAAAGCAAAATAGTAATGATAATGCAAACCCAAGTCGTCGTCTACATCTTTAATTATTTATTTTTTATAAAATGTAGTACATATGACTAGAGGCTAAAATGTAGAATCAGAGACCAATTCTCCTCCTTTTACTTCTTTAGAGAGCGAGTAGTTGAGAGGTAAATAATTTGTGCTTAAAATAAGCAGATAGTGGGTTCGAACTCCAGGCTCGGACATTGGTTTCATCGACGAGTACGCTCTGCGGTCACCATACAACACCTTTGGTAGTAGTGACCCCTGTAGAAGGGCCGAAGATGGATTATAAAAACCACATTTGGTGTGGTTACTAACAGGCTCAGACTATATAATGAAGAAGAAGATGAAAAAAAAGGTACAAATGACTAGAGGCTAAAATATAGAATCAGAGGCCAATTCCTTTGCTTTTACTTCTTTAGAGAGCGGGTAGCTGAGAGGTAAATCATTTGCGCTTGCAATCGGCAGGTGGTGGGTTCGAATCCCACACCCGGACATTGGTTTCGTCTACGAGTACGCTTTCCGGTCACCATACCAACACCTTTGGTGGTCGTCACCCCCGTAGAAGAGCATTCTGCCTTAATTCGAGGGGTTAGGATAGCCACCTTCCCTGGCCGAAGATGGAGTGTGGAAACCACACTTTGTGTGGTTGGTAATAGGCTCAGCCTACAGAAAAATAAAGAAGATGAAGAAAAAGGTAGCACATATGACCAGAAACTAAAATGTAGAATCAGAGACCAATTCTCTCACTTTACTTCTTTACAGAGCGGATAGCTGAGTGGTAAATCATTTGCGCTCGCAATCGTCAGATGGTGGGTTTGAACCCCACTATCGGACATTGGTTTCATTTACGAGTACGTTCTACTCTAGGGTCACCATACCAACACCTTTGGTAGTCGTCACCCCTGTAGAAGGGCATTCTTCCTTAATTCAAGGGGTTAGGCTAGCCACCTGCCCAAGCAAAGATGGATTGTAAAAACCACACTTTGTGTGGTTATTAACAGCCTCAGCCTTCATCAAGAGGAAGAAGATGAAGAAAAAGGTAGTACATGTGACCTGAGGCGAAAATGTAGAATCCGTTGCTAATTCCCCTCCTTTTACTTCTTTCCCTTATAATTCTAGCTATGGTAGAGAAACACGATTAATAATAATTAATATTAGCAATAGTAGAGTTTGTAAGCAATTTTGCCCCGAAATTCAGCTTCCTCCGCAATCAACCGTTTTTAGCACGACCAGGGCTTTTCCCCACGCTAAAACTCAGATGTACTGCTAGAAAAGTGGATCCACACCCTTGCTGCATCTGTGTGAGTGTTATCTTCAAAGGGGTCATTTTTTCCATGGAGTTCTGTACTATCATCAGATGTGCTACTGCGCTCTGCACTTTTCGCCTGATATCACGGAGTCAAATAGTTCTGCCAGTGCATGAAGGCTTTAAGAATGTCCATGAATACATCCTTCAAGCGTGTCTCTGACCTGTACATTGCACGGGCCGCTCCGTGCAGCATATTCACTACCCGATCTGACTTATCACAGCATCAACTTCCTTGTATGTGAACACGTAGCTCTTATGTGTGCAATACTTCATTTTCTGTGTTTGTAGACTCCCAATTAAGAACACACAGCCTGCTTCTTGGTTATTGGCATCGACTTTGTGGTTCCAAACTTTGAGTTGTCGACAATCTCCCCCTGGCGGACCTCGGACCAGCTCTGATTTCAGCCTTCTGCGGACAATAACGGCCTTTCACTGCCCTGAGTGTATCCTTTCAGGTGTTGTGACCCGGTTTTATGCACATTTTTAACCGTAATTATACCGTATTTTAAGTTCTTTATAAGACACTTTATCATGCATTGAGTCACACATTAAATCGCCCAAAACTTTGTCCAAATGTGTTATTGTGTGCTCTCTAGAACTACCATGCGGCCCTATTTGTTTTCTGGCTCTTTTTGTGGCGAAAATTGGGATTCCCAAGTGCATTATAGCTTGGTATTGCCAAAATAACCTTAAATTTTTCCGGAAAACATAAAAATGGAATGAAATTTGCATGTGTTTACACTAAATTACTATGAGTTAATTGCTCATCAAGAAGAAGAATCACCTAAATCTCACTTTTAAACAAACGTATGCCCTAAATTTGATTATTTACAATTAATCCATAAATCTTATGGCAAGGAAATCTGTTTGTATTGTTGATTATTCTTTGGCAAATGAACGTACAAGCGAATATCATAGCAATATATTACACACCCTTCTTGTTATATAGGGTGTTACATTACCTTCAACCACTATACATTTAAATTTTGCGCTTATTTGACACTTACAGTGCGTTTATCTACCAACATTTTTACACGTCGAAACCGCTAATAAAACGCCATAAGTGAGGTTATGTACCCAAATGCTTATTTGTTTTTGCGATTTGAAAATTTAAGAATCTTCATAGTTTTGATTCGGACTGCGAAGGAGTGTTAACGCTTTTGCTTGTACTCGCAGAATAAAAAGCCGTAATGCGCATCGCTAACCAGTGGCATCCATCGTCCACCAAAATTCGGGCAGGTTGGAAATTTCAAACTGGTTAGTGGCCAGCGGTGACTCATTGAGACCAGCCGCATATCATTATGCATGCTGGAATTTTATTTGATGGCCGTTGCTGGCTAGTAGTGGCTCAGTGAAACTGCGGCCTTATTAAACTTTTGAGGCACTTAGTACTAGGTTCAATCCAAGAACAGCACCCAGGCTTCTGGGCAGCTGAACTGCGCCTTTTTCTAAAAAAAATTGAAAAAAGTTATTCTTGTATTATATGTTTATTTGTTTTTTTTTTGTCTATAGCAATGTAACTAGTGCTACTTTTTTGTATAGATAAAACAGTATTATTATTATTATGATTAATATAGAAACCTGTAATATTAAAATAATAAGTTCAAATTTAAGTATATATAATACGTAACTTTCTTCTTTTAAATTTAAATGTAAACGAAAATTAATCAAAAACGACTTCCTGCTTCTAAATTCTAGGTTTTAAATTGTGGTTGACGCTAACTAGTAACTAGCACCCTCTAGTAAAAAAATATTTATTGGCTTCACCTGTAAAAATTACTAAAACAAAAATAAACGCAAATTGTTGTAACGGTCCTAAAATGTTTTTACCAATTTTAATTAGGTCTGGTACTATTTCTGGGTTTTGTACGCTTCCGTTTGGTTTTACAGTAGTTCGTAAACGTGTTTTTTATATAATTTTTGTTTTATAAGGTAATTGGCATTCCCGCTCTTTTTTTTTGAAAAAGGTAAAGGTATTTCCGGTTCTCATACTTAGAAATGTTGTAATCTACCCTTTACTCCGATGCTTAAGTCGCATTTGGTATAATGGTTTGGTGAGTTGCTACATCTATCTGATTGAATCACGATTTCACGATATTTTGGAAGTAAATCCACCCTTTACGTGGTTTGACGTTTGTTGAATTTTTTGTAAGCCTTTCTCAAGTAACCCTTGATATCCTTCATACTATCACCCATAATCCTTTACGCATCTTCGATTACTGATTGAGTCATTCATGCTGTCCTCCTGCCACACCTGGTAGCAACGGGTTCCTTCTGACCCAATTGCGACGCTTTCTGCCTTTCGACGTAGCTAGTCAGCGACGGCAGGTGACACGTATTTGACCCAACTTTTTGTATAGATGGGACCCTTGCTACTCACTCTGTATTTGTACTTGTATTTACTTATGATTTATTCTTTTCCTCAACCCATGGCTATGATTGTGTGTTTGTAAGGTTAAGATTGTGGATGAGACTCTCTAAGGTAAGTTACTTTTCTTTGCATCCGGTTTTTATTAAGTTTTAGGCGTCCTGATAGTTTTTTTTTGTCGCACCTAAGGCTATAGCTGTATCGTGATCCACTCCATTCACAGCTAGCAGAGGTACTTCTTAATATTGTCCTGCAATAGACCAGCATCTTATCAGCTAAGCAAGGTTTAACCGAAAACACGTTATAACGTTACACCTCATTTAGAGTTAATTTAACTATAGATTTAATTAAATGCAAGCAGTAAAATATATTGATTGGCACATTTAAAAGGTTGCCTCAAATCATTTTTTGAATGGCAGCTTTAAATGGCCTGCGATAGATTCAGCAAAAAAAGATGTTTGCATCCATTGTGCGCATTATACTGCCTCAAAATTACACGTACTAAAATGAAAATCATACAGTTGCACGTAAGGTAATACTACAGGTTTTTAAATAAGAATTCTTTAGGCATCCCTGAAATTCTACAGACACCTCAAAATAGTACAACGCACAATGTTTTCCTTATTTAAATCAATAAAGAGATATATTGACGATACGTCGAATTTCGTGAAATGCAAGCGTTATGTTTGCATTTGTAGGCAGCAGCTACCGATAAATATTTTTAATACCGCTGATTTTTTTATGTCTAAGCAGATTTACTGCAGGTAACCTTAGCTGTGAGTATATTTGGATGTGGCAGATTATTATTGACTAGCTGTAGCCCTCGGAGTATGCCGCCTTTAAAATGTACTGCTACACACTGGACCATTATAACAGAAATAATAAGGGAGCATGTGGGCGACCGTGTGTCCCATTCAGTAAGGCAGTAATAAACCCTCCTTATTAGTTTTAAAAAATACAACCAATAGGTATAATGAATAATTAGTTTCTGTGATAATATTCTTATTAAAAGTAATGGGAAGTTTATTTACAAAAATAATAAACCGTTGAATGAAGCCTTGGTATTTTTTCCGGTTTAACAAGGCATGTAGTGTTGTGAATTATTTAAGAGGTATGATTGCATTTTTTCCTGTGGGGCCACGTAAAGTCTCTTGGTAACTCTTTGCAAATTCAAAATGTTATAACGCATTATTTATTGTTGTGACGTAAAGACGTGCTGAGGACATAGTCGTCACACAAGGATGTCTTTTATTGCTACTAAATTGTTGCTACTCTGTTTTTTGGTTATAAACCAAAAAGAAGTAAATACAAACCTGTATCCATATACGTAACCGGTTCAGCATAATTTGCCATCAAAGTTTGGAGTCACCTGAGCACTGAAAGGTCACCTAGAGTTGGATAAATAAAAATACTGGTCTTTCGTAATAATCTTTAATGAAGAACACATAATCTTCACATTGAAAATAATAGTTATTTCTACCCGCCTAATATATCAGTAGAAACGAACAGCAGCATCCATAATAATCAATTTCGCGATAATCAATCGTCGTCACAAGTATTAAATATCTATGTTTTAATAAAAGAACAATAATAATATCTGGATAACATTACATAAAAATGTCCTTTTTACATTTAAAGCACGTAATGAAGTAACGTACATTTGATTCTCTTCTTATTGTAACATCACATTCAGTTATAAATAATTTAATCGGTAGTCTAATAGATTCGCTAGAATTTATTCCTAAACTATGCTAGTATTTGGTATAAAACAGGGGCGGGGGCACGGGACGGCCAGTATAAAAATCTAACTACTGCTCACTTACGCACACGTAAGTACAACAAATGCCGGCCCGGTGGCCCCGCCGCTCGTAAATATTTTAACAGTCAAAACAGAACGTTGCTAATTACTTAAGTACGACAAGAATGAATAGAAAACGGTAGCAGATGGGGCCCTCTTTTACAAAATCGGCGGCAAAATTTACGTCTAGTTTTAACAATTGCTACTATGTAGTATAAAATACAACCCCATAGAAATCAGTTCGGAACAACTTTATCTGCCACGAGAGTTTGGCGAAGAGATCATTTCACTTAGCGTAAGGTACCTAATATACGTGTAGATGCATACTTCAATCCTAAAGAGGTACAAATAAACCCAACCAAATCGATAAAAATGAACGACATGCAATCCTGTTAGTAGTTAGTTATGAATGTTAGTAAACTTAATTGGTACAAACAAAACGAGACACAGATGAATAACTATTTGTATATGCTACACTACTTATAAGTATTAATTTTATGTCTTAACTTAATGCAAGCGCTGCTGCGACTTAGCGGCCGCGCTTGCGCACAGAGACTCTTTGGAAGTTAGCTTTTTATGGTTTAGAGCCACGTGTTACAGTGGGTACGTACAGAGCCTTCCATAAAGGAATATTTTTAGTTTAAATTGTCGACTCTACTCTTCTACACAACATCCTGTAAACAACATTAAAATGTGAAAAAATTACAAGTAAAAGCAGCTGCAATTTTCAACTTCATCATTGGAATTTCAAACAGTCAGAAGCAGGTTAAATGGAACCAGATACCTTAATGGATTTTTTGAACAATAGCTGGTGTTTGGTTACTATTGGTTTTAAAGGTAAAATATAAAGGGAAAATAAACGTATTACTTATGATTCACGACTGAAGGTCATCGAACCTTTTGTTACCTCTTTTGTTTTTAGTATATATTGGATTAGCCTTAATTGCATCAAATCCTTGAAAAATATTTTACTAAATTTACAAAAACGGCATTGAAGAGGACAGCAGCTTTGACACGTAGTCATAAATTAGATGTTTGTTCAAGACGCTTTCCCCTTCGACTCCGTAGCACCAGTAACTTTCAATTGAAATTCTTCAAGAGCTTCAAATCTCTGCTTTGCATAATGCTCGGTTATTGAAACTGCCTTATGTTCTAATGCTATCGACGGATATTGTTTTCTCAAGATACTTAGGGTTGAAATAAATAGACTGAAATGACTAGACTGGCTGATTACATCAATCAGAGAAAGAGAGGGGTCTATATTTGCTGGTGGAGGATGACAGACGGCAACCGTGATACAGATGATGACTATGACTCAGGAATATGCCTGTTCTTCATTCAACTACAAGCTAATTTGTTAATTTTCACACTTTTACGCTACCAGATAGTACTTTCTTACCAAATAAAAAAGTATAAGTGAGTCCCGTTAGAGAGACGATGTCAAGTAAATTACAGAGTATGGTTTAATCTTCCGGGTAAAGAACGAAGATGAACAGGAAAAATTGGAGAGCAGATGACGAATGGTTCAGATGATCTTGACTCAGAAGATTGCTGGTTATCCATTACCAAATTATAAAAATATAACATTCTTTGCTGTTATCTGCAGAAGTATAAGAGCCGCAACTTTCATATGTTGATAACAACAAGTTATATGGTTCCTTATAATAAAAGCGCTACTCGAGACATAGGTCATCGTATACTTACGAGAGATATCCCGCCACTAGTACAAGGATTGTAGTAAAAATAGCCCATGTTATAAGCGTCACAATATCTGCATTAATCATCAAGCTGCATCTCTTGAAGTAAACACGTCCGATGGATGAAGATTAAAAACTCTTAAAGAACTACATGTTTTTGTTAAATTTTACGTCAAACTAAATGAAAATTTGTCGAATACGATTTAAATGCTTCAGCAAACATTCGGAGAAGACAATGAAGGCAGAACGTCGACTGAGAAAGATTCTAGACCTGGACGACCTTCAACATTGACAAGCGATTACCACGCCCACAAAGTTCGTGTTGTGATTCTTGAAAATCGCCGTTGCTGAAGAAGTGGGTTTTAGCACTGCGATAAAAAAACCTACCCGGCTTACAAGTAAAAAGGGCGTATAGAACCACAACTTTGTGGTTAAAAATAGCCAACTGGCCAAATATAAGAGGAAGAAGAAGAAGTGCATCATGCTTCCACAAAATTTGTCATGTTTGTTGAGTGACGAACAAGAACAGAATCGTGTAGCGATAAGTTAAGAACTGCTTGCGCTCAATCACCGAGGTGGTGTTAATGCATTTTGTGATTGGAAAGGCATGGTGGAATATTCAAGTGGGCAGACAATCAACAAAAAGTTTTAGTTGGAACTTTCAAAGCGTTTGATAGAGGTTGTGCAGAAAAAAACCCCAGCTGTGGGAAAGAAAGACGTGCAGCACGACAACGCTCCTGCGCATTCTAATACCGTATCTGAAATTAACTGACAAAGAATAAGACATTTGCCTCTGAACATGTTCCATCAGACGTATTCTTCTTTTCGAAATTAAAATCAACGTTTCAAGTATGTCATGCTCAATCTACAGAAAAAAAATCGAAAAAAAAAACGTTGAGAGCGTTGTATAGCTAGTCATATGAACTACTTTGAAGGCGGCATGGTTTGAAAATGTCTTTTATGGAACATATCTTGTACAGTTGACTTACAATAAATTGCAAGACATGAGTGTATGTTCAGGACGCAAAATAAAGATAAATATGGTAGTGGATAACGATGGGCTAAAATGGAAATAAAGACTTAGATAACCTATCATATAAACCCTTGATTTTATAACAGCTTTAAAACGCAAGACAGTTAATGCTCTTGACTTAGTTTTACTGCATTTGAAAGTAAGTTATTCCATGCGATGCGCTCATAAAAAAAACAATAGCAAACTGTTTCTAATATCATACGTACTTTAAAATTGCGAATACCTTTTCCTTATCTGTACGCATCATAATAATACGCACATCATAGTCTTCTCAGCTTGCCAACTTTTGACCAGTTACCTTCTCGTGTGGTTTTGGTTGCTGCTAACTGACCTGTCACCCTTTTGTCAATTCCAACGATTTTGAAAGCTTTGATATAAACTGAGCTGCTAAAAAAGTGATTACAAGACTTAGATAAAACGGGCTATTATTCTGTTAAACTAGAAATAATCCTGTACAAGCAATGCTAACAGGAGGCCCCTAATGGAGAAAGCGCTTCCACCGAGTCCCTGCGCTCTTATAATAAAGTTGATCCATCCGCCTAAGCGCAACTGAAGTCACTTCGGCTTATTCGAGTCTATAATAACCTTCAACGACGACCGACTGCTACTCTTATATATCATATTATATACACATCATTTAATGTACAGCTAACAACCTGCTAATGAAATATTTACAGTTCAGCACGATCAAGGGTGCTGGGTTGAAAGTACAAGTCAGTACGAGCGTTTCTGCTGTGGTGCAGTTTCGGATTGACAGGAAAAATGTGGTTGTAGTACTGTTCGTGCTCGCCAACTTGCAAGGGCTTAGGCCGGGGCCTAGAATCTTTGTTTTTAGTGTACTTTTTACTGTTTTGCAAGGACGATCGGCGGTCGTGCTTGCTGTCGGCGGGCAAGGACGACCTGTGCGACCTGGCGGCCATCGTACTAAAACTGGACAAGTTTTCCCCGTCATCGATATCAGTCGGTTTCCGAATCGAGTGGTATTTGTGATAGCTATGGTACTTTCCGTCACCAGGCCGGAATTTTAAGCCATTCTCTATTTCGTCAGATTCGAAGTAGTTTGGGGGCACGGTTTGGGACCTATTTTGCCGGACAGTGGAGTTAAGGCCTGAGTAGATATTTCCTTCCTTCAGATGATCTTCTAAACTACTTCTACCTTTGAATGTGTGTGTTGTAGGCTATATTTACAGCATCATGTTAGACCGTGTTAGTATGTTCAAGGCGTGGGACCATACGAAAGGAGCCGAGGACTTGACAAATGCTGTTTGAGGGCTTTCGTATGCTCCCACTAAAATCATTACAATTACATGAGCGAAATGAATTAATGAATATGTGCGAAGATCCTCGGCGACGACAGGCCTCACCACAGGATTAGAATCAAGTGAGGTGGTTTGAAAATGTGCTCAGGACGGGAGTCTGTGTAGAAATACTAGTGTCAGTGATATGTACAGTGTGTCTACGGCAGAGCAGGTGTTGGGCTGCTCTGTCTTGTACAGGGAGATCAAAAACTAAATCAGTAAAAGTCGGTCCTGAATTTAAATTCGCTTGTCTTCACTTTTCTTGTTTGCTTTTTATGAACAAATCGACTGCCAGATACCTTGAAGAGTGACTACTATTGGTCATGTGTTCAAAGCACTATTACAATTTTGCTGAGTTTAGTCAAAGCATCTCTTTTACATATACTACATATCGCAAGATCGTGGAAATTTATGTTTAAATGTCAAAGTCCATTAAATTTTGACGAAAATGTTATGAAAACAAATGCAAATATTTCTTTCGAGTTCTATATAAAGATTAGGCCGATTAGTGAATGATATTATTACTAAGTTGACTAGTATGACGTAGTTCTTGAAAGTTTTCCTACTCAAGCTATCGATCATTCCTATGATGTTTATAAAGTTGTAGAAAAACCGATTATTGAATCAATTAGACGCAACAGAGGCGTTTAATAAAAGTATATGGGAAAAAACCGAAAAAAAATTAGAAAAAATATGGAAGCAGTTCCATCATCCATATTTGCTCGACAGTTAGCTCAATAGCTTGGTCCCAAATCGTAAAAAGCATAGTTTTAGTAACAAAACATTGCTTTTTTGGGAAACATTTCTAATGACAAGCGGCTTAGTTTCTTATTGTTGGCTATGTAAATTCTTAAAGTAATTATAATGCTTTAGTGTAGTAAATATCCCTGGGTACTTGTTTGGTAAAATGAAGCATGGAAAGCTACAAAGTAGCATCTTTCAATGACAGCTCGTTATTCGGATCAGAAAGGATATGGTATCAATCGAAATCTGGTGACATAGACACTGGAACCATAGTTTTTTGTGGAGGTGAAGTAACACGTAGCAGGTGCCTCATTGGCAGTCACTAATCACAGTTACTTATACCGAAGTGTTTATTTCTCATCATTACATACAAAAGAGAAGCGGTTGAATAAACATCGGAGTTTTTATCATGGTCATTAGTTAGTTTTTGCTCATCTGTACAAGTGGATGACTATACAAGATCAGGATCGATTCTATTGAACGGTTTGAGACCATGGAACAAAGATCTAAATTTTTTGAAAGCTGGCTAACTTTATTAACAAGGAAAACAAATGTTCTTTACAGGGAAACACATAATAAAAGAAATAAACAAAAAACAAAAACGAACATTTTGTAAAACCGGCGATAACTTTTCATTTTCACAAGAAGCCGAAGGAGATTGTAGAAGTTCGGAAAAGGATGTGACCCAGAAAACTTCTCGATCATATGGGAAACCTCATCATGGACCCGAGCCAGCAATTGAAAGTGTGGAAGCGATACATCATGAAAAAGCTCTTTGAAAACTCATAGCAACAATCCACATAAAAATGTTAAAGTTGCTAGGAGACAAGAAGGTTCTTGTTACTCTGCAGTCTGTTTAACGAGGTGTACAACCGTGGCAACATGCCATCTGACTGAAATAAACCTTTGTGATCATCGCAAAGCAACCGAATAAGAAAGTAGCGTGGAAACTACCGAATCAGCAGTTCCATGAATCACTTAAAAGCTTCTCCTTCGTATCATTCACGCTGTGGTATATGGGCGAATTGAAAAAGGCATGACCGATTCGCAATTTGTTTTTTGGCAAAGGGTTCTTTAACAACTCCGTCTTAGTATAGCGATGCCGCGATATTAGTTGCAACGTCTTTCTTTCATAGAGTTCAAGAGGGCATTTGGTACGGTCCGGCACTAGAGGATGATCAAAGTGCTGCAGTTCACGGGCACAGACGACAAAGATATACTTTTTATAGCCCTGTGGTAGCAGAGAGCCTACGTCAGGGTCGACAATCTCAGGACGGAAGAGGTCGGAATGCAAAAATGTGTAAGGCAAGGATGTATATTATCTCCCCCGATCTTCAACTGCTAATCTGAGCATATATTCAGCATCAACGGAGTGTTGGTAAACAACCGTTCTACTCGCCGACAGCGAGGGGGACCTGCAGCGACTACGTGCCATGAATGCGTGTGAGACGTTTGGGCAACGACCGAACGTTGAGAAGTTTAAGTATTGATAGTAACTAAAAATCCAGTAGCCAACAAAGACTTACCAGTGGGAAGAGAACAATTTGAGAAGGTTACAAAGATGACGTACCTCGGATCTACGGTTAGAGACGACTAGAACTACTTGTTTAAAATTTTATGTCGTAAGCTCTACATTCTTCAAGCTCCAGAAAGTGGTCAAAGCCGAAGCCTTAACCTAAATCTCAGAGTGTACGTTCTTCACAGTCCTCCTATATGGTGCAAAGACACGAACCCCTGCGAAAGCCACGCTGAAGGAGATCGAAGAGTTTGAGATGTGGTGCTGCGCAGGGCAAATTGGATGGAGCGTCTTCGTAATGAAGAAGTTATCAGGAGGATATGGAAAGATAAGGAAATCGTCACCACGGTAAAGATCAAAAAGTTGGCTTACTTCGGATATGTGATCGACACCCAGATGAGTGTAGCCTCCTCCATTTCATATCATACAAGGAAAGGTCTGTGGCTAGCGTGGCCCAGACAAGAGAATAATTTCCTGGCTAGAAACATGATAGTCAGCGTCTGGCAACGGACATAAAACAGGAAGAAGAAGGTGGAGTGATGGTATGTGGCAGTAAGGTATAGGCAAAACGAAAATGTATTCTGCGGGGAACGTCTCTAGATTGGAAAAGAAAGGTAACGAGGAACGTAGAAATCAAAATAAAGCCAAATAAAGTATACTGGATGGGATTAAGGAGTGGGGATTAGAGTAGTTTGGTCAGACGTTGTGTATAAAAGACAGATTTCAACAACAAATATAGATTCAATATCTTCATGGCATGTTTCCGATTGATACCATATAATACATGACCCAAGGAACGAGGGTATTATGAGAATGTTCCTAAGGTTTTCCATAAAACAACGTCACTACTGATGTCTTTACATTGCAGCAAACTCATCAAACTTTCCAGCATCTTCCATAGCTTATTGTTCAGTTTAGCATAATTTCATACCTTTTTTTTAAATTAAAAATAGTTTTCGACATTGACTTTGACAATTTAAGTTATTTTCAAAAACATTAACAAGTTAAGACATGCGGGTATTATACCTTGACCGACTTTTCTTCGATCTCCCTGTATGTGTCGATCAAAGTATGCAAGGCAAGTGAGTGTTAGCGCTGGCGAGTCAGATTTTCCCTTTGGTTCCGGAGGGGCGAATCTGGCTCGCTCTCTATTCTACGTCAGGCAAGTGTTAGAGTGCGAGTGCTTTCATTTGCAAGTGCGAAAGGTGCGTTATCAGTGTGTGTGACTCAGCTCCTTTGCAGGGTCTAACCACAGATACTTATGTTAGATATGTTAATTCATAGCGGGAATGATACAGTGAACTAATAGAAAAAATAGAGATCGTTTACATGCACTTATTGTCGCTATCGGAAGAAAAGCTCTAACCTCTATTTTTTCCACCAATCGGTGCCCAAACGCAACAAACACACATTGTCAGAAACAAAAGGTGCAGAACACTCTAAAATCTCCTCTAGACCTTTTGGGCCAGCAGCGGCGGCTGCTGGCCGAAAAGCACAACACTTAACATGATCTAATCTCGGTAAGCAAAAGATCGAACTAACACAAAATAAAACTCAGTCCCAAGATTAAGCGCTCAGTGCAGATTTGTGGTCAAACGTCAAATGGCAGTGATATACGTGAAAGCTGTTTTGAAAATTAAATAAAAGTCTAAGCGCCGCGCGCTGCCACCAAATGCGAACCGCGCCCAGGTCTCTCCATCTCCGAAGCGGAATTATAATTTATGGAGTGCTAAAAAACATTTCGTCGTAAATTGAATGAAATAAATTCGTTCTGCAACCGAAAATGCGAGATGAAATGGCTCCGGCTTGAATTAAACTTCTTTAGCGGCTTAGGCCCGCTCCGAAACAAAGACCGAGATAAATGCAGTAGCTCCTTTGATCAAGTTAGAACGTAATATTCGCTCATGGATCATCTCGATAAATAGCTGTAATGGAAAACAGACGCAATTTCGGAGTCTCGACAGGGAGTAAATAATAATTAAGAGTTTACTAAGTTTTAGAAAATGAACGAGAATATTTCTCCTGCAGCTTTGAGGTGCGTAGCCTTATTTATGGCAACCGATGTACGAATGACAGTTACTATAATTTTTTAAAGAGTTATTTAGTTCAGCTTTCTATTAAGAACTGAAAAATCTGGATATATTTATTTAAAAAAATATACCGAACCATCACGAAGCATCCACGCAAAATTCGCGAGAGACAAAATCCAACGTTTTTGAACAAGCTTGCAACATAATACATACACGAAGAATGGTTCTGATCAAAATTTAGTTTATTGAGAGTTCATCTCGAGCAAAAGATAACCATCTGCTTTTACAATTTTAAAAATTTATGAAGCATAACTTGAACTTCGTTGATTTTCAATTGTTAAAATAAAAGAACTTTCCGTGGGGAATAAGCTAAAAGCATCGAATAAGCTTCATGAAAAAGTTTCCGTAGAATGCATTTATATTTTATTCGTTTGCTTTATTCTGCAAACTTTCTTTGTTCTGACTACCTGCGCACTTAAATGTCCCTACATGAGTAAATATTAAAAATGCATTCTTAAGTATATGCGTTTATAAGCAGAATTAAAAAAAATAATACAGGCTAGAGTTCAGCATATTCAATAGATCAATTTAGTTCAATTTAATCAACATAACAATATATAAATATCAATATAAGATGTTGAACTGACGAACCATAATTAATAATTTGGATTGAAGAGAAACAATAGAAATATATTCTACTACCGACTTCGTTGCTAAGTGCGTAAGTGTTGGTAAACGCGTAAGCACTACTTACTGCTTCAGGCCAATAAAGTTTGGATTAAAAAGAAACAGATAGAAATATTTTCTATTACTTACTTCGTGAGTGAGAAATCTTACTTTAGCAACGCTAGTGGTAACTGGTGACTCGTTGCTAAGCGTTGTTATGCGAGTAAGTACTACTTACGTGACCAGGGCAATAACGTAATAGTTTACACAACTTTTCTTGAAAAAAAGGCAGATGTAGAAGGCATCTATTTACTAACATTAAAAACTATAGCAGAATTTAAACCACTACACGGGTTAAATGCAGATTTATTACCTTCAAAATTACTACTTGATATTGCCAGGAGAATTTAAACAACTAAGTTTTGATCTATATGGTTATTCCCTCATTTTTGTACTTTAGCACAGCAACTTTAGATCACATCGAGCAAAATTGTTGTTATAACAGTTAATTATTATAAAATTATGTCGGTAGTAGAAAACATTTGATACATTACACGATGCGCAAGTTTATTAATGGGTTCGCAAATTTTTATAGGCGCAATAAAATTTACTTACGTACCTATTAACGTACAGAACTGACTATTGATTAGAATTTTGCGTGGAAGTCTTTCGATATTGGCACAGACATGATAATATTGATTCCAATGTATTTCAATTAAACGTTGTTTTTGATAAAATAACAATGAACACAATGCGGCTCCAAACGCGCGTCTGAATCGTACAGTGGGAATTCTGCCTTAATACTGTAACAGCCATTATCAAACCTTTATAAGTTTTGTAATTTTTTGACTTGAAGAAAACGATTTTATAATCCCGTTTAAATATTATAAGGCGTTCAAATGTTTGTTCGAGACCCAGAAACCGTCGTAGATTATACCAAAGGCGCAATTGGTGGCAGCAACGACGCGCCCAGCTGAGCAGTCATTCATCTAACGAAATCAACCAATTCGCACGAAACTACAGTCAGTTCCACAACTATCGAATGGAACGGCGGTACCACAGTAACTCGCGTGGCCACACTAGCGTCTACAGTTTTCTAGCAATTTGGGACTACTAAGACCTCGCGGGGGAACGTTTCGTCATTTGAATAGTGCAGTCTTTCTAATTTCAAAACAGTTAACACTCATATTCGATGACCGTGGCGGGTCGCCCGCGCTCCGGCCGGAAGGTGCAGTGCTACACTCTAGTTGGGGGTTGCAGCACCATGGCGGCGAGACGTACCTTCATGGCCTCCGGGCTGTTGTGGCCGCGGCCGCCCCTGGGAGTCGTCGTGTAAATCGCGTCCGCGGGGATTCCCCCGGGGCCTGTCGAGTTCTTCTCGATGTCGAGCTTCTCGCTGAAACATAGGTTGATATTTCGTGCAAACCATTTTTACTTGATAATTAGGGGTGGATCTATTTGGGTGCTTTTGATTACCATTGATAGTTGCCATTAGACAGATTTACGTAAATTACTTACTAAAAAAAGATATGAAACCATAGAATACAACTAAAGTAAACGTACAAAAAATTGAAAAATTACTGCGGTACGCCACTGAATTAGACGTCAAACGTGCGAGAAGACCGAAAAATTTGCAATCGGCATATTTTGCTTTCATTTCATTACCAGCATTTATAACACAATAATAGCTCAGAAAGCAGTAACCTAACCAACAATACAACGTGGCTTATGTAATCCGCCGTCGAACTAACCTACAGTTCGCGAGCAATTTTTACTACAGCGTTTCTGATATGCATTGCTATACTTTGTCGCTCGAGAAAGAAAGTTTTCGCACGACGCATCTTTAAAAGATCAACTCTTTGGTACGTTAACTAAGAACCAGGTTTTTAATGATACGTATATAGGAAATACAGTTATGATTTTGTCGGCGACTCTTATGAAATGCGATATACTGTGTTATGGAAGCTAATGTTTTGAAGTTCTGGCAACTGCTTTAATACATTCTCATTCTAGACACCTAATAAAAGTTTATGAGACATTGTAAGTACGTGCGGACTTTCTTCGTATGTAAGTCATTGTGTTTGTGTAAACAACTTTTCATAAATAAAAAATGTTACTTGTCAAAAGCGTAATTAACATGAGCATTCTATTTTGTGTATAATTCATGGCTGTGTAAAAGCTCCTTTATTGAAACACGAACGTTGTGTAAACGCAGCGATAGCATTTGAAAAGGAATGTGTTTTACTAGTCGGAGCAGCTGTTTGATAACAAGGTTTTTGTTTCGGTTGTTTTTGCCTGAAAAAATGTAGCGTCTTTTTCCGCAGGATTCTGTGAATTGTGTTCCAAGTTTACCTTTTAGCTTCAGGTTTTGTGGATTTTTATTTGTGGAAGCTTTGCTAATATGTGGGTTTGAGCATTGGGCACTTTTTGGAACATGTTTGCGTCCAAAGACGGATTAAGATCACAAAATTTCTTGTCGTTTTGGCTGATCGCCTGTAATATACAGGATAAGTGCGATTTCTTCAATTTTAAATTTTAATACGGTGATACGGTGTGAAAAACGTCACTTGCTTGGTACAAATCACCAACGATTCCGGTTGCTAGAGAATTTTACTACAAACATCACGCGGAGGTTTTGGAGGCTTCTACTATCTTTATGAACCATAAGAGCTTAAACCGAGTTTGGGCATCATCGCAGGAAGGCTTCGTAAAAGACGTTTGCTGGCAGCAGTTTTGAGCCTGATTGGGGCCATGTGTCTTACCTCCGGCATAAGTGTAAGGCTCTCAGTTAAAGAGTGCAACGTAATAAGTTGTGTTAATGATATGCGTACAGTAAGCCCGGTAAAATAAACTGTAGCTGTATTTAATATGTAATTGGACATTTTACTGGTTATATATTAGTTTGTGTATTTGCATCGTACTAATTACTGCTATAATAGTATTAAATTTGAGAGATTCTTTCGAGTAAGTATCGCATAATCCAAACTTATGTTATTTCTCTATTTGTTATTATATGCATCGCTGCTTAATTAATCTTAGGCACATGCCTATATCATGTAGCGTCTGATTTCGTTATTGCTACCTTTTGTGTTTCAGATATTGTGTTATTGACTGCTGCCATTAATCTGAGCTTATAAGCGCTTGACGCATCTGAGCATATTTGTACCAACTGAAAAACTTGTTGGCGCTCACGTTATTCGGTAATCATCACTTAAAGAACTGCACGCCGTCTCCACTGGGTCTATCTGGCGAATCCTCAAATATACTCTCGTAGTGTTACAATATTTGAAAATAATTAGGAAAACTACAGTGAACAACTTTTGGCGCTAACAAAGGTTGAATCTATTTTATCAAATAATTACTGCCACCATCAGGCGTGAATTACAATTAATTCTGTAAAATAATTAAAATTAGATATAAAATATGTTTAAATTTAAGTTAAGGTTCCTTAAATTAAAAAAAGTGGTGACGTATTTTACAAACTATGAATTCATATTGCTTTTTATGTCATCTAATTTTAAGTTTGGGCATGGTTCTACCTATGATTGAGTAATTAGTTATAACAATTACTTTAGCCTGCTTGAGGAACTGCATATGTGAAGTGACAGTTAATAAGAAGGAAGGCTAGGTTCTGCCAACTTAAATGTAGAGGAGAAAAAGCGGTAAAATTTAAAATTAAAAAATTACAATGGTAACCTGGTAAATATCCCCACATTAAAAGATAAAGGTTGATATGTAAACATAGCTCTAATAGCTAATGTCAAAACTACAGATTGCCAAGCAAGCAAAATAATAAAGAAGGTGAAGCGGAGTCATTTAAGACTAAATTATAAACTATGAAGTCACATTATAATATTGTTAATTTATATTTCACTTTCTTGGATCTGACTCAACCCGTGATATACTAACTATTAGAACATTGCTTTTTCGACTTTGGTGAAGAAAGTATCCACTTTCCGCACGCATTTGTTTGTAGAAAGTGGCCACTTATATGAGTCGCCGGTGCAAGGCAAAGAATTTGCTATTCTTTGAATACAATAGAATTGTCCAGCCCGGGCAGGAGCTATACTTTCGCCTCGCAGAGGCTTGGGTTTTATGATTCATTGTTCGCCGGGCACGGCCTGTCTCAGCAAGGGATTGCTCTTCACCCATTGTTTCTGCAATTGCCTCTTTTCTATGACGCAAAGGGTAGATGGAGATCATGATGTGTTGATATGGGATGCCTGCTGTTTAAAGAACTGTCTTCTGACGTTTTATGAAAGTTCGTTTTTAGTAAGCTCGCTTAGCGCGACGTCCATTCATCAACTTTGACGTTACCGAGATTTTTAACGGCTCACGCACAATTGATTTAGAAGATCCACTGGTTTAACTCGAATTGCAGCACCCCGAATTTGATAGTGTATTTTGTAAAGCAATACATATAATTTACTTTGACACTAGCTGGTTTATGGACTCCGTTACATCTAGATAAACACAGCTGCAGTCACATTCCAATCTGTAGCTTTTTGAAATGTATAATCGGTTGATCTTCTTTGACGGAGGATTTATTTTAGAACTTCGGTTTGAAGAGTTTGAAATGATTGTTATCTCTGTGGAATACTTTTTTGATTTTATATGAAATTTGTCCAAAGCATGGTAAAGTAAAGGATGTTTTATTGGTAACTGGGTGTTTATGTAATGAAGTGTATTTATTTAGATATCTTTGCTTTTGTTTATTTTTTTATAATTTCGTCTATGGTTAGTGTGAGGAATTTCTTTGTGTCGGATATTTTCTTTATTTTCAAAAGTAAATTTTATGTTTTTATGCCGAATCAAATTTTTCGTATCAGTATTATTTAAGTCGTTGTTATTTAGTAGATCTTCAATGATCGTTAAATATTCGGAAGGAAAAACGCTTGGGAATCCATTTCTCTCAATAATAACACCAAATGTTCTATGAATTCTCCCGTAAGTCGGATGTCAAGATTGTCAAATATGTATTGTCTAGATATCCACCTATTTACTGTTTGTCAAACTAACCTTAAAAAACTACTAAAAACTAAATTTATAAATTAACACTTATTAGTGTTATAGTATTGTCTATAATTACTTTGTATATACTAGTTTACTGTATTTTTTTGTAAAAAAGTGGATACTGTAGTGGGAGTAATCCTGTTTGTATCCTAAATAAATAAATAAATAAATAAAAATAATAACATTCTGAAGTTTTCTAGAATCTGTATGTTCTTAATTATTTTTATGAGTTTAACAAAATTGCTAATTATTAAAGATTTTTTTCAGTGATTTTGAGATTTTACAAATCAGGAATTTGATTTGGGAAATTATGGGATTCAAGAAAACACTTCGGAAATGTTTGCTGTCTGAATTTAACGTATTTTGATGTGGCAACTTTCAATATGACAAATAAGATTTTGGTAAAATTTTTTGGTAGATAGTTTTTTTAATTTTTCAAACTTTTGTTCATTAATAAACTCTGTAATTTTTTTCTATATATTCGTTAAATTTTATTACAAAATTAGTGCTACCTTTGTCTGCCGTAACGCGAAGCAGTTGGTGTTCTCTGCATTTTTCTTTTGGCTGTCTGTAGCCATGGGAGCCGCTAAATTTCTAGTAAGATGACATGATGCTAAACGCAGGCAAGTTACAAAAGCCTTTGAATTAGTTAACGCTAGTTAAATGACCTTAGCTATTTGTAAGGCTTTTGCTATTCGTTTGATTTCAGGATTATGTTATTTTACTACAAATACAGCGCTCCCAATTTTTTTCCTAAATTTCTAACGCTGTTTTATAAGAAATGCACAGATTTGAGGCGCTTGTAAGAACAATATCTCTAATCTCGTACTTTCCGTATTTTGAGCACAAATATTAGCCTTTTCCAGATTCATTTAAGACAAATTCGTAGTTCAGTGATGTAGTCAAACCCCTACTCTAGCCGATACTTCTTTTCGCTTATTTAAAGATTAACTCTTCGCAGTTTAAACGTCTTTAGGACCTTCAATTTAATTCTCCGTACGCTTGTTTTACATAGTTGTTTCCATAGGGAATTCCTCTTTGTAAGCGAAATTTAGTTGTATCAGTTTGAAATTTTCCGAGCGTTCGGGTGGAATAAAGATCAAGTTAAGTCACACCTGCGTGGTGTCATTACGCGCCCGCATCCTACGCAAAAGCACCACTCAGCGGCCGACGAGCAGCACACCACCACTGCTGGTGGTTGGGTCCGCGAAGCCGGCTTCGTTTAGCCAAGCGCCGCGTAAGTCGAAATTGTTGTAAACTAGTGAAACTGTATGTTAGCCGTCGTCAAGCCCCTGTGTCAGTGACGAGAAAAGTTTAGCCATTGGTTTCGTCTGTAGCGTCGAGCTGGTACTTCCAATTACGCTAATAGCGGATTATTAATTGAAAAACCTCGTTTATTTGCTAAATCATCATGGTAGTGAAGTCACGAATTTCCGTACCGTATCTACCTGTCGTAAGGTGCTTTACTCTTCTCGTCCCGGGGATTTAATGTCGTCACACCTGCTTGAATACCACCCTTACGCATTTTCACTGTCGCTCTATTTGTGGCAACTGCTTGGAAGGCGATCTGCAGCTGAACATTAGCAACTTAATTCAGCACATTCCACTTTCTATCAGGTATTTTAGTTATACTGTTCTGTCGCCTACACATTTACGGTGAAGTGATTTTCGAAGTGAACTTTTGGTCTTATCAACACGTTTTATTGTTTATATGTTGTTTTGCGTTGAAAGTTGAAGTAAATATTGTCGTTGCGTCACAATTTCAGTGATTGTTGATAAATTGTGTTGATGCAACGTAGTTCCTTTGTGCCAAATTGAGAGTTAATACTGTTTTGACCGTAGCAATGTCAATTGTTATCGTTTTTTCATTTGTGTTTAGTTTAAACGTCACAATTTCACCTAACTAACCCCTTGTGTGTATTATTTTTAACTGTAACCATCAACCTCTCATGTTTATGTCATACTTATTTTTTTATTATTTCCATAAAGTTTATTGTTTGTTACTTACGTTTTTCATTGGCGTTTGCATGCACATTTGTGTTTTGTACAGGAAATCAGATAGAGTATAAGCAAGTTTAACGAAAGATAAGTTTAATTCAGCTGTTGCACTCGCTACTTCAAGCTGTGCCAACGTAGAACTAGAATGGTGAAGCACTTACTTCCACATTCAAGAGTGCGTTCACCTGTGTGGTTGATTTTGATTTCCCGATCTAGTTCGAATGTGGTGGCGCATCAATTATTGAACATCTTTTACTCCTTTTACCGAAGTGCTGCCCTAACTCAAAGGTCGTCAAGAACCCACCCTCTCGACTGAGTTCCTTTAGCCGCGAACCTTTTGTTACCGCCATCGTAACGGAGTTAGGGCCGCGTATTCTAGGTAGATTTCCCGATTATGTCGTAAAGTCGTGCTTGTGCGGTAACACGTTAGATGAGTTTTTGACTTCTTTTTTATTTTGCAACGTACTTTCACTTTCATAGAACTGATACAGGCAATTTTAAACAGGCTTAATTGGGCTGTAATACGTCAAATTGAAACAAACTCCTGTTATTTGACACATGCACCTTTAACATCAAGTAAAGATGGCATATTTAAATGAAGATGAGGTATGAGGTGGGCATAAGGGGAATTGCGCGTGGGGTCGGTGTTAACAAGAACACAGTCTTACACACTAAGAAAAAAAATCGCGATGCTGAAACAATTAGTAGAAGACAAGGCACAATAACAATTTCAAGAATTAGAAATTCAGGATCTGGTCCATACTCACAATGAGGTGATTCAGTAAATTAATGGAAATTAAACACAGTCTTCCTCATAACAATTAACATATATTTTTACACACGCTACATGTTTGAAGAATTAGGGTATCTTGGTGTTTTTACTATCTTAGTTTCCTATAAGGGCGATGGTACTTCCAGAAGCCACATGGTCGACTTAAAGAACACCCTGTATATTCACTTCCAATTGCAAGATATTCAATGTTTTGTTGATTAATTTTAAATTAAATTTTCACAAAAATTTATGTCACCGTAATTAACAAACCTGACTAAAATTTTGGCCCTTAGGTATATTGTCGTTATATGTTAATTGAGTTTATTCTCGAGTCTTCTTTTCTTTGTTAGGTTGGATTTCCCAAATAGCCTTGATTTTATAATAGAGAGCACGGACTATAGCTGGATGGAGTAATTTATTGATCTTCATGCGAGTGTGCTAAACTTCTTAGAATTTGCTATTTCTTCTGTGATAATAAATTTTGATCTCGTTTTGAATCCAAATACTTTTTTATTTTACCGAAATCAATAGCACTTTAGATTTTGATTGTTTAATATTTCAACTTTTACCAATTTATTTGTAAAAAATTTAAATTCAATTTTTTACCGTTTTTTCATCTCTACATTTAAGTTGACAGATCTTTCCTTTCCTTTTTTGCTGAACTATCACTTTACATATTCAGCTTCCGAGCAAGCTAAAATAATTTTCACATACTTATTTAATCATGGGTAGAACCAAACCCAAATTTATGCAATATTCATTGTAAAAAATACTATTTCATCATCCCTGCATTTAAGTGAACCAAACTTACAAAACCTACAGAGTGAATTAGAATATAATAATAATTATTTATGTTATATTTATATGACTTCTCTATAAAGGTTCCTAATTTGATTGCTTTGGTCTTCTATTTTTCTTACTCTCTTTGCATAGTGCCGCATTTTTTTAAATTTAAACAGTTGTTTCCTTCTTTTTGTAGTTTTTCTTGTATCCCTTTTTGCATTGTTTTCTTTGCGCTTTTTAAATATAAGTGCTGCTACAGTTACTCTATCTCCTCCTATGTTGAACATAAATAATAATTTTAATATTTCCGCTATTTCGTTTTTATTATCTTTGTTTCCTGCACTACTATTATTTTATTTTTGTACCTTTTTATCTGTTTTACGTAGTTTCTAAACGCTCTTGACATTTTTTTTCTCACGTTCGACGCACCAGAGTTAGTTTTCGTCTTTTTGTATCCTTTCCACCTTTAGACCTGTTGGTGCTCATCATCTACCTGTATGAAACGCTCGCTGGCTTCTTGTTTTCTTGATCCGTCAGTTATTTCATCCTTCTTTTGTTTCCCTTCATTAATGATCTCTTTTTATGTGTTCTACTAAGATTTTTCAGTGCTCCTCCATTTCTTGCGCAATCTTTCAGAATTTCGATTTTTGTTACTTCGTTTGAAATTGATTTAACATCATTGGCCTAATAGGCACCCAATCTTGATGCATTTTTTATTATTTCATATTTCGTGTATATTCCATTAGCTATGCAACTTCCTTGTCAGATAGTTAGCAATATGAGTTGCCTACCTAGCGACCGGCGTACTCTATACTAAACTATGTTTAAACATACGTATTTTGATTAACTTAAGAACACTATTTAGTTTAGATCTGTAATTTCTGCGACTTAGTCTAATATTATAATATTACCCAGCATTTCTTAATCCATGTTATTAGGTCGTGTATAAACACAAAATTTATATGTTAGCAATTCAGTACAATTTTGACCAACACTGTGTTCCTTTCTTTGTGGGTTAACATACGCTAAAACTATTTTAAAATGGAAGCTAGGCCTGGACTTTCTGATCACAAGGATTATTCCAACCCTAAGTATCCTCAAGTATCCCGGTAACAAAACTTCAAATCCTTCAGTATTTACAAAACATACTAACCTGGTCCTACCAGTCAACACAAATTACCTTCTCTGAATGATTTCCTAAAGTGCCCCTGTCATTGGTTGTCCGAACCGGATTGAACTTTTGGGCAACTCTGATCTACGCTACTACGACACTAGCAGATTATTGAAGGGATTACAAGATCCCTGGAGGACTCAAAGCAGATACAACCACTACTGGACGACTTCAGGCACTTGCAATACCACCAAAAGCAAATATTTTTCGTATATTTACCATATGCAGGTGGTATACTGAGTAGAATTAATGTATATAATTGGGAAAATAGATTTATCGAAATAATTTATAAAATGGTTCAAAACTTAATGTTATCAAAGTGACGCTGTCATTTATAAACTTGTGGATTTATACATGTAGAAACAAGTTGAACCAATTTGATTACAAAGCTAAATTGGAAGAGGCTTTACAAATTGTAACAAAGCACAATAGAATGTCAGAGTTGATTTTTATCTCCTCACTATAAAATAACAAACTCGCAGTTATATTACGATTTTAATAATAAATGAGTACATTGTTCGTATCAAGTTTTATTAGACGCTAACATAACATACATTTTGCCAAAATATCTTCTGAAAGCATTAGAGCGAAACAAAAACCTATCAGCTTTGCATGTTCAAAGCTAACGTCCAAACTTAAATTTAAAATAAATTAGTTTCTAATTAATGTACCCGAATTGCAATTACTGTTAAGCTCATGGACTTAATAATCCAGCACTGAGAGTTCCCAAGAGTGAAAATTAAGGTGTCAAGAGCAGGTTTTCTTTCAGCATTATGTAAATTATTGGCGAAATTTGATCAAAGTAAAATAAAGAAAAGACGCGCTCGCGGGAAGGAAACCATTTCGTGTCTGTAAAAACTGGAGCAAAATTAAGTTTCCATTGGAAATCAGAGCAAAACTAGCGTTTTGAAAAGTCGATAGCAAACGCTGCTGAAGCGCATTCTCTCTGCCACTTTTTAGATGTCAGCGACCTTAAAAGCTTGTCATCACGTGTGCCGCCGCTGTAAAACGGTAAAGCGTCTGATGTTATTACAAAATGCTCAGAAATGTCAAAGAATGCAGCAAATGGTAGGTGGAGTATGACAGAGGTAGTGAAAATAAGCGTTTCAATGCTCCGTGTCTAAAGACGAAATGACGTTGTATAAAATGGGGATCTTACATCCTTGTAATGCTCGAAACATTCAAAAGAATTTACACCTTTTCAACATACAATTTGTTTTAAGGACGAAGGCGAATGCTGTGATAATATTTGCATGTCGAGGTACAATTACAAAAATGAACGTTACATATGTCTGCAGTATAATTCCAGAAAGAAAATCTAATACATAGTAGAAACGCACAGAATTTACTTAAAGCCTTTTAAAGTTCTGTTAATTGAAGTATTCTTTACTTCATAGAAATTTCACTACCCCTTTTTGCTATAGAAAAAGTATATATGTAATTCTTCCATTATTTCCAAATAGCTCTTAGAGAGTGAACTGAAGCTTGGTAATTTTCTGTTTAAAACCTTCAATTCATACTCGATTATTTCGCCCATTTGATCCCGATATCTGTCAGCGTTAGGATGCCTGTTCTTATCAGCCCAACTTTTTTTTCTGGGGCAATTGCACGCGGCCATTTCAGACTATTTTCTGGTTCTTGCAGAATTGGTTTAACTTTCGGGGTATTTCTAGCTGTTCTGACAACGTAAACACCTAATATGATTCGGTGCCGAGCTGTTATGATTCCGTATCCAGGCGTTCTCGTCCAGTATAGTGCACGTGCTGTTTTTAAGCTACTGTTTCGACTTAATTTTCTGCCCATTATCTTCTTTGATGTTGGAATTTCTAACCTCAATCTCTGGCTGGCTCCTACCTGCTGCAGGCGTTTGTGGCTGCCTAAGCCAGGAGCCTTAATCGCTGTCAGAGGGCAGCTATTTAGTTAAGCACGTAGCTATGATAATATTTGAAATCTCATGAGTTGTGCTACTGTTCCATTGAGAGCATATGGTTGTACCATATTGCTAGCGTATTCGACTGAAGCCTTTGGGGCTTCCGTGAGGTTAACCTTTGCTTATGTAACTCGTATGTTTTGCGTTATGCCAACGCCTCCGATGAGCATCCTTAAAGTATTTGCTTTACTTGTTACTATTTGCTTTAATTATACATAGATTTGTTCTATGTGCTTGCAATTTTGCTGGCCGCTTTAATCTGGGTCATCTTTGATAGTAATTATAACAGTTTGACCTGCAGGTGTTCTTCGTTTAATGAACGTTTTAATGATCTTAAAGTTACTTGTATTTTATTATAGACTTCACTATAAATATGTGCGTTTTAGTTGCTGTAAACTGAATTAGGATCTCGTTATGGTATTTATGGCATTTCAGATTAATGTGATTTTAGTTAAACTTTGAGTTTGAGTTCTCGTTTTTATTGATTGCACGTTTATTATAAAAACTCATTGGCACCTCTTTTGTATTGATGAATAAATTTTAACTTTTGTAACTAACCCATGCCGTCTTCACTGTTAGCTACTCGGCCCTCAAATATGCCCATGTAGTCACGATGGTTTAATTTTGGCATATATTTGGATATCAAATAAAACAGGCCATTGGCCTAATATTAGGGGAAGCATATAGAAGGTAAAAAAGATTGGAACGCTAAGGGCAATCAAACTTCTAACGGTCTTAAGCTGTTTCTTTGTACATATTCGCTTCTAGAATACTTTAAACGTCAATGTGTATACAATAGGTTGCCTATATATTCTTTGTTAAGTTTTAGATTTGCAATTTAGACTTATTTTTTTTAATATTTTTGGTAGTTGTACTTTTATTTCGAGGCTATATTATAAAGTGTATGTTTGAAGCTTCTTTTGATGACGCTTTGTGTGCGGATTTATCCTGAAAATTCGTCGATAATCTGTTGTAGAAAATGTATTGCTTTGGTGAATTGCTGCTCGCGTCTGGTTGATTTGAAATTTTATTGTATTTGGAAGCAAAACGCTTGTTGGCCGCCCTACACCTAAGGTGTTAAACTTTATTTTTGTTTCTCCCATCTGTTCGGCTGTAAATTTGACACTGGGGAAAACCACAACACCTGGTACGGCTGCGCTCTGCCAGATTCCTTTGGATTTTCAACACAAGTGGAAGCTGGGCGATTTTTACTGTACACATTAGTCCTATCAATTAATATATTAACCAATTAGCAGTTACTTACTAACACTGCATAAAAAATTACCGGATGTTCCTGTATTTAACTAACAGAATTTTACCAAACACTTTTATCAAAAATTACTTTTAAAATTATTGACTCATTCCACGAAAAAAATCTACAAAGCAGTCAACTTGCATCTGTGGAATTAACAACGCAAATAAAGAAGGTTTAAGTCCCATGTCAAAGTCCTTTCTACCATAAAACGTTCTGTCAACTCTGCGCTAGCACGCATAAAACGCATTGCAGAGCGTTTGATCCACCCCTGGTGCACTTATTCGAGGTTTAACTAAAACATGGGATTTGATGGTCAAATCAACATAGGCCATCCGCTCCTGCTTTATACTTCAATAAAACACTTCCAGTGGATAACAGGGGTCGATTATCGAGGGCTTCGGCGGCTTCGAAGTGTCGAGCACGTGAGCACCTTCGAGGAGGAACTTAGCACCGCGCGCGAAACAAGCTTTCGAAATCGCACTTTATTTCGGCATATCTTAGCGAAAAATGAATAAAGGAGCAACGGCGGACCTTACCGAAGCGCCCCTAAGGACTAGAATTGTCTAAAGCTGATTTACTCGGCGGCGGAGCACATCCGCTGCTTCCTTATCAAAATAGCCGTGATAAGAGCTGCCAATATAAACATGCCGCGAGCTTTTATGTTCTTCGGGGACGTAAATACAGGGTGGCTGAGAGTCGGCCGTCGGTTTCTGGAGGTAAATTTCCTAGAGATATGCTATGGAAAAGCTATTCATGATCCAGAGGGCAATTTTTTTATTGTAAATTTCAAATCAATGTCCTGGCGTGACGCTGAATAGTCAACATACTTTTAAGCATATACTGTAAAGAGTACCCAACCAACGCAATAGTGCGTCGACTTCGACGTAAGCCCTTGGCTGCTTGGGCAGTGGGAATTATTGAAAGGCGAAGCCAAATCAATTCGGGGATGCAGGGCAAGGATTCCTATAAATTAGGCATTCAGCTATTTCGCGAGCTGCGTAAAAACAGAATAAAGACAAACGTTTTAACAGATTGGGTCGTAAAGCAGGCCTTCTAGTTAACCACGACATGCACTCCCTGTACTACCACGAATTGGGGAAATTACGGCCACCACTTCCTGCTAACGTTATGGCCTTTACGACTGCCTAAATAAACTCCGAACGCGCTGCAATAAAAGTAAAGAAAAATGCCATGTAAACCCATGGATTACCATATAAATTACTTATTTATAATTATGACCCTGCATTATGGACAATTTTGATCGTCGAGAGAGTCCCACGGCTTGAATCCAAAGGCAGTAATCACCGACAATGAGTTTTATACACTTAATACATATTTAAAGAAGAGAATACTGCGTCTGAATGCACAATTTCTTTGTATAGTTGTTTTGTATGGACTGCAGCAGAATGTGATAGAAAAACGTATACGCTCTTTTTTTGCTGAAAGCTCTCCAAAGAGAAAAATGTTGATAATATTATTATTGTAGGTAAGAATAATTCGTAATTTCATAAAATCTTCATGAGGGTTGCGAAAGTATGTTAAAGAAGCAAAACACCTTAGACAACTAGTGGAGCAAAGAAGATAACGAAGAAAAAGAAAGAAACCTTGACAAGGTATAAGAGTACTAGAAAACCGAATTGTCAGTTATACATACACGGAAGGTATGCAGCAAACTTCGGAATAAGACAACTAAACGAAGAGCATTGAAGAGATTCACCGAGGATATGGGGAAGGATCTATAGGAATCTTATAAAATATAATAGAGAAGCTAACGTTAGTGAAAATAAATATTACAGGTAGAAAACAGTCGGTGGAATACTTTAAAGACCTGCACATTTCTAAAACTATAATGACGATCAAAGAAAATATAGATAAATCGATCGACTTGTCAACGGCTGATGTGGAAGTTTCAACTGATAAGACCAAATCAATGATCATATCTAAAGAACTGTTGCGTTGCAAGCCTGAAATAGGAAGAAATATGAATAGATCCTGAACCAATATTTAGAATATCTCCAGCGATCGTAACACACATAATGAAGTGAAAGAACAAACCATGAAAAGAGTACGAATATCTCTTTATCGAAGAGATGTAATCTGCAAGACACAGTTTTAAACATTGACAGCAAAGCGAAAATCTACAAGACCATGCTCAGACCATTTATAACTTATGGGGCAGAAACCCATGCCGACACTTCTAAAATTAGGCAGAGATGAATACGATAAGAGCAATTCTGGGAAAAATGCGTCAAGACACAATTAGGAATAAAGACATAAGAGATGATTTGAGCAAAGCCAATGACGACAGAGTAATTAATATAGTACGACATCAAAAACCACATGGAAAGAGACACCAAGGTGGACCACAGCAGAGATGGGCCGAAAGCTGGATCTCAACATTAAAGGAAACTCCATATCAATTGCGCGAAGAAGAACAGAAAAAGAAGAAGACACAAGGACATGGACATACCTATTGGAGAGGACGAATTGTATACCTTATCATTGGAAGGTTCAGGTTTTCACATCGAAAGATGTTAAGAAAACTTGAAGAAGAATATGTCGCTTGAGGTAACATGAAAAAGACGAATGAGAGCTGGTTTTGTAAAAAAAAACTAACCATGCACTATACGATCCCTACGTATTTAGAAACGACATTTTCGACTATAGCTGCCAGTAATGGTTATATCACTTACAAAATCAAACAAGAAATAATAGTAGCGGTTAATATGACAACTACTTTCTGGTTACGAACGTGGCACAGAAAGAAAAAGGCGAACAAGGGAAGTGTATAGTCAAATAACTCAGCCCATTGCTATGTATAAGATTACTAGTTATCAAAATGGATCACTGAAGAAGATGTGGTGGAATAAACCGGTTTAAAAATATTATAAATTACACAATAATAAACATGGAACTGGATACAACTACTGTAGAAACTATCAAAACCAAGCGTTTGTTTTGGAATCGTCACCTCCAGAGGGTGATTAAAGATAATAAAAATTTTGATCTCTTCTAAAAGGAAGAAAAGGAAAAGGCATAAGAAAACGTAAAAAAGATGTCCAAGCAGCAATGAATAACTGCAGGGATACACAGTGTGAAATATCAAAATTTGAATGAAATGCGAAATAACTAACATTGAAACAAGATCATTGAAATATCTATAGAATGTTCAGTATCTAATATGGCACATAAAACACAAAATTTGTACTGAAAAGTTCCAATTACTGAATCTTAATTTTTGGAAACCAAAATTGCTACTTGCATATCATTATCAAACGTTGAATAGAGCTTAAATATTAATTTGAAAACAACCAACATTGGGATATGAATACCAAAATATTTAACTTGGCCTGATTAGCATCCAATGATCAATACAGAATATTGCATTTAAAATACTAAATGGGAAATATTAGTTGAATTAGTTGAATATTATCTACTAAATATAGGAGATTGAATACGCATTTGAATAAAATATACATTAATAAACGAATATTGGGAGAAAGTGTTGCTGGTTGGTAAAGTGTTTGGGCTTGCAATCGGCAGGTAGTGAGTTCGAACCACACACCTGGACATTGGTTACATCTTACGCACTCCGGCCATAACACGAACACCTTTGGTGGTCGTAACCTCTGTGAAAAGGCATTTTGCCTTAATTCAAGGGGTTAGGCTACCCATCTGTCCTGGTCACGGCTTAAGATAGCTTATACAACCTCTCTCAGTGTGTAGTAGTAACAGGCTATCAGCCTACACTAAGAGAAAAAAGGAATAAAGAATATTGAATTTTTATCAAATGTAGAATACTAATTGTTGAATTATCAACGTCTAGTATTAAATAAGGAGTATCAATATATTAAAAATTAATTTCTGAAAAAGTAACTCAAATATATTTAATATGGAATGTGTCACATCAAATATTGAATACAGAACATGAAAAATTTAGAATACTAAATATGAAATAGCAGTTCATGAATACTTAGTATCATACAGGCACTTCATTATTATAATCGCATAACGAGTTTTCAGAATTGAACGCCACTGAAATGTGCATAACTGAAGTGGAACGGTAAGTAATTTTCTTCAAAAGCAACGTTCGGTAGAGTACTCGATGTTTGTTTCAGCGACAAGGGTGGGATCGATTTACTGGAAAAGCGCGAACGCACGGGGAGCTGTAACAAGAGATCAATAAAAAAACCAATTAGGGTAGGCTGTGATATTTGTTATACGTTTGGCAGTACTGAAATGTATTGTCAGTCTATGTCATATTCGAGATTAGTAGGTTAGGTTTTGTTTGTTGTTTGACACAGACTGACGTAAAACTTAACCTGCAAATCTCGAATTTGACATAGACTGACAATACACTTCAGTACTGCCAAACGTATAACACATATCACAGCCTACCCTAGTTGGTTTTTTTATTGATCTCTTATAAATACTCTTGCATGTAGGCACCATGCGTTGATCACGATTAGCATGAAGCTGAATGTTCCTGTTTCCTATAGTCTAGCCAAGGAGGCTGCCGGCTCCCAGAATAGATTTAATACAATGCAGTGGCAACAATTTCCCCAGCGCTACATGCACTCAAGGAGGCGAAAGGTATTACGAACAGCTCCACCAGTACTTCGGAAGGTTCACGATGATTTGATCGTTGGCAAATAAGTAAAAATCAATGAAGTATTAATTAAGACCACTCGAATGTTACTTGAAGACTTACAGAATTATTGAAGTTAGCAAGAATCACTTAAAGATAACTTGAAAGTAACAGGAAACCCTGAAATAAATTCAGTAACACGTGTAAAGGGGACGAAATGGCTCCGAACTTAAAACGTCATGCAGCTAACAGGTTACTTGCTTTTTAAATGGCGTCCGATCCTGGTTTAACCAGTCATATTATAGCAAATCACAAAACCATCACATAAATCTTTAACGTGATCCCTGACGATATTAGAAAATGAATTTCTTCTTCTCAAATCGTGCACCAGGAGAAACTAAAAAATTCATAAGTAATCTGAAGAATCAATCTAGAATTTTCAAAAAGAAGATACTTATTGTAATTCGAAAGTTACTAAAATTATAAGATCAAAGTATCTCGAAGTTCTCAACATTTTTAAAATTGAAGTCGAAGCATAGGCAACCCATCATACGCACTAATTGTTAAGAATTGGAAGATCAACATAAAAACAAAAGACAACAAATTCGGGATCATTCCCAGGATATAAGCCCTAAAACTTACCAACCCAAATTTAGGTAAAAGGTAAAGAAACCAGAGAGAATGACTACAAAAATGATGCATTCAGTTTCGTGCTGCTAGATGGACTAACTGGCGTATATCTCCAACAGAAGAGTACTTCTCCAGAATTATTCACTCCAATCTCCAACCACAATCACAATGCCGAAACATGCAATCCCATTACTCAAAACAAGAACGCTAAAAATCTAAAAACATATCATAACAGATGAAAATCTAAAGCAACCCACAGAACAAAAGCAAATCCCACCCTGAAAATAAAAAGCCTCCAGAAAACTAGAGGTGAAAAGATGAGGCTTTAACTTACCCAAGGAAAATTATAGGCGTTCACAAAAAACTGACAGAACTATGTAATTAGGTGGAAGCGGATGTATGGGGTTTAGGCTATAAGATCGTCACCCAAACACATCAGGTTACACCCCAGTGCATACTGCGTAAAATGTAAAAGGACATGGCAGAAGCACTATTTCCGAAACATCAAAAATATATTAAATAAACAATAGATAAGATATAAACCTAAATAAGCCCTGGGAAAGGGATGCAGTATACTAGAAATAGGAAAACTCACTGTAAAATTAAGATCTAAATATGTTCTTTGTGCAATGAGCAGTCACTTAAGAGAGGGAAAATTCCCAAAAGTATGAAAGAAACGGGAATGGTACTGATTAAGAATCTTAATAATTCTAATGGAGATCCAACAGGCTACAGACCTATTTGCATGCTGAGTGTCGTAGGGAAAATACTAATACGAAGTTGAAGAAGAAAAAACAAAAACTGAGACAAAACGAAAATCTGAAAACTAGTACAGTTTCATAGAAGGCAGGTTCATAATGTAAGCCTACTATAAGATTAAAAAATTGCAGTAACTGAAAAAAAACCTTAAAATGAAAATTTTTTTGTGCGTTTATTACCATATGCATTAGAAACGCTTTCAGATTAATGCAGTGGAGAGAAATTGTCAGAGATCTGGAAAGCTGGAAGATTCCAGCCTACCTAGTAACTATTATCAAAAGCTACTTGAGCCATTGTTTCGTTAGTTCAAAATATGGCAAAAAATACGAAATGACGGTGTCCCACAGGGGTACTAAAGACAGCAATGTTAGAAGGAGTTGTGACTCTAGCTTATGCAGACGACCTGGTCATAGTAGACATTATCAGAGAAGAAGAAGAGGTAGTGTAATTAGTTAACACGGCACTAAACAACGTTAGCTACTGGCTTTAACTTGATGAAGAAAAGCGCAGGCTAGTGGCTTCCGTGGCAAACTCCGTCTTTTTATATGGGTCTCCAGCAAGAGCAGGAGTTTTAAAATATAAGCAAAGAATACCAAGAAATAGCTCTCGCAACACAGGGGAAAAACAGCCACAGAAGCGGCATTAATCCTGGCTCGATCCTGGCCGATATCGCGAAAGCTGCTCACAAATGAAAGATTTAACACACAAGAGTAAGGTAGAAAAGGCGACGAAAGGAGAAGCAACAGCGGAAAAGTGGCAGAGAAGATAGAAGTGGAGAGCAAGCCACTAGGCCTACAGAATACTGCCGAATATTTGAAACTGGATCGTAAGATAGCATTGGGAGGGCGACTACCATTTAATTCAGGCCCTGGGTGCTTTACGAGCTACTTACACAGCATCGGAAAGTCAGATATCGAAACATGAGTATATGGCAACTCGGGTGTCCGTTATAGAACACAACAAGATAAGAAGTTGTTAATCGTACAATACGTCAAGGGACGGTAAGGCCAGATGAAAATCTCCCATTTCCTACTCGAATTCAAACCGCTAGGTCTCGTAGAGCGCATTCCAAGTCTTGTATCTACCTGCAACCGCTTCCCCTTGCGTCAATATAATCTATTTTTGATCCTACGGCGGACCGCTGCTTAGCGCAAAGGAGCTGCCATCCCATTGCCGTCTATCCAGACAGTTGACCATATGTTTTTGCAGTTGTGTCTCCCTCCCTCAATTCCGGTAGGGCGGCTTCTTTTCTCGTGGCAGTTGACCTAACGTAGCCAAGCCGAATTATATTGTGTAAGCGGCCTCCATGGCTGCGACCGTTCACGTCCGGTGTGCATGCTTTCGAGAATGTTTTCTCGAGACCCTCTCGTTCAATGTTGCAGGCCGTGTGGGTGCCAGGCCCTAGGGTTACCTTGGACTTAGTTGTGTGCCCGATAACCGTCGAATCTTTAGGGAATCGAGTCTAACTGTCGAGCAGATCAGTGGTGCACCAAGTGACGAAGACGGGGTGATAAACCCGTAGGGAAAGATGACCGTACGTTTCGGTCCAGCATAAATGGTATCATTCGGTTTGTTGTATCTTGTCGTGGCATAAGTTGTGCATTAACCGTTGTTACGGACTAAAAAAAAACCGACTCGAGGATATCTAAGTCCTTGTTTCGGGGCACTAATTGTCGTTACGTGCTTTCATGGTACTTGCTCATGTAAGGTTCTAGTATGCTGTTAGCATCGTGTTGTGAGTACCCTTCTCCTGGGGCACCTTTTTGATCGCAAACTTCCCGCATTTTGCCATTCCTGGCTGCTGACGTTGTCCATTTTAACCGCCTGCCTCAGCGTTCCTGTACGACGGCTCTCCAACTGGGCATCAACACCAAGCTCGTCGTTTAACCACTAGGTATTGCTAAATTAGTTTTACTGCAGTGTTGCGTTAGAATTTAAAGTGTAGCGTCCTCTTTCACAGTGCGCGGGGTTTATTTTTATCACGCTTGATACGTTTGCCGTTTATTCGTGCAAGCCAATTAGTGATTGTAAGTTCATTGTTTATTACGTTTGCTTGTTATTTTACGTTTGCTGTTTATTCAAGCAAGCCGATTAGTGATTGTAACGAAGTTTATTGTTTGTCATGTTTGTTTGTTCACACAAGTAAATTAGTATTCGTATCAATGTTCATTTTTTGTTATGGACACGCCTCTTGGAAGTATTGTAATCTAGTAATGACCGTGTTTTTACCTAATCTTATTAACACCGCATAATTTAAGGAATTACTATTTGAGGTGTACCTGTACACTAATTTTGTTTATTTTAACCATTGGACGGATATTCAAAATTATCTTTGTTTCTTTATGGCTTTTGCATACGTCCTGTGACCAACTTTTGTGTTTTACTCTAGCTCTAAAGATCACTGTAAAATGGAGCGACGGGAGCTGTTTAACCGCTGAAGGTAAGTCTCTGAGACAGCTGGCGACGCCGGCCAGGAACGTTGTCGCAATTGCAAGCCGTGGAAATCGGGCTTATGCAGGGTTTTGCATTAATACTGTCCCCACCCCAATTCAAACCTGTGGTGCCATAATACGCCATTCTTTGTTACGTATCTCGAGTATGACCACCCCTATTGCAAGGGCACTTCGCCCTAATTAACAGCCTGGTCAGATAGAACCAGGCCCATCTCCCTAAGTGTAGTCAGACAGCTATTTTGTTACATAACCGTTGAGGCGTGATTAGGGTAAATTCTTCTAGCCAGCATTTTTGCAAGTAGTCATAGTTGCTGTAACAGGCAGCCAGGAAAATATCATTGAAATTATTGTGGAGAGCCAAGGAAACTGGAACGCCATATTAAAAGACGTTGATAATGACGCTGAAAGTGATGGATGAGAGATCGGGAAGCCAGGAAGTGGACGAATAGCGAGACGATAAAAATTGATGGTTAGAGAAAGAGAGAAAATATCGACGTAATGCTGAAATACGGTTTCGGAGTGTGCCGATAAAGAAGAGAAGGGCTTGTAGTAGGCAGTCGTTTTATAACCGAATACGGAGCTTTTTAGGCTAGATGGAGATCTTTTGAAGATTTCTCGTTCTTAAGGTAATAATAGAGGGATCTCGAAATCTAAAAAGGAAAAGATAAAAATCTAATCGACCCAAAAACCTCACCGGGACCGGGGATCGAACTCGCAATCCTTAGATCAGTAGCCACAATACACAATATTGTATCTCTCATAACGAATTTCGAATAATAAATATATGACTTCATAGGATAAAAATTTAACTTTAAATCTGCAATTAAGTACCAACTGCCAAACATCACATTCTGTGCTTCTTTCCATTAATTAATTAATATACCTGTAGTGATTTCTAAGGGAATATTATAGTTGAGAATTTAATCAAAATGCATAATCTGTTCAAGGGTGGAAAATTTTTGCTTCGAATAATAATATTAGGATAGGTGCTGACGACATTTTAAAGTGTGACTGATTTTTTTGTCTTTTATAAACTCTCTCCGTGTTTTCTCGACATTTCGACGTTAAGGCTTCTTTATGAACATATGGGTAAAGCCCATTTTGGTTTAAATTACGTAAAATTCAGAAAAAGCATCTAACGAAGACCGGAATGATTCCCGGTGTTACACAACTGCAACGAGGTAACATTCATTGGCAAGAGAGCAAAAAACGGCGTTTTTCAGGCATGTAGCGAGCAAATACTCGTCGCAGATGAAAACGTGTTCCACAACTTTTACACCGCGAGTAAACACCACGCCGTGATCGGAATAAGCAGGCCGCTTTGCATTCATTAGGGCGCGAGGGTGCTCAATACGCCCCGTTTTGCACTCTAATAAGGAGAAACCCACAAAACGAAGCCGATTTGTAACTGTTATTGACATGGCCGCTCCATTCACCTTGGCGTATGATTTACGAGCCGCCAAATCGCAAGAAAATTTCCCGGCCTCCTCGATTTTACGTGCTGCGTGCTATCGCGCGTTATCACGGAAGCCGGCAGGTCAAGAACAAGGCAGCCCGATCCTCGGATATCGCCCCTAAATTATCTTTTAACAAACACCGAAGCTGCGGTCGAAGGATGGGCGCCGTGAGCCCTGATAAAGACACAAATTATACACCTGGAATCGGAAAGGATGGCCTATTTGATAGCGCAGTCGCATGCCGAAGCGCCATAAATATCGGCAGCCGGAGGAAGTAATTAGTAAATCATCGCAATATCGGCCACTAATTGCTAGCAATCATGTATTGATTGCAGCGAGCTTGGCTGCAAATTCAGCGAATTGCGGGATGCGGACTTACCTGTCCAAATCGGATGGTTTGAAGTCGCCTTTTCCTGAAAAAAAACGAAACATAAGTTACAGACAAGCTAAAATTCAGTAGATATATTAAAGGCAAATTACATTTATATTACCATAAAAATTTGTGGTTTAAATTAGAAAGTTTCAAGTAGACTGCTTAAATCAAATAAACTAATTTAAATAGCCAGGAATAAACATACCAATCTTTCTAATTTGGATTTATTACAGTAGAAGTTAATTTGACAATGTCAATATAATTTTAAAGTTTGACATAAGATACATGCCAAGGAAATTAATTAGAAAATCAGGGATTTAACTCTAGAAATTTTGAGTCATGACGAAACTAGGTTTTAGCTGTTTGAACTTATTTTCCTTGAGAGAAGTTAATATTAATTCCAGCTGAACGAATAAACTGAATTGAATCAATGATGGTAATATAATCATGTAATTAGCGTTACTCCTAAAAGCAACAGTTTAAATTTATTATTCCAAATTAAATAATAATGAAACTTCAGACAATATAGCGGAGCTATGCCAAACTTTATAAAAAATTTGGAAATTATCCTTCGTATTTTAGATCGTAACTACGAAAGACACTAATAAAAAAATGAAATTGGGGTGTGAGTGTTCTAAGTCAATTGTGTGCGTGCCTTTAAGAAATCTCCTTAACGTATAATTTGATTAGTGTTCGTCGCGCGAAGAATATAAGCGAACTTTCTTAAAGTCGCGCTGCAGTTTCTCCAAACAGCGTGCTTTCCATCTCATTACAGCTTGAGGGACTCGAGCAACAAAGACACTACGGATAGAGTGGCGAGTTTACCCTCTCCGTAATGTGACAGGGCCGCTGCAAGAGCAATAAACAGCCGGTGACACTACTCGACGAGCAATAGGTCATATATCACAGAGGAGAAAGTGAAATGGATTCATTGGTGCGGCGAAAGTGAGCTCAACTCTTGTGCGACAATAGAAACCAAGTCATCCCGTGCCCAGATGACAATACCTATTGCATTCGAAGAATATCCCAAAATTAAAAAATCCTTTCTCCTTGCATAAGAGAACCGTATATAAGGGCAGACAATCTGGCGTTCCAGCATTGCGTCCCTATCGCCAGTCTGCTTTGAGTTTTCTGAAGGCTTTTGGTCAGATTCCATTGTTTACTTTTCGAGTTAGATTCTGGCGTTCGTTACTATATAATTCGCTATTTGTATTTATATTCACACGTATGTGTATGTGTTTGTATTTTTTATGTTAATATAAATAAGAAGAAATTTTATTGTTTTCCTAATCGGTTGCACCTTATTAAAGCATTTTAATTCCAAATTGGTGAACCCGAGAAGAACATCATAACATTATCTAAACTTAGTTTGTTTGAATCAAGAAAATTAATTCAAAGAGACTATGCAACTTAGACCTAGCGAACCAACCAATTGGTAAATCTTGTTAACCTGCAATTTTGATGTAAATGATAATGAAATTAGACTTTTGTCTTTTCCACTCTAATCAATTGAATCAATTAAGGCTGACTAGTTAAACAAATTGAACTGAATGAACTAAATTGTAAAATATCAGTCACTAAAATGAGGGGAAAATACTAAGCTAATTCAATTTTAAATTAAACTTAAGAGGCGGATATCCACATATATAACTATTATTAATGGCATAATATGTGATTTAAATAAAAGATTTTTGTATCCAAAGATGATAAAGTAAAATTTGTACTTATTCTACTGAAATAAATTGAATCAATTCCATCTGGCCAACCAAATTGATTTAAGAGAATCAACTTGCAAACCCTCAGTTACTAAAACTTAACCGTAACTTGCTCTTGCTAATTTAATTTAACACTATGAAACTTTAGTTTTATTTTTAATTAAATTTTAATTTTAATTCGAACTTAAATGTTGGCCGCTTAAAGTTTGAAATACATAATAATTAACTAACGGTTACATTTAGAACATATATTTGAAATATTGCCGGGACACCCTATATAGAACAGAGAAATAATTGTAACCGAATATTTGCTGGTTGCTCCAAGGACTGGCCAAACAGTCTCGCGACGGTCGGCACTCTAACGGGTGTCCGACCTATAGTGGTAGTAAAATCGCAGCCAGCTGTGCCTCGGAGAGCACGTTAAGCCGTCGGTCCCGGTTGTAATTTCGGTGACAGTTCTTAGGTTATGTCAGAGGAGCTCGTGCAACCTGAAAACACTGACACCAGATTTTCTACCACAAGCCATACAATACAGAAAACCGAATGTTCATGAACTGAGTCTTCTTCACACAGATTCAAAAAGTAGTCTGAAATTTTAAAAAAGGTTTAATTTTAAGTATTTGTTTGGCTGACGTTATTAAAGCAATGAAACCATGTTAATTAACGCCCTGAAATCATTTCTAATATAAAAAAATACAGTAGCTAAACTAATTAAAAAATAAATAACGAAGCTAAGAACTTCATTAAATGACGAAGCTGATGAAATAACTTTTAGAAATAAATTGAAACAAACTAATTACTTCAATAAATGCTGTTAGGTAATTTAACAGAATTTTCTGAAGGTTAAAAAACTTAATTTAATGTTATTAAACTGAGATATTTAGACCAATAAGCGAGCTGAACTTAATGAAAACCTTTAGATAATATTTTTTTAAATGCAAGTTAACTAAAACGTCTAAAATGAGTAAATTACCTGATGTGATAAATTAATCCACTAAATTTTCTAAGCTCAACTAACTCTATCTTGAAGATAAAGTGGCCAGAAGCCACTGTTTCAACAACTGTTCCAGTGAATTTATCGTTAGCGGGTAGTTAAATGCCAATTTGTCTTACTGAACTAATCCAGTTATGCTAACTGTATGTTGCAAGTTAATAAAAATATTCTGTAAAATGACAGAATTAGAGTAGTACTAAGTTTATTTCAGAGGTGTGTTTAAAAAAAATAAAATTGGTTACATAAATTTGCTTCAGTAAGCAATGAACTTTACTTAACCCATTAGCATACCTAAAAATATACAAGTTTTCAAACATTAACTATGTCTAGCGAGAATAAATAAAATGACCAGAAATCTTTTCCGCAAATAATACTAGTTTGCTTTATTTATTTTACATTTGTGTCCTAGTGTCTATGTTTTCATTTTCAAATCTTGTCATGAAGATGTATTAAGGATATCCGTTGACAAAGCGCAAAGTTGTAAACGTTCTAAGTAGTTCTATCTTATTTAGTTTTTATATGTGTGAAAAGTATTGAATTTAGGATTTGGCTTTTTGCAAAATTTGTCTTCATTTAGATTTTAGAATCTGAAAGTTGGCTTTATAAATGTTTAGTTAGGTTATTCAGATATACTGGCCACCATAAATAAATGTACACCCAGTAAATGTTAGTAGATTTGGTTGAAATTTTCAAGAAAGGTGTATTTTATTCGTAATATGAAACGATGAACATGTCCTCACTAGTTCGATCCATAAGCAATGACATAAGATGTTTTTGTTTGTTCTTTTGACACAATATCTATTTGAGTGTCGCTATAAAGCATACTTGTAGGCCTAATTAGGGTGCTTTGATGTCAAATTGATGTGTTTGTCCTCTCGAGAGTACGGACAGATCGTTGTTTTGATCGCTGTCTCCTCTAACTCTAAAGAGCTTCAGAGTGAGAGGAGCAACGATCTGTCCGTACCCTGGAAAAGACAAATACGTTAGATGGACATCGAGACACCCTGGGCCTTTATTAGTCTTGGTACACTGCAAAAATGCGTCTTTTTCGACAACTTGCCAATTTTCACCAATTAACCGAGTTTGAACTTGATAGAACAAGCGGCCTACGAAAAACGGGATTATTAATACGTGATATCGCCGATCGTGTGGGACGCAGTTTTGCTGCAATTAGTTTATGTTGGCGAATATGGATAGAAAATGGCGAAAAACGTCGACGTTTACGGCCTGGACGTCACTGAAACACCACTATTCGTGAAGGTCGTGCTCTTCGGCTTGTGGCTCTTCGGCTCCTTTCGATTTAGTCGATATATTCCATATTTCTATATATTCGATCATCTATGCCAACATTTTGTCAGACTACCAAAACAAGAACTGATATTTATCCAATTAATCCATGTAAATGTCGATACATCAACTAAACGAAAAGGTTTATGAAAATATCGATATGTCGATATATTGTTGTACCGATATAGTCGATATACGTATTTAATTTCTATAGATTGTTGTATTTATATAATTTTTTTGCTACATTTATTGAGATAAATTGTTTTTATTAATTACTTATGTTAAAACATTCAAGCGTAATATCTTTATTCATTTGCGGACACGAGTTTACTATAACTTATTGATTTATCGTTGATAGTGGAATACTTCTGATTAGTATGTCCTCTTATTTTAGAAACACCCTGTATATATATTTGAGAACACATGCCAATATTACGACACACGACCACAATTAGAGCTGAAATTATTCCGATTGTTCGACATAGTCGATATATTCCATATTTGTATATATCGATGTATCTTTATATTCTATCGTCCATACCAAAGCTATAACACACTACTAAAACTAGAACTGAGATTTCTACGAATAACCGATATAAATATCGATAAATTGACTAATAGATATGGGTTTCTGAAGATATCGATATATCGAGATATTTTTGTACCACTATACAGTCGATATACGTATTCGATATTTCTATAAATCGACGTATCTATGTATTCGATAACCGATATCAACTTTACGGCGGACAATTACAACTAGGGGTGAGATTTTTACGATTAATTGGTATACATATTGAAGTATTGAATACACAATAGAGATTTTTGAAAATATTGATCGATAGAGATAACATACCTCATATCAATATAGAAAAAACGACAGAAAACTTTTTTGATACATCGAGATATGGTTAAAACAATAAATACTATATATTTGTTAATACTACATACATCGAGGTATCTAGCATGTGAGCAAACGAAAATGAAATCAAGCTTGGCGTATTCATATATTTCATAACCCATACCAATATTGAATAAACGATAGAGGATTTTGAAGATACCACTACATCGAGATATCGTTAAAACAGTATATACTATATACTCGATAGTGCATATATCGAAGTAGCTGTATACACATTTTCGATTAATCGAGCTACATATTAAAGTATCGAATAAACGATCGATTATTTTGAAAATATCGCTGTATGGAGAAATCGTTGAAACAATGTAGTTTACGAATTTTATACTTTCATTTATGATATATTTTTGTCCTTATTTGATAACTAATTCTATTATCGAACAAATGATATAGGATTCCAAATATGCAGATATAGCGAGATATGATTGTATCCATACCTATATATTCGATAATCCATGCCAATATTCTGACAGACGGTCTAAACTAGAACTGAGTTTTATCCGATTAATGGATATAAACCGACTAAACGATATAGGTTTCTAAAAATGTCGGTTTATTGAGACATTGTTGTACTGATATAGTCGATAGAAGTATTCGATGTTTCTATAAATCGATGGATCAATGTATTCCATAACCGATACCAATAGACAATACAGACGACTACGACTAGGGCTGAATTTTTTTTGCAATTCATCAAAATGCATACTGTAGTAAAAAATAACAGACATATGATTACGAAAATATTGATATATCGATATATAATTGAAACAATATAGTTTGTATATTCGATACTTCCATATGCCGAACACATGCCAATATTGAATAAACGATAAAGGATTTCGAAGATACCGATAGATCGATATATCCTTAAAACAGTATATACTATATAGTAGATAATGTATATATCGAAGTATCTATATACATATTGACGTATCGAATAAACGATCGATAATTTTGAAAATATGGATCCATCAAGAAATCGTTGAACCAATATAGCCTACATATTTCATACTAGTATCGAACAAATAATAAGAGATTCTAAATATACCGATATAGTGAGATATCGTTGTATCGATATCTATATATTCGATAATCCATGCCAATGCTATGAGACGACCACAGCTACAACTGAAAATGTTCCGATTAATCGATATAAATATCGATAAAAAGAGTATACGAGATATGATTATGAAAATATCGATATATTGAGATATTGTTGTGCCGATATAGTCGATATATTCCGTATTTCTATATACGTATACTCTATAAACGATATCAATATTACGACAGACGACTACAAGCAGGATTGGAATTTTTTTCCGATTAATCGAAATAAATACAGATTTATCGAAAAAACTGTAGAGGATTTTGAATATATTGATATATCCAGATATCACTGAATCAGTACAGTTCTTATATTCAACATTTCGATAATATCGATGTATCTATATTTGATAACTCCTACCAATATCGAATAAACGATATAGAAATCTAAAAATATCAACGTAGCGAGCTATGGTGTTATCGATATAGTAGATATACTTATTCGGTAAATCTTACCAGTATTGCGACAGACAACTACAACTGCGGTGGGGATTTTTCCGATTGAGCCATATACAGGCTGAGTTTTTTATCATGTAACAACTTGTAGGCAACCCATTATGCAGAAGCATACATAATGCATGCTTGTGCATAATGAGTTGCCTACAAGTTGTTACATGATAAAAAAAACTCAGCCTGTATGTGTTGATATATCGGATAAAACAATAAAAGGTAGAGCATTGTAAAAATATCGATATATTCAGATATCGTTGAATCAAGATAGTTGATGTACTCCATATTTCTATATACCGATGCATTAGATAATCAGTGCCATAACTAGAATTACGATTTATCCGAATAATTAATATAACTATCGATAGATGGAATAAACGATATAGGATTCTGAAAATATCGATGTATATGTTTGTAGCGATATAGGTAGTCGATATATTCGATATTCTTATGGAAATTTTTTCGATTAATTGATGTGCATATTGACGTATGGAATAAATGATAGAGGATTTTGAAAATGTCGGTATATCGACGAATACTTTCATATATCAATATAATTTTGTATTTGATAACTTATACTCATATCAAACAAACGATATAGGACTCTCAATAAACCAATATAGCGAGATATCGTTGTATCCATATCTATATATACGGTATTCCATCCAACATCGTGACAGACGACCACAGCTCGAACTGGAACTTGGCCGATTATTCGATATAAATATCGGTAAAAGGTAAAAACGATATATGATTGTGAATATATCGATATCAATGTTACGACAGACGACTACAAGTAGGCCAGTAGGGCTGCGATTTTTCTAATTAATTGATATAAATATTGACTTATCGAAAAAACTGTTGAGGATTTTGATAGTGTAACGACATTCGAGCCGGATGGCGTGCAGACAGATTAGTCAGCCTTCTAGGTCATTCCAGAACGACCTCGGTGATTAATGCGCCCGATCAGCATTTTAGAAGGGCGTTCGCGGCCGCGCGGTGATACGACACGTCAGAATTTCTAGAATAGTCGAGTCATATCGCGAAGCCTCCAGAAGGAATTACCCGGCGATATATAAGCAAGCGCAGCGGAGGAACAGTCAGTTCGAATCTAGCATTGAAGTGCGCGAAGCTTGCCATATAAATCATTCGTGTTTAAGTCGTGTGTAAATAAATAAAGTGTATTTGTGTATTTACGGGGGAATCAAGGAGGAAGATGGCACATGGAGGAGGGCGCACTAACAACGAACTTATGAACATCTATCATGCCCCGGATATAGTTACAACAGTCAAACAGAGCAGACTACGATGGTTGGGGCATATAGTGAGAACAGAGGAGGGGGATTGCTAAAGACAATTTTCAAGATGGAACCTGAAGGAAGAAGAAGAAGAGGGCGACCTAGAAACAGCTGGAACGTAGAAGTACAACAAGATCTGCTAGAGATGGGTATAACCGACTGGGAAAATAGTGCCATAGACAGAAAAGAGTGGAGAAGAAGAATACAAGCCATGGGCCTACAGGCCTGAAGTGCTGATTTATTATTATTATTTGTTGTTAGAAATAGTTCTTGTTTGTGTATACATAATTTGTGTTCCGTATTAATAATTCTGGCGTTTTTGTTAAATCGTTAAGTTAAATTGCTGTAAATAAATGCTTAAAACAAGAAGCGGCGTATAATTTTTAATAGCCCAGAAGATAAATCGTAACAATAGTATTAAAATATACAGATATCATTGAATTAATGTAGTCGATATATTCGATATATTTGATCGAGTAACCGATATAGGATTCTGAAGATATCTAGTATATAGCGAAATATAATTCTATGGCTATAGTCGATATATTCCCTATTTTAATATATTGGTATTTCTATATATTCGATAATTCATGACAACATTATGGCAGACGAGACAAAATTCTAAAAATATCGTTATATCGAGATACTGTTGTATCCATATATCAATTGATGAAAACCCATACCAATATTACGACCGACCATTACAGCTAGAGTTGAGATTTTTCCGATTAATTGATATAAGTATCAATATATCGAGTAAGCGATGTAGAATTTTGAAATTATCGATATAAGAGATACTTTTAGATGTCACTGTATTGATATAGTCGATATATTCCATTATCGGTGATATCAATATTTTTCGATTTCGAATATCTCAATAGCTTTTACTTATTGTTCATCTCTAAACAAAACAACGTTTGCTTTAAGTGTTTATTGCTGACATCAGAAAAAAAACTATTGAATGCTTTAATATAACCTAATATGTTGCGCATAGGAGAAATAAACTTGATGATTCTTGTAGATAATGAAAATCTAAAATGTGAACATGAATAAAAACACCATAACCGAAAAACCCTAGATAAAATTTTCGAGTTATTACCACATGCTCTCAGCTCCTCTCGTTTGCGATTCTATTGAAACACATTCCAGGAAATCCGACGAACTTCAAAGTTTGCCCGCATCTGCAGCTCCATCAATTAATGAAGATGCACGATGTAATCGTCGTCGGCCATAAACACGAGTTTCGCCAGAAAGTTTACACTGCCGCGATTTATCTGTTTGCAAAACCTTCGTTGCAGAGCAAAACAGGTAAATTTTACGAGTACCAATAAAGTAGCTATGTCCGCGGTCGCAAGCCAAAGGTCGCGTAAATTACGGCTTTCTGTGAATGCCGAAATGAGCTATTGCGGTGCTTGCGGTAAGTATTGCTTGCAGTTCAATCACGCAATGCATGAAACGGCTAATCGAGCCATCTGCATTTGGCAAGTGAATGAAACCGAATCGAGTTCCACTCCGCCTGCGAGTGACGTTTTGGTGGAAGTACACGCGGAAAACAGTGGTAAACAGACTTGTGGCTGTGTTCCAAGCTGCTTTTAAAGGGCACAAATGGGTTTATTGACTCTGGAAAGCAATCCCTTAGAATAAGGGCAAGTTTGCGGGTGACTGCTTTGTAAATTTCTGAAGTTGTTATACCAACCACTTTCTCCTACATGAAATTTAAATGTAAGTGGTTAATACTTAACAATTTCTAGTAGATAGTTTCCAGTTGTGGTCGATACAAACATGTAAATTTGATGCATCGATGGAGTAAGAGAGCGACAGACAATATTATTCAAAAGAACCTTCAAGTAACAAACGTCAGGATCAAAAATCAAATGCGAAAATTATATATCTGTTATAAATGGTGGAGCCTTTGAGAAAGACAATCAATTGAAATACAGTAGTACATAAGAAACCTGTATTTCTGACGTTGTTACTATATCATAATAGCTTCTGAAGATCCTCGCCACCGGAAACGCAACTAACGCGGCCAATACGAAGGGACAATTTTCGCGGCGTGAAATGTCTTTAATAACAATAACGAAGAGAGATAAGACATAAACCCAAGACGTAAGTACATGAGAATGCAAAGAAAGTAAAAGAACACATCAAACAATAAAACTACCAGATACATTTTCAAGAACCTTGGGGAACGTGGTGCTTGGCTTAGGAGAAGCTATCAGGATTATTTAAAAATTTAAGAATTAAAGAAACATTTGCTGCATTGCGTGTGGATTCACTCTGATTGTTCGCAGTCTTTGAACAATCGTTGTATATTCTTCGAACAAATCTCTCGGGAAAATCACACCCTACAGAATGTGTAGAATTAACGTTTGTTTCCTTTTCGAGCCATGAGGACCATTTATGAACCCGCTTTTATCGTTCAACTTCTGGCTGCTTTAAAGCTATCACTCGCTAGTCAACATCTGCTCTCTTCCCTTAGATTTCAATATTATCTACTCTTGCAAGTAGTATTTACAGTCAATTTTAACTATGTTACAATGTGCCAGAGTACGTTCAACCACTTGTACATTTTGCATGCGCAATTTATCGCAACATTTTCTTGGTATTTATATGTAGTCGCCATTGTCACAAAAAGTTTTGAGGTATATGCCCGTTCATAGTGCAGTGACGCCTTCAGCGTTTTTATTTTCCCATGTAGGGTGCCTGCGAAAGCCAGTCGTTCAGCTAGCTTTGTTGATAACGAGCAAGTAGAATACTTAGGAACTCTTTTGGAAACTCTTTGTTGCAGTCACAGCAGCAAGGCTATCCCGCTTAAATGTTATGTTATAAATGTTATAGTAATGATATCCACAAACAAGATAAGGTCATGTCTTCTTGAAAAACGATCAAAGGAGAGTATAAGGAAGAGAATCCAAATAAAATAAAACCCATGAAAAACATCACACACGCAGCAGCCAGAAATTAGAGCCGACAAAAATTGCAAAAAGAATATTCACTAAGAAACAACAGAAGAACCGCTACAATATTAAATAGTTCCGAAAAGTAAGATGGATAGCTTAGGACAATCAACCAAAAATAAAACCAAAATCTAGTAACATTCGAAAATGCACGAAATAGTATTATACATTTCCACTAGGAAAAGTAGAATATATGACAAAATAAACAGAAACAGAAACTTACAAATTGTATACTCAAAAGACATAATTAGCAGTATAAATTACATTAAAGACATTGAAATAAAGATAGAATAATAAGTCCGCAAGACCACGAAACCTAATTAATAATACAAATTTACCACATTATAGAACCAGGATGTAATTATATTGCTAGAATACGAACAATCGTAAATTACGTCAAAAAAAAAGGGATTAGTATGTACCAATAAGGGTTAGATTATTGAAAAAGGTAAGAACACTCATATGAAAATATTTTAATGAAAGATGGGTGAATTTAGATAAAGGAGACCATACATTGAAAACACATTCATTATAATCGTCCCAATGTTCTTCTCTGAGGTATATATATCGCTCGTCGTCGGGGACATCCTATTTTTCTTTTATTTGATGGTTTCCACTTGCTGTAGGGTTGAAGAGGACTATACATGAAAGCATTCTTCTTCGTCTACTGTGTCTATGTGATATGGTCCCATTCATTAACCTCCATACTTTATATAGAACCTTCCTATTGGGAATATGATCAGCTTTTGAGCTACGCAAGACCATCACCAGACGTTATTCCAGAGAACAGAATTGACCTGGAGAATAGATTGCTTTTCTTTATCAATCTTATTGTTTATGCCGACGTCGCTGTTATAAATGTCGGAAAAAGTTACTCGTAGCTATTCAGGTGAATGCCAAAAAACGAGGCATTAGGTTTGCCGCCATCGTAAAGCGCGAATGCGCGTCCACTGCGTCAATTTATGACGCAGCTAAGAGAGTGAACTTTTTGCTTCAACAGCGTTGTTTTTAAGTCAGGTCTGTGCGTAATTCGGCGGGTGAGTGCGAATACAAGCCGACAGCTTCACCACAAGGCGCCGCGCCGCAATCCAATAAAGTGCAGGATATCCACAACAGGGTCTACACCAACTTCTTCAGGTGTACAGCAGTGAATTTGCGTACCTACATACAGTTATTAAAGGTTGGTGCCTTCCACCTTTTGAAAACTGTAAAAATCAGGAATTGCATCAAATTGCATCATATGCTTCCCCACTCAGGAGGCAATTTTGGTTGCGGCCTGAAGCTAGTTTTTAAACTCGTGAAGGCGCGTCAGAGAAGAAGTATTAATTAAACCACGAGACACCGCGAGCGACGTCGGAATTGTATGCGGCGTAATATTTGCTTATAAAAGACAGTTATTTTGGCGTCTTTTTAATGTTCTTTAAATGTTAATATATTTAAAATCCAGATATCTGTGTTAATTTCTGGAATTTTCTTGTGCATATTCTTTGAAGTTGATTCACAGGTTGAGATAATTTTAAAAGAGTTTCATGTGTACCGAGATAGGTATGTAAACAAACAGAAAAAGCAGTAGAGTCGTGGTACAAAAATTAAACAGAACAACAGACCGAATAAAAACCGCATTACAAGCACTGTTAGGATCCTAGGAGCCTTAGGGTAGCTACGGCTATCACACCCCAACATAAACAGCAGAAACAATTCAATAAAATATCTTGAAACCTCACCATGCATTTTGATTCCGTGTTCTAAATTCAATTTATATCTTCCATTAATTAAGGGATTACTTACATACAGGGAGTTTATTATAACGCGCAATATGTGTAAATGCGTTTATTTTAAAATGCAATATGGAAACGTTACTGAGTATGTAAAAACATAATATATTGTACGGGGGTAGGAATTCTGTTGATCAAATAGTATAAAGACTTCAGTTTGCAGCAAGTATGTGGGTTGTTACATGTCCTGTTGTTCTTTCTGATGCTTCTTTTTCAATAAAATTACGGTTCATATATTGCATTTTAAAATCAACGCATTTACACATGGCGTGGCGTACCCTTAGAAACCAATATTAACAATCAAGTCCGTATGGAAACGGGAATGTCACATTGCGCGTTATAATAAATTCACTGTATAACCCATATCCACGTAATACCCTTATAGTATGCTAACACCCTGATAATTACTGCAATCTTTGCTATTGCCTTTCCTATAAATAGAAGTAATGTGAGCCTTTTCCCATTCTTGCAATATATCCTCTCCTTCTGAATGTATATTGAACAGTATTGCTAATGCGTGACATAGGACTATTTGTGCTCATTTAATTAACTCTGTTGGTGTACCACCAGGTCCTGGAGCTTTCCACGTGCACTTGCCGTCATTGATCCAATTAGATCGCAAACCGGCAGCTGCTGGCCTTGATGCAGCATCCTAGGATCGAACCCTCTTATTTGCCTTGACCTGGCCTTCGTCATTCTACCGGGCTCTACTAGTGCCGTCCTAGTTGGGCCTAAGAGCTCATGAAAGTGTTGATCTAACGTGAATTGTTTTTATTTTTAATACTAATCGAGTGTTGGGTACAGTAGTATTGTGTCACTAGTACCTTCTTGACTGCCTTGCTGCACTGGTTGGAGAGCAGGTTCCGCCTGGATTTCCTCAGAATCTCATGGGTTTTACATTTGCTATTGAACTCTTGCTATCAATCGCAGTTCGCTTAATGATCTCCAAGGGTACCGATTTGAAAGAAAGGTTAAACTAATACTATTAATGATTTTCGTCCTCGGAGCCTAGTTTAGTCTCCGCTACACCTTTAATCCGTTGTCGTAATACTATTCGAGTTTATGTGTATGAGCTGCACCTAGTTTTGCATATATTTATAGAATAATTACCTGTATCCTGTACTGGCGTGTATGCAATTTACTATCTGTGATTATTATGCATTGATAGTAGTACATGGTTTTATTTACGTTACTGCTACTGTGTGCTTTCTTTCAGAGTATTGTGCTACTTTTGACTTTACGAATTATCTGCGATACCTGAATACACTTGTCGTTATTGAAAGATTTGTTGGCGCCCGTGTTTGCTATTTAATTAACTTTAGTTCTTATAATGTAGTACTGCACGCCGTTTCCACTAAGGTAGTCTAACCGACAATTGTATCCACGTAGTCACTTGATTTTGAGAAAATTTGAGAGAATCCATTTGCAGGTTAGTAGTCGAAATTTTAAAATATTTAGTAGATCAGATCAAGACGATTAATTTCACTGTCTACCATGAATATAGAGAAAAATATTTAAATAAGGTTTCAATGTTGTTCCTACCGTTTATTTATGCAGAGCTTGATGTCTCAAGGGGTAGGCGTAAGAAATGTTACATTTTATCGAGGAAAGTCAAAATCAAAGCAATTTAGCCCCTAAATGAAAGCGACCATTGCGGTACATTCGTAATTAAACCCAACCGGATTTTCGCGTTTCATTCGGCACCCAGTTACAAACCTGGCAAAATTCCATCCCATTAACCCCGACACGACACATGCCGGACTCGACAAAAGTGTTCGCAATAAATGTTTAATGAGGATTACTCGGGTTTTATTATGTATGTAAATCAAGTGTTATAATTTACTTTTGGGATTGAAACTTTAATATCCGAAATTCGCACAAATACCCTGAGACCATGCATGCTAAGCAGCAGGTAACTTTGAAACTTCAAATTTTGGCAACTTCAAAGCTCTGCCTGCGTCGAACTTTTTAATATTTAAACCTCCAAAAATCCATAGGCGGAAGAGCGCCGCTCCGAGCTTAAAGGTAGAAAATTACCGCTAACTAAGTTATTTAAATCCCGCTATTAGCAGAATAAAAGCTGAAATTTTCGCAACAACGAAATCTACTAATTTTCCGCTGGTGTCCATGCATCGCACCAGAGTTGATTATTTTTACACAGAAAATCCATAACGGCGCAGGAACTGATAAGGCAATATCTTTAGTGGGAAGTGATATAAAATACGTTTTCGGGCCCACATAAAAAACGCCTTGAAGGCCTCATACGCCCATTATCTATATTGGTTTTTATCTGCAATGTTTTGAAACACCTCTGTCAAGTAGGAGCCGGGCTCCCGTAGGAAAAATAAAGATCCTCTGTTCTATATTTTTCTCGCCACGATTTGGAGTGGCCTATGGCGCCTATGGCGCCTCTGAAAGCAATCTAAGGTGTTTTATTAGCGAAATGCTTTCTGGTTTCGTATAAAACGCCGTAAACGCAAAGATAAAATCAAAAATACTCCCCAAGTTCCAAAAAGTGAAATATAAAATTATCAGAAGTTTGAGCCCCGGAGTCATTTCCAATATACATAAACTTGCCAAATATTTTATTGAAGCTTATCTTCTTCTGGTTATTGCCGGTTTTTCCGGGTACAATTTTATCGTTTAATTTGGACTTTCCTTTGTGAGATATCGCGATATAGCTTCTAAGCGCTTTTAAAGAATTTAATAAGCACTTTATAGACTTATATTTTTGCTTTCCTATTTACGCACTGCTAAAAAATCTGGCTCTTTTCAAACCGTACCATATTTTTCAAACTTGCCTTTGGGAAACCCTATCGTGTGCAATGAACGCCTAGGTACCCTTCAGACCTGATATGTTCATATTTACAGACTGATCAAAAATGTCTGAAGACCCGAATTTCAATCTAAGCTTATCTCTTGGATTCACACCAGCATCTTCTAGGTTAAAGTTGCTGGCGCGATGCAAGGAGCCAAGAGAGACACATTAGCGGTAAAATCATTAGAATATGTAATGATGGCAGAGCGATCTTGCTGGCACTGATAGGTTGGAAAACCATGCCAAGGCTGGTGGATCAGTGCTGCCAAAACTAATAGAAGTTTTACAAACAACGTCGCAAAATTGGTTTGAGTAAAAGGACATGACGAGAATCAAGTTAATAAAAGAGTTAACGAACTTACATGATAAGGTTTGATTCAGATGAAAGAAAAATTAGAAATCTTATCTGGCTAGCGTTGATTGCATGTTACGGAACCTATTGGCAGTCCTATATATTGCGGATTAAAATATCTCAAAAAACTGCTAAATACGTATTTCGTTACTGTTCAGGACTCGCTTGTATAAGAGAATCCTGTAACGCCCCATTCATTTATGCGTTACTTTTGTATTTTGCTCATTGATGCAGCAGCATCTCTAATTGTATTTACCACGCGCTTCTTTTGGGCGATGCGAAGAGTAGGAATTTAGAGTTTTCCCGAAGAGCGCTTAACCTCCGATAAGAGCTTACCTGGCTCGAAAATTTTGAAGTCTTCTAATACCAGCTCTCGTCAAAGGCGGCTGGGCCGCAAAAATTATTGAATTGACGATAGCATTGCGGCGTCCCTTCAATCACGATCAGGCCGACTTCCAGCTGTGGTGAGACTTACCTAGTTTTTCTTCTTTTTTAATTTCTTGGTATTAGGCCTTCTGCCATGTGGCCTACTCCAATGACGACTGCTTCCATATGGCCTGCTTCCATGTCTACGGCTTTCATGCCGAATACTCTCATGCCATTACTATAAGCAACAGATTTTTGGCTGTAAGCTAAAATGGTGGAGTTTCTAGCGACCAGTTTCTCTGGCCGAATTCATTGTGGCAAACGGCTTCTGCAGCGTGAGTGCCAGATGCGAGCACTTTTGGCGACGGCTTAACTTTCCTCCGGCTACAGCAGCCATCCGTATACACTTCAGCGCCCAAACCAGCATTTCCAGGCAGGGGTTGGCAAAACTTTACGTAAGATCGCAAGATAGTGCATGTTAAAACATTCCGTAACTACATGCAGTGATCTTCAGCTGCTGTTTAATTTATCCGTAAAGGGCTGTTGTCTAAGAATAAACAGTTCTATTCTACTACTATCAAACTGTACGTGATAACAATCTATCTTGTTTGCAACGCTCGATGCGTTAGTATTTTATCATTTAAGGTGGCTGAAATGTTGTATACCTTATACTTATTTCCGCAAGCGCCTAAGAGGTGCCTGGCGCTAGATATGCCACCTGTGATCTAAGGAAACTTAAAGTCAAACAAACTAATCGGATGTTTGCATTGCCTCCGAATATTATTATGTTTCAAAGCTCATATTTTGGACTCAATATTATTTATGGTTTGATTCCATTTATTATGCGCCAATTTATGCTTTTATGTAATAGGCTGTGCCTTATATTGTTTTTTATTTAGGTTGATGTAGAGGCTTACAAGGTATGCGGTGATTTGTTTTGGTAGCTAAATTTGTTTTTTGTTGTGTTTACGTCAGGCGACCAACATTTTGTTGCTTCATAGAATGTATTTAACCCTAAGGATCGCTGCCTAGTCCTTACTCACACCATAATTTTCTGCCAAAATTAGAGCTAGCTAGGGCTGTCCTCACCCTTAGTGTAAGGGTGATACAATCCATGTTAAGGGATTTAGTCTTGACATGGCCAGTATTAGCACCATACCAAGCTCTGACATTTACCAAGTTTATCTGCAGGGTTAGATGGCTTGCAGCGTAATGAGGTGTGTGAGCAGTGCCATGGGCCCAGCATGGTAGCCTAAGTGCTAGTGAAACATTTACCCTTCACTTTAAATTCATAACCAAGAATCCAGATGGATGCTTTACCAGCAGGAGAAAATTGTAGTATACAGATGCATCCAAACGATTGTGAAGAACATACGAAACAGAGAGGGCACCTAACGACAAAACCGGTATAGAAAGGCATAGTTGTTAAGAAAAGCAATTAAAGTAGGGAAAATGAAAGAAGACAGTTTGTATAAGTGAAATGGCTACTAACAGAAAAGAAAAAATCGTAAAAGTTCAGAATCTGTGGAATCGCAATACCATATAGGAAACACGATGAGAGACAAAAACTTGCAGAATGTAGATTACCAGATAACCATAAAAGAAAATAAAGACATTTTTCTTTTTATTATTATTCTTCTTCTTTTGTGATGTTTCAAAATTTATAGGCCACCATGGTGGAATTTATTTGCCCCGTCGTCGACCTTGCATATAAGTGGGAATGTTGCCGACTGTCCTGCAAAGTCTGATTTGCGCTCCTCAGTCGAGGTTAAGATCTGAAGGCGAAAGGCAGCTTGCGCGCCTCCCCGTCTCACATGTTTCTAAATACTGAAAACAAAAGTGCCGTCGGGTTCGAGTGGAATTTTGACGTAAAGATTAGTTAGCTTGGAGGAGCAGTTATCGTTTAAATTGGGTGTTCCCAAAATCAATTCAGTGCCAGAAAAGCGATTACTTTCCCATTGTATTGCGTATAACTGGGAATCGTATCCAACCGTTTGTATATGTTTTTACAAACTCAAGATTTCACTAAGTGGATTCTTGACTAATTTCGGCTCATTACTCGCACGAGTCTATGAGTATAGAGGTGGTAAACGGCTTCTATGCACACTTTCCCCTGTTTTCCCAAAGCAAGCAATTGTCACCGGAAGCTTTCTCATCTTAGTTGCTTGGCAGTTCATAAGCAGGTAACAACTATCTTTTCCGTAAAATCGGAGCGACAGAAAATTGTTAACAAGGACAGAATTGTACTTATTTCGCATGTAACACCAATGTTTAATTATATAGTGTTCTGTCAGTTTTGAAAAGACTGATTTTGGATACTGAGGGATAGAGTCTGAAGTTAAACGTAAATTTTTATGAATCTGTGCTAACCCGCAGAGCACAAGATAGATTTTGCAATAGACACAGATACCTAATTAAGGCTTGCCCTATTCCGTAAAATGAACGAGCTTTTTTCGGGCTGTAAACTTGTTTATTAAGTGGGAGTTTCAAGTTTATGAATTTTTAGTTCGACTGTATAAAGAGACGTCACTTAGGGTGCTGACAATGTTTGAAATTCTATGCGTATAAACGCCTTTACTACTATATTTTGTTATTTGTTTATTATATTGACTTTAATGATTCTACCAATGCGTTACCTTCAGGATTCCTTAATCTTGTAATTATCCCATAACAAATTATTGGGTCGCCAATGTGTGGTCGCCTTTGATTGTTTTAATTACAGTTTTTCTCTGTAATAACTGCGCTTACGATTTTATTTACTCGATTCTCTTTTATTATTCTCATTTTTCTCTTTTGGTTCGCTTCTTTACTGAGATTCTTGGTTTTCAGGTTTTCTTTTTGGTCTATGCATATAGTTAAGAAGCGCTTAGCCCACATTTTCTCATTTATAGTTTTTACTTCAATGTTTTTGAGTAGTGCTTCCTTCATGCCTTGTAGAATCTTCCAAATTCGTTTTTGTGTTCTTTACATGTCATATTTGATTTCCTTGCTGATCTGTCCCAGCATTCCTTTTCGCTTTCTCGTGTTTTGTTGTTTACTTGGTTTCTCACTTCTACTCAGTGTGTATGTTTTTCTGCCGAGTGAGTCTGTCGGTACTCCAAGTATGCTCTCTTTTCCTTTCTGCGATTATTTTGCTTCTTCTGTGAACAGAGGTTTAAAGTTTGGTTTAATGTTTAAATTTACAGTTAGAGTGCAGATGGCATTTGCTAGATCGTTTAAAAATTGAATGTTGATGTTTGGCGCTCCATGAAAGAAGGGAGTGGCGATTAGCATTTTAGGTTTGTTGCTCCAGCATGTTGGAATCAGCGCGGGACAGTTCAGTTTAAGGAGTTGACCAGTAAGCGTTACGTTCGACCCGTGTTGAACCGGTATTGATCAGGGGGACAGTTAAGCTAAAGGCTTTGTGGTTGTGATATGCGTACCGCTTCGAAATGAAACTATTTTGTGGAGTTTTGCCGTACCGCTTTGACAAATTTATAACGATTGTCAGATCTACCGAGCTACCACAGATTTTTAAATTAAATTATTATGGAAATTGTGTATCGATGTCTTATCTTCGTTTTCGAACTAGGATCATTTTAGCAGACCTCGCCTGCTCAGTTTCAACTTTCCGCGAAGTTCGTTTCGACATTGTCGGATTAGCAAAACGGAATTAATGGACCACTTACGAAGTCTCTTTGACGTCTTTGATCTCTTGAGACAAATGTTCAAATTACTTTTTGATTTACCTGTCTGCAACGGTCCTTTGCAGCCATTGCATCTACCCTCAGACCGACCGTTCAACGCAGCGACCCTTCTCACTTTCTTCCGCATGGATAAATGTTTCTGATGGTTGAGAACAAAAGCTTGAATGATAAAAAGCTTGCTGGACGTTTTCAGCTAAATTTAGTGATCAGTAAGTTACGAGAAATTTAGGTATCATAGTCGCCTTCAGCGAATAATTTAGACTCTAAAATTTTGGCTTCTTTTTTATAGATTTCAAAGGTCATTAATAATTGCAAATTGTAGGTTCAGTCATCGTAAGCAACAAATATGTTGCTTTGTTTTCTACAGCAGTGCTGTAGAAAAAGCAGTGCGACATAACTGACAGGTTATATGACAATTCTCATCAAGTGCGTCTACAATTCATTGTTCCCGATATTCTTGTAACTATTTCTGGCTAACGCCGCGCAATAGAAGCTTTAATATTTCAGCTGTTCTTGATTTGACGTGTTATTTACTGCCTGTAAAGTTAGAAACAGACAGCGCTCTGAGCAGGCAAAGCATAACATATTTTTAGAAATTAAGGTAAAGCTTTGATTTAGCCGGGTTAGTTTTCGTAAAGCCAGGAACACTTCTTAACCTGCTGAAAGGATGTCCACGTTCCCTCCAGGCTGTTTTTCAGCAGGTTGATAAAACTATGCTATATGCAATTTTTCGAGAAAACCAGATAGTATTATACCCTGCTCTATTTGTGCTTCGTACATTATAGCAAAGCCGTCGCTAATGTTAACTGGAGGACATTCCTAGTCATACTTGCCCACATGAGAATTTCTTTGTATTTGGTAGAACGTGTTTTTCGTCTATCCGGAAATAAGAAAGCCTCAGATAAACGGTGTAGTATTGGAGAATTACTCAATTATGTTAGGAGTAAGGAGATAATGGTTTTCCTCATTATACGTCAAACAGACATTCTGACAACTGACATGCTTGGAAAATCCAACGGAAAGCGAAAACGAGGAAGATCACATCAACGTTGGACATACGAGGAGTGTATATTAAGTAATGAAACCTCGTTTTTTTCCAATCTCTTTATTCGAATGGAATTACAATTCAATATTGTCCTCCTCAAAATAACTTCCTTGGGAAGTCATACAGCGCTGTAGACGGTTCTTTCAATCCTCATAGCAGAACTAGCACTCGGATACTAGAATAGTCTTAAGCTGGTTGGTGACAGATGTTTGAATTTTATCAAGTGTCCCAAAATGACGTCCCTTGAAGTGATTTTTCAATCTCGGGAAAAGGAAAAAGTCACAAGGACTCAAGTGAGGCGAGAAGAAGGCTGAGGAGCCATAAAAATGTTTTTACTGGCCAAAAACATGTTATTGAAATTGCTATGTGACAAAGCGCATTGTCATGATGCAACATCCAGTTGTTCTTGATGTTTGGTCTCACACGCATGACTCTTTTTCGAAGTTTTTCAAGAAGCTCTCGGTAAAAGTGTTGATTGACCGTTTGGCCTTGAGGCACATACGTGGTTCTTCATCAATCGACTCTCGTCCTTCTGAAAATGCCCTAAACCACCGAAAAATCCTGGGACATTGACAAAACACTGTCTCTGTAGCTCTGCTGAAGTTTTGCAAAAGTTTTCGTTTCAGTTCGAAGGAAAACCTGATAGCACACCGTTGCTCGAAATTGATGTCACTCATTTGCAGAAGGCACTAGGAAAAACTGTTTCACGAAAGAATTTGCTACGGACAACCAAATGACTCAAGCGACTTCAAAATCGTACTGATGGCGTATCGCTTGTTCATCTACCGCCCCTACAAGTCTCGCGTCGCCAGTGTTGCCAGATCGAACGATACGTTGCCAGTTCCATCACTTAATTTACATACCTCGTATATGACTGAGAACGTACTTGGACGTTTCCAGTTGACTCTTCGAGAGCTACCAAATTAACAGCATTGAAAGTTTCTGATTATAAAAAATATAAAAGAAAATAACTAAATATCTGGTATGACTTTATTTTGATATAGAATTACTACTTCCTCCTCCACTGAGCGATCGAACCCCTTTTTATGTTTGTTGGGTTGTCTTAAATCTGTTTTAGACTGTAACACTTTATCATTGCTGTGCCAGCATTGACGATATAAACAGGTGGTTTCCATAATATTCTATTTAGCTTTGTTTACTTACTACTATCAGTAATTGTTCTAAAAGTTGTTTTTAAAAATGCTCTTATTTGGGGACAAAGATTTCTGAAGTAAAAAAATCTAATATTTGGTTGTCATCCAGTCTATTAGTCAATATGGTAGTATCTATGTACCTAACAATCATATTTCTAAAAATTCTGAAAAAGCTCTCTATTTCTTCATTGGTTTTAAAAATATCGATTTGGAAATTTTCAAAAAGACCTTCTTTATTATACCAACGTTGCCCACGTCTTGAACAATTTTTGTTACTAGACAACACTGCCTTGGACAGAGATCTTATAGTTCGTTGAATATACACATGGTACGCAACCCTGAGCTCATTAAGGGGTAAGCTAGATAACTGTGTGTGTGATACCTGTCTAAGGTATACTCCGTTGCAGGCATGCAGTTGAGCGAGTGTAGACGTTTCGTCACATACATTTGTATGCTTAATATTTTATAAAAACATTTTTTGTATTTACACTGTAATGTACAGATAGTAATGGTTACCTTAGCTTGGAGAGTCAGTAAACGATCTCTATAAGCATATTGAAGGTGAACTTAATTTACTAAGGATATTGAAGCATCTCAGACACTTACACTTGTGAAAAAAACGTTTGCAGCATTTAGAGATTGACATATTGACTTTGTTCTTCTTTTCGCATCAATCTACGTGTCCTTAATGTTAATTACACAAAGTTTCCCAAACGCACGCTCCTTTGACAATTTGCCAAAGGTCCAATTAGCTGTCGGGAAACTCATCAAACGTGTTTAACTAATTCGCACTTCGTGTGACTCATTAAAAAGCAAGAATACTTACGGGCGAAGCAGCATTTTTCCGTCCGTATGGCGTAGATGCAGACGCAGATAAGGAGCAGGAAGGCTGCCAAGGCTCCTCCGGCCAGGCTGACGAGCGTGCTGAGTTGCATGGGCTCTGAAAAAGGGGCTTTTGAAAAACAGTCTAAGAGCGGTACTTTATTCATGGCCGTCGCTAAAAAGTGGGAGCGTTCGATGCATTTGCATTTGAAATTTAAATTTCTAACCCGCGAAACACGAATGTATCGAAACGAGCAAGGACTTTATAAAATTCATAATTCATGCTTTTGTTGCGAATTTTTATTTCGGATTTAACAGCTGCTCAAGGGGACATTAATAACGCGCCGACTGAATTGCAATCGGCCGGCGAATTTGGTTTTATTTTGCATGCCTAATGAGCCGCGATCTGCTTTAATTTCAATGTTGGGTTCTGGGATGATTACTTCCCAACTTGGCAGAATTGCAAGATTTTCTTACGAGTTTATAGCTTACGGGTTCTAGCACCGTCTCAATTCGAATTCGATGTAAAGTTAGAAGACATTTTATGTTTCAAAGGTAACAGTAACAGATCGAAGAATTTTTTTTTTTAGAAATTGGACGAATTCCATGTAAGCATGGAAGATTATTTTGAGGAACAATAAGAGGTCTGTGGTTAGCGAAATATTAATACCAATTCGCTCACGTTGATAGAACGAATACAGTTCATTCGAATAATTTCGAACGTTCGCGATGGCAATCCAAATAACTCAATTTTGCCTACATCAGTTACTTCTGTAGTAATTGGCTGATGGATGATTTATTAAGAGACAATACTTTGTATTGAAATTAAATTTGAAGCAATTTTCCCTCATAATTAGTAAAAAATCATCGGTAAGTATGTTATTTAATAACTGCTAGTACTGAATCTTGAAAAGATAGAAAAACCCCAAAGCAACATAAAACCAGTGCAAAATCCCATAATATGTCAAAAAATAAAACAAACAACAGAAGCAGAGCTCTACAATATATAACTCGGCTAGGATATCGTAACGGGAATCTGGTATCCCTCACCTAAATTGGTTATTTTAATAACTACGTGTATAGCAGATTCACGTCTGCATGTGTTTTCATTGTTTATTACTAAATATTAGGTTTAATTATTGTAACTTAGCATAGCTAAAAGTGTGTGCGCGGACCACAATGATTTTTGTGTGGGCGGTAGTTAACGGAGATCGCGGGGAAGAATTCAGTGGCAGCCGGGCGGAGCACGAGAGCGCAGGTTTGCAAACGGCTCAAAGTGTAAGTCATTTTCAGCAATCGAAATAAAGTCGCTGGGAGCCTCGTAATAAGTATAATTTACTGCCCAAATGAAGAAAGGCCAATTATCCGTGTACTTAGTGAGTACGCATATTCGCCAAAGGATTTCGTAACGATAACGAAGTGAATTTCGAAAGGTCCGCACGCGGAGATCACGGGGAAGAATCCAATGGCAGCGGGGCTGAGCACGAGGGCGCAGGTTTGCAAACGGCTGAAAGTGTAAATTGTTGTCAGCCGCTAGGTGCGGCGCATTGAATATATTTTACTGCCCAAGTATGTGTAATTAGCAAGCCAATGCTTGCAATCTGAAAACGAGCCTATTAGCCGTGTACTTAGTGAGTACGCATATCTGATACCGCCAAAGGGTTTGTAACGATAACGAAGTGAATTCCTGAAGGATCCGCATACGTGGTTATTTCCATACATCTAGTTAGTCAAATATGTGACATGTGTCGGTTATTGGCGTTGGCAAAATCAGACCTATGAGCGACGTAGCAATTTTCAAGTCACGCGCTCCAAGTACTTCGATATAGGAGATTGTTTACAGTTTGAATGATATGAGTTTCGCCCAAGGCGGTGTGAAGAATTCACTGGCGGAAAGGAATGCACTTTGTAAACAAATGTATACATACGCGGAATAGTTTTACGTGAAGTTCAAATCGAGTTCCATTTAATGCATGCAGATTTAGTAGTCTCTCGTAGAATAATGCATGCTAGTAGTAATTACCTTTTACTGGAAAATACCGAAAAAATGGATTTTTATATCAACTACAGTTCAAAACTAATTTCGGCACAAGTTGCAGTTCAACCGCTGGGTTTTATTGTATAATTGATTTTTTTGTCCACCAACTGATATTAAATTAAAGAAGTGCATATTGTTACTGATCTAGCCAGGTAATCCAAAATAGCGCTCAGAAAAACTACTTCTTACAATATCCGTATAGAATAATCGTGTGGGAAGCGAGCAATTGTGAATTAAACAACGGGATCGTTGATGATGAAAGAAAACCTAGAAAAAATAAATAAATTTACGACACAGAATATGCTTGGCATCATGTAAGAACGCAGACTGCAGAAGAACACAAACCCTTATAAAAGTAAAGAGAGATCAAATAGGCCAAATGGCATTTAGATATAAATGTATGGAGATAGAAGACTGTGAAAACAAACACGATACGTTCAAGCCCAGAAAAAGAAGAAGGAAGGTGCGGAATGTAATAATAGAAAAAAACGGGCTAATACTATAAAAAACTAGTGAGATGAATATATCGTAGTAGGTAGAATAGGGCGGAGTAAAAAAAAATTTACTACGGCAATGGGGTATATAGCAAAAATTGTGGTTTAATTTCACTAATAACTGTGTAAAATTTCAAAGCCAAAGATGCGAAGATATAAACAAATATGTGTTCTTGTATTTTATCGACTTCGACAAAGGGCACGACTTGGTCCAATATGGGAAAATGATCTAGGTGCTGCGAATTGCTGGTATTGACAATGGCAAAGATCTCCGCATAATAGCTGAACTTCACTGAAGCCAGAAAGCAACTATCAAAGTGGATGACAATTTAACAGAAGTTATCATAATTCAAAGAGAAATTAGACAAGAATGCATCTCATAGCATTTGACTTGCAACTCATATACTCAACAAATATTGAAATAAGCTTTAAAATACTTACAGAAAGAAAGCAAAACAACAGACATTCCCTTTAATCACCTCTGATATGAAGACCACCTTACAGGTGATACAGTCCGAGTCTCAAACTACCAAACATATCAAATCTATATGATGGTCACTACGTGACAGTAGCCAGTGCTAAATGATTCAACTCAATAACACTTTTCTGGAAAGAACTAGAAAATGAAATACCTAGAATGTACTTTGAATGGAACTTGGGATCATTCAATTGGGATCATATATGTTGGACAAACTAGAGCAGCATTCAAGAGCACGACACGAGTACGTAAGAACTGCGAGTGAGAATGGTTCGTTGTTATACGTTCTCCTAGCTTTCAACATGTGAATCTACAGACAAATTCTAGGATAACTGGACAGACAGGGTTCATGACGAAAAGTACTGGTGCGAATGAAAAAAAGATAGAGAAGTAGTTAAAAGAATGATAACCCTGAGACTGGTCTACTTTAGACACGTTATGCGACATCCGGAGATGTACAACATTCTACACCTCATTATGCAAGATACCCTAACTGAAAAGAGGAAGAAATAGGAAAGAAAAGGAAAAGAAGAAGGAGGAGAACGTTGTGACTGAAGTATATTCAAGAGAATCACTATTCAGAGTCGTTGTATGCCAATGTTTATTAAAAGATAAGGAACATCAATAAGAATAAAAAGTAGGACGTTCTAATTTACTCATATTGTTTTTCTAGATCTCTCTCTTCTATCGTGCATATCTGTTATTTCTTCTGTATAGTATTCATTGGATAGTGGTTATCGCTATAGTGATTCGCTTGTGGTTTGTAGCTAGAGTAGAAATATTTGTTATTTGGATACACAAGTACTCACAATGCTGCAGACTATTGCGAGCAAGGATTAACAATAGGATTACTTAAAACCTGAAACCTGAAACACACGAATAGAAATACATAACTACAGTAGGTGGATCGAAGGAACAAATTTGTGGCTGAGTGAAGGGTATCTAGATCTAGAAAGTATGTGAAAAGATTGAACGGTTCTGTTAGAATATATGAAAAGTAGTTTTAAACAGAGGGAACAAATGCACTAGCACTAACTAAAGTAAATCATTATGAGGCGGTAAAAATTGTCTAAATAGGGAAACCAAAACGTGGAAGAAAAATAATTAAAAACACCCAACCTTTATCAAAGCAGAGTTCATGTTGTAACGCTAGCCTCCGCGTAAATTATAGTTACACAATAAAAATGTGTTTAATTTACGCATTGCCCAGTCTCGCGTTATCTCAAGTTACATTTTGCCCGTGATTATAAGCGCGCAGGGACCGACGTCACGTCCAGAGATAACAAGGAAGTACCGAGTCGAGACGCGCGCCGCTATCCCCACTTGCTATCCCCACTTGCTATCCCCACTTGCTATCCCCACTTGAAAACTTTTCCAGGGCACATAAAAGGAGCTGCACAGTTCAATCGCCACGAGATTCCCCAGATAGATTTCCAGCAAACACCTAGTTCCCGATTATTCCCCAGTCCTTCCTCCTATCCTGTCCAGAGAGTTCCTCCGTCGACTCCACCAGTACCTGTGAAAAAAATCTTGATAGCTAGTTCAATTTAGTGGTTCTAAAAGAAAGTCCGAAACGCCAGCTAAATTTCCCTGTAACCATCCTGACAGCTAGTTCAATTTAGTGGTTCTAAAAGAACGTCTGAAACGCCAGCTAAATTTCCCTGTAAACATCCTGATAGCTAGTTCAATTTAGTGGTTCTAAAAGAACGCCTGAAACGCCAGGTTAATTTCCCTGTAAACATCCTGTTAGCTAGATCAATTTAGTGGTTCTGAAAGAACGTCTGAAACGCCAGCTAAATTTCCCTGTGAAAATCCTGTACCGAAATCCGTTTGTAAATAGCAATAAATAACGTAATATCTGAATCCCAGCTCCCTTGGCATTTTAAATTTGGCGCTTGGCTATTCAAGCAGAATTAGAAGCTACAAGCTATCTAATTAGAATTTACCTGTGTTAATCCTTGAGAATTGCAGCGGCCGTCTTGCCTGGGAACACTGCGGACCGAACCGACATTCTCGCCAGAGATTACACCTGGAGGCGCCAAGGTTGCTAACCTCGAAAATCACGTCGATTCGGAGTTTCGATCTCCGAGCGAAGCCCCGTCGTGCGGCGAATTTCTCGGAATATTTCAACAACCAACTGTAGTTACACGTATAGGGTGAGAACTCGCGTTAACAGTTTTAATTTGTTATTTGTTTACAGAAACCAGAATCCGCAGATCGGAAAATTTGACAGACTGCACGGCGGCACCATCAGTGCGCAGCTTGACGCCGAACGAGAAACGCCGACAATTCTCGACGCTTTCGAAGCGGAGCGCCTAGGACGTCGGCAGATACTCCCAGCACGGATGAGACGCGGGTTGCAGCAGCCGCAGGGACCAGCGACGTTATTTCAAGACAAGAATGTCAATCTTGTTCAACATACATCTCATTTATTTAATTACACGAACATTTAATCTTGTATTATAGTTACACAAAATAAATTATTATACAGGATACTCCGTTAGTGTGTTTTGCTTATTTATGGTATATCTGAGCGAACGATTGAACCTATCTCCGATTTATGAACTATCCCGTGGTAAATAAATTTTACAACCCTCTATAAGCAGGGGCAAGTATTACAATGTAGGAAAAACCAGTGGAATAACAACAAACACTTATAGCGTAATAGAAAAACATTTTCTATTTCTATTTCCTATTCAGGGCGACCTATAGTACATGTACATGCCGTACAGAAAATAAAGTAAGACACAGCAAGCTTAGCTGAAATTCATAAAATAGGGGAAGATGGCAAAGAGCGGACTGTGTCTATAATGCCTTAATTTTGGATTAACCGACACCAATAAACTAAATTTTTTTATTGGTGTTTAATTTCTAGCCTACTAATTTCATATTAAAGATTAATTAAATTTTTGTTAATATCTCTCCTACAAATAAAAAATGTAACTCTTTTTAAAGACTATCTAACTAACCAAAAATCCAATATTGCTGCCATATGAAAAACAAAAGATAGCACTAATAACTTGAAAACAAATAACAATTGAGCGTTTTTGTTTACATAAAAAAAATTGTCTCAAAAAAGTGTCTAACATTGTAAAACTTTATAAGAGGTCACATTAGGTGTTATCGAGTTATTGAGAAATATTGAAATCGGAAAATTTGGGTTTTTTCAAATTCTCTTAAAATTTATAAAAGCTAGGGTGAATTTGAAATAAGATTTGTCGCGAGTATTGAATTCTGCAAAACATTCTCCATTTAACCGTTGCTATGGGCACAGTTAGATTGTATATTAATTTAGGTTTACCACAAAACAAATAATAAAATGCTGAGTTTAAAAATGTATGTTGGAAAAGAAGCATATGTCGTGTTAAAACTCCATAATGAGAAACTGCTCCCCCCCCCCCAGCCCCCAGCCAACGTACGCATTATACAAATAGAACAGTACAAGCACACGTTAGAGAAAATTGACGAAGAATGAGAAGTATAAGTTTGAAGGGCTGCAAAACTCAACATTGGATGATCTAAGACAAGAAGCAATAACTGCAGTATATAAAACATCTAATAAAGAGCAGAAGTAATGAACTATTAGAAGCTGCGAAGGTACGAAGGTAGAGAGAAGATAAGGACGTGATATTCATAGCTACTATAGAATATTGTAAAACAAATAAACTCCAGCAACTGCTCACGGACATTCTAATCCCTCGAATAATTTCGACACCCGGGACTACTCATTGTCTGGAAAACAAACTAGTACAAGCTTGCAAAATTCCACAGGAAGGAGACAATGGACATCACCGTATAAAAAGGGTTTGCAATGTTCGAGAGCCCTCTCACTTCATTGGAAGCAGCGTCAGAAGTTTACCGTGTTTGTTGCTACATTTTTTGTACCTGTATACGTTTGATAATTTAGTTAGTATTTATTTAATGATGCTTGTAGCTATTGCAGTTATGTGTTTTACTTATTTGAATTATGCCTGTTACAATACATTTTACACTTTTAAAATGTAACTGCTGCCACTGCTGACCCAAGACCAACATTTGTTCTTTTTACTTAATATGGCGGTTGATTCAAATGTTTCTAAGAGGGAAACTTAAGCATGTCCATTGTCTCCCCACGTTCACGTCTCCCCAGTCTCCCCTACTTTTTCGAATCATACAAAATAAAACAGATTGTATACTCTGCAATAACAGCAATAATAAATCATTAGTAAATCTTTAAAACTTATTCGAATTATAATGAACAACTAAATCGTAAAAAATATATACGCTTTTGTTGCATTTTGAAATTTTGAAAGATGTGCCAGTCATCTTTATATTATTTCATTCGTTCTAAATGATATTTATTTAGTATTACTTATATATTTCGTGGTTCTGCTTGTTTGCTTAAACTGTTGCTGTTAAGCCAGTCTAATTTCTGATATTTCTTAGCCATGAAGTTTTTCTATGCCCCACGCTTCTGCTATTTTCTACCCTTCCCTGCCTTATCAGTTGAAAGAGTTTATATTTATCGTTTCGTAAGACGTGTCCTTGATCCCGATATTAATTGCTTTTAGAATTTTAATTATATTAATTGTGTCCTTTTTAAGCGCCCAAGCTTTTACTCCATATAGCAATACCGAGTAAACATAGCAATTAACTATACCGTTTCTTATGTTTAGGAATACATCCCGTCAGTAAAAAAAAATTATAACTTTCACTAATGTCTTTCTACACTTTCTATTCTTCCTTTTATTTGTATATCTGGATCTACGCCTCTGTTCGCTCTTGTATCCAAATATTGAAACTTCTTTACTTCATCTATTGCTATTTTCTATCATAAAATTTGTTCTCACTACACGGTTACAAATAATCACCACGTTCTTGGTTTTTCTTTAGATTTATGTTTCCATTCAATGTTTACCACGACTATCTTTTTCATAATATATCATCCGTGTAGCGTAAACTGTTTATTAATTCGTCGTTGATCTTCATACCATTTTATTCCATCTTTTTATCGATTTTTTATACACGTAGTCAATATGATCTCTTACTATTAGTTCGAGGTTATATATTATTGATTTAAATTCCTATACCATTATAGTAGTTTGATTGAGTTCTACCTGACTAGTGCATAGTGTTGCAATTTCCCGGCAGATAATCTTACTTCATTTACACTTAGAATGTCCATGCTGAATCACGGAATATCTTTTGCTACATTAATAGCTTTTCCAGTTTCATAAAGGCTTCTCTTATTACCTGTAGCTGTTAGGTATGAAAGGTGTTGCACGCGAGGATTCTTGGCACCCCCTGGCCATTTAAGGCCTGTCATGGACTAGGGGCCAGTTGATTTGCTTTTATTATAACGTTGGAAAGTACAATGGGATACTTTTCTAAAACTGTACATTTTATGATTTTACGCTTTTAAATAGCTGTAAATAATAATTGTTACAGTAAAAAGTTTAATGCTTATTCACGCAGCTGATTTACTACTCTATTTTTAATATAGAACTTCTTCCATAGTATATGTTGCAGTCACGATTTACATGCCAAGCTATAATACACAGTTGTGTATATTATTTTTTACTGTCTATGCTAAAACAAATGATTCGATCATGTTGACTACCGTGGTGTGTGGTTTACTTGTATGAATTAATTGTTCAAATTTCAGTAATTTAGAACGAAACAGTATTTATATACGTTACAGTGTGAAACGGAAAGTGGGCTCCCTTTCCTGTATTGTGTTTTTCATGCTAACGTTTACAGCCAGTTTGTAGTTACATGCTTTTTATTGTTTATTAGGCTTAAACGTTGTAGCCCATTAGAACAGACACTGTGAATTCTACACTGATGCGTGAATCGATCAATTTCGCTTATGTATAGTTTCTTATGGAACCTTCAGCGGTCATCAAAGAGGTTTTTAGATTAAGCATCAATAGCCAGCTGGCTTTGCCTCAAGCTACATGTAGGTGGACGGCTCCTAGTGCATTGTGCGAAGTTGCTTATGGAGAAGTAAATGAAAGTTTCAATAGGCCTTGCAGTATTTCAAATTTGCGTGTCCAAATAACGGCATTTTGATCGTGTACCAGAGGAGTACACAAATTGGGAACCAGGCACCTATATTCGAGACGGCCATTGCAAAGCCATCGCGTAAGCCGTCATTGCCTGGCTTCTAAGTCAGAGTGTTGTAAAATTCCACGAGTCACGCCGTTAAAGGCTTAGCGACGCAATGCAAGGCGAGCTCAGTTTAAGGGTGCACTACAGTTCTCAGGGTCCCGGTAAATTAATACCTACAGGAAGTGATTGTAGCTTTAGTGATAAGAGGTCGCTCTAGTTGTGTTATAATCGCTCTAAAAATAATAAGCTTACATATGTGAATTGCGCCGGCTTTTCATTTTGCGCGTTTAAAGACAATTATTTTGAAGTAGTATTATAATATTGTTTTATGTATGTATCTTTAAATGTGCATGGGATTGGCCCCAAGCTATATTTTCCCGAACGTGTTCATTAGTATTTTATGTTTGCGTTTAGGAACGGCTATGTATTCTAGGTTTGAATACTTTAAGTTTTTATTTCCTTCGTGATTGTATATATGTTTTTATAAGTCAATATATGTGTGTAAACAAAGTGGTTTTTCTTGTGTATGTGGTTTAAAGTCAGTTTCAGCCCGAGAACACTACAGGTGCAAGCCAGCTTCCTGTTTTTAGGAAATAATGATAGCTCATGACTAGGACAGCGCTAACCAATTATCAAAATACGAAACCGTACGAGACGTCTCATTTAAATTTACTAAATCGAGGGAGAGACGAGACAAGCGATCTGATTTAAGTGAAAGCGGGATATCAGTAAATGTTATCAATTACTACTAAGAGTTAGCTCCTAGAGATCTGCTACAGGCAGCGATTTTCGGCTTTGACCAGTAACTTTTAACATTTATTGAACTTTCAGCTTTCACTGTAATATACTGTTTAGCAAGGTTGATTATTTGTGTAAAGTTTGAAATTTATTTGAATTCCACTTTTTGAATTGCACAGCACTTACATGTTTTATATTTTGCAACAAGAATAAACATTAATATGATAAGTTGTTAGTTGCTATGCAAAAATTCAGAAATATTTTTTCTATCATCAATTTTCTACTTTATTTGATGGGCAAGATCACTAGACTCTGTTAAAAACTTTGTACTTCCTTGTAAAATATGGTTATACTATGATAGTAGATACTGTTTGCTACTAAATTAAACATTATTCATTTAATATGGTTTAAAACTTCACAACTTTAAAATGCATTCGTATTACAAGCAGAATTGTAAAGCAGGCACTTTTCGATTTACGAACGAGTTCCATTCTTAGAAGTCCTTCGCTGCACGTTTTATTCTTCCCCCTATTATTATTTATTGTACGTTAAATACACTTATTCCTGAGCATCCACTATACGTATTGCATACCCTGCCATTCTAACCAGAGAAAAAGTTAAGCAACTGCAGTTTAGTTTATTGTTAATGTTAGAAACTCGATTGCGAAAAGCTCTCCAACTCATTATGTGTTGGCTGAGTTAGATGGGAACGAATGATTATAATTATTCAAAATTTTCAGATATCTATTCCATTAAATAATTTTTTATACAGTTATTTTAATCATACAATTGTGATTAATTTATTTTAAATCATTTCTTTACTTGTAAATTAGAAGTCAAAAAATTTCCTTTCTATGTTCAATTTCGTGTAAGTAGTATATGTTTGGCACTTCGTTCTACAAGTGACCCTATATATTGACGATTTAAAAAAGTATATATCACGTTAGTTATAGCGAATGATAAATCGAACGATCGTAAACTGAGCATTCCTTCTAGTTTTATTGTTTAATCTTGTTAAACATTAATATCGTGTAAAAAAATTCTGATGAAGATCAGCACAGAGTCGCTTATAGTGTTACACAACACTATTCAGCAAAATTCATGAACAACGTGTGAATGAATTGCGTCCTCTAAGTTTGGCAGAAAACTGTATATAAGAAGAGTGAGTTCCATAAATAAATTAAGTATTAGTCCTCAACGAATACTGGAATTACTTGGTTTCTGGGGGTGGAGGCCGGATATCTCCTATTATTAATATATACTATGAATAAAGTCACTGATACTTAGAATCCATTCGGTAATGTAATTGGTGAAGGCAATTGGAAAACATTCTGAATTAAACCAATGTTTCAATATTTAGAATTTAAGCTATATTTCTGGAATTGGGATTGAATTTAAACAAAACCAAATCATGCGCCTAGTAGGCTTCGAAATAATAATACGACAGGTCAAGAGTACTTACCATTTACATAAAGCAGGACGGCATGCTTATCCTTTCCCTTGTCATTCTCCACAGCCAGGTAGTAAGCCCTAGAGTCCACGGCGTCGGCGTCGGAAATGTGCAAAGCCGCCGAGTAGCAGTCCTCACGCTCCTCCTCGGTGACGTCGTCCACTTTGAACCTGCCTGAAAAACAAAGACAACTTTTAGTGGTCGACTTGGACAACCATATAGATACAGTTATATGGGGCAGTTAGTTCTTCAGAAGTGGAAAATGCGCTGTAATTCGACACATGCTTTTATAACTTCGGTAGTAAAGTGGCCGCAACTCGGAGGCGCCATATTTGCCGGCTCCTTATGTCCTTTATCCGATTTTAGTTCGGATTCCAGTTCGCGGAAGGCAAACACGGAGCTTATTGGGGCCTGTTTGCGCTAAACACGTGAACCTGAGGTGCGGGAGACCGTAAACATCTCGAGATCGCCCTGCAGAGCTCTAATTTGGGGATTAGCAGCTTTGAAGGCTCTCATAAAAGCTCTCCAGCTCCTCAGTTTAAAGCCGCCCGAGTAAACAAACGCCAAAAACGGCGTTTTTCCAACTTTGTGGCTAAGTGCACATAATAAGTGTAGCGAGCGCAGCACAAAGTAAGGCGCTTTAATTAAAGGCAGGAATGCAGTTGTCACGTGCCTTTGGTTTAAAATGACAAAGTCGTAAAGCACTAAAACTGGGGCGCTTAGTGCTACCGCTTCATTCGGTTTTTGTTGTTCTTCGTTAATTTCACACCGTCTGCTCCTTTGATATTAAATAAATTAATTTTCCGGGTGATTACGAAGAAATGGCGTTCATCAACAAAGCTCCTATGCAAATATGCCTCTAAATTTATGAGCTACATACTCCGACTGCAAGCGCTGCAGACGAATCGGCCATAACTTCCGTTAATTTAAACATAATTAACTTGGGGGATCCACTTGCTCTAAACTGGCACCTAGTGCATCCACAATTTTCAAATAAACTCTACATTGGACGGCCATATTGTGCATAGCACCTAATTCTATTTTCTGTACAGTATTAATGTATATTAGCCCAAAACTGAAATGATATGTGAAATTCATAAAAAGAAATAGACATGATTAAAGATCGGAGTTGAACATAATGTTTTGTAGATATGAAATTTATTGCAACTGTACAAAAGAGTCGACACAGTAAGATGTATTTTATATTCTAGAATCATTCTGTCTGAAAAAATCAATTGCACAGTTTTGCATCTGGAGCGATCATAGTACGTACAATCGTGAGCAGTTAAAACTGAACCGCTCACATTTTAAATGCTATCTTCCTACAGTTTATTTTCCATTACTACCAATAGCAAGTTTCTTTCTCTTTAAACCTTTGCAAGAACACCTAAAATTTAACGATTTTGTTCAATTTGTAAGCTGTGAAAATAGAATAAATTCGTTATTATTTTGTGAACCAAGAGCTAATTGAATATTTTTGTTACAGCAGCTATTATTCTAGGTAAAAGTATAAGATGTCTCGTAGTATATTTGTTTATATTGAACTCTCCCGAAATTAGTTAAATAGAAATTGAGTTGCCAGATGCCGAGTTGTTGTAATGGAGGATATTTACAAGACGATTGACCATGCACATCGGTATTATAATTAAGCAGAAATAGAATTAAAATGGATATTTATGTATCAAGAGTATAAGCATCATGATCGGATAATGTGAAAAACATGGGGAGAAATAAAATGAAACTACCCGCAGACGTTTTCAAGGAAGCTATGAAGGAAAACAAAGTACTAACACGCTGGAAGTTAAGCATCACACTGCCTGTGTTTAAGAATGGAAGCACCGATTGCAGTAATTACCGCGTTATAACGCTCACAGGCACAACATCCAAAGTTTACGAACAAATTCTAAAATATAGTTTAAGACAAATAATACAGCCTCAACTAGATTTAGAAATCGTAGAAGCAGAAGAAAATGTATATAGATCACTAAATATATGAAACACATCTGATGAAGTCCCTAGAAAGGCAGTAAATAAAAGCCTACTAAAAAGAAACATAAATAAAAATCTAAGGCGATTATGAGTGTATACAGGAAGAACAGAAATCATTTAAGAAAGATATAATATAGTGTTACGTTTAAAAAGCGCCACGCTTTGATTGCACATTAATTTTCCCGCTCTTCCTAGCTCCGCTGTCGTTTACTTTTTCAGCTCACCGAAAGCGTTTGGCGACCTTCAATTTGCACGAAGAAAATTATCGATTCGTTGCTAGGACGTAAATAGGCCATGTCCATAGTGTGCAAATGTTCGTCATAGTCGTACGACGTGTTCTTTCAATTGCCCGCTTGGCTTCGTTCTTCTTTAACAGTGACTCTCGAGCCGATCGCATGCAATATTTCGATATTAACCTTTGCCCTAGTTTGGGGCTATTTGGCAGTGACTTGTGAGGGCAAAATCTCTTAGTTCACGCGCGTTATTGAGGATCTGTATGGGATAATTTAACAGAGATTATTGGTTGCTGTCTAGCCATCGCACATGCTTGCAGATTCTTATAGACGTGCAGATCGACATTGTGAGCTTAAAATGTGTGCTAGCTCTCTTTTATTATTGTATTTAGGCACTTGGGTTACGAATTTATAGAGCCGACTCTGGAGCTATACGGTTGAGTTGCTAGCTTGCGGCCGGTTGCTAATCCACTGCTGAGGCTCCGCTAAACCTGCAGCACGTTCAAGTCTTACTTAAGAATTTACAAAACATACTGAATTTCTACGTATGTGGTGCTAATTTACTTAACCTCCTGCTATGTTCGGTTTATGGCGTAACCGTAAACCCACAATTGCACTTTAATTTAACCTCCCTATTTAATACGAAAGAACCTGTTAGAGTCTTAAATGTGTAACTTAGGCGAGTGCTTGTAATTAATTTGTTCGCAAGAATCACCGTTTATAATATAGACTTGTTCATATTAACTTTAATATTATGTATGACTAATGCAAATAATTTAAGTGACAAACCTTGTTGAAGTCTCTTTCAAATAGTACCGAATTTGGCTACGCAAATTTTAATAAGTTTAAGAATTCTTGTAAGCGAATGGACTTATCAGTTGTATTGACGGACCCTTTGGTGCCCCTGGTAACTTATACGCCCTTTGCTAATTTTAGAAAAAACCGCAGGCCATCTTGACTGTAGTTAGTCGGTCCTGTCCATGTAGTTTAAACGTTTGCTTGGTACGATTTGAAGCTGGCGAAAAAAAATTGAACTTATTATTTAAAGTTTGTGGCAATACAATCTCAAGGGTTTGCAATAAACGAACCTCGAAGGTAAGGTGTTTTAAATGCATTCTTCTTTTATATAATTACGGATGATGCCATTAAGAAGACCGAAATTACTATAAATAAGTTACATATATTGTTATAATAATAACGACGTTGTATGGCCACAGGGTTTATTAAAATTATGCTTATTTAATTGAGCTTTAAATGAAATAATAAATGGTATGTTGCCTTTAATACATTATTTATTGGCAACTAATTCAAATTAATGAGCAGGATAGCTTTTGGAAACTCCAATATCTGCAAGGTTAGGTTGTAACACCGTATAAATTTTGCCCTAGTATGGCAAATGAATGACAGTTAACCTCATATGTAAACAGAGCTGATTAAACACACAAAATACAGCGTAATTGAAAGCAAATTGACCAACGATTAATAAATTTACCTCAAGAAAACAATAACTATGCAATTTAACGAATCAAGTTGTTTGGCTAACCTGTATTTGTTTTTTTTCACGTTATAGGTGACGCCAACTGGCAACTGTTTTGCTTGCTCTCCATTTGCTTTCTGCAAAATGGGGTGACGTCAAGCTCGTACGTGCATTCTGGAACGCTTTTAACTGCTGCTGCCTTCTTGCATACCACAAACAAGGACCTCTCTAACCGCTCCATACTGCTATCTGATTCCCGCAGCTCCACAACTAGCCAAAATCTAGCTTCGAAGTCAAACACAAATGGGCAAAGCTTCAGGATCAATTTCTTCTAGGCTTTCACTTAGGAACACTGCCAAAATTAAGCACAACTGCGCTCTGCACACTGGCGAATAAATAAAACTGGATAACTGGTAGAAATTATAAACTTTTATGTACGAAATCAGTTCAAAACTGGTAACCAAGCCTACTTACAAGCTCCTACGTGGCTTCCCTCATACACAACAACAATTGAACATCTGGGTCTCCATAGCAACAAGTTAATAATTGGTTTAGGCAATTTTTTCCTTAACTACTAAAATGTTTTCTAAATATCATTATGGAACACACTAACTGCACTTTTGTTGCATATTTTTACTTTTAGTTTAATAAACACTCGTTCACAAGTTATTAGCACTGTATTGTAGTCTTGATTAGTTTTCAGGTTGCTTTCCAAATGCTCTTTGCATCTTTGTGCCTTCTTTACACTACTTATTATTAAACATTTAGCTGCGTAATGGATTGTTGGCATAATAATATAAATACTAAACGCTGCATAGACTTTTTGTAAAGCTTCGAAACACCTCTGCACTTAAGCAAATGATCATGTATTGATGGTATTAAATTAACTTGTCAGTCATCATAAATTGGATACATTTGCCATAACGAGCAGCAATATTGAAAAATAAGCTAAACGCAACCCTTCCGATACTGTTTTATTCAATTTCTAACCTCGGTTAATTACAATTAAATACAGTTATTGCTAATCATGTCTTATGTAATTATCAATGTCTACTAGTTTACTATCGTTGCCATAAATAGAATATCAATTCTGAGTCTATTTGTATCTTTCTTTAGTTTTAGTAGGTTAGCAATGCAACCAGAATTGCTGTAAGCATCATACCATTACAATATATAGAACACAGAAATTTGGAACGGTGTGGATTAAATAATGTGCTCTTGTAGACAGTATAGCTGTCTTTGCAAATAAATAAGAGGATTTGCAGAGAAACCTAGCAAGATGGAACGGAGCACTTAGGAACAGAAAATTAAAAATAAACATTGATAAGACACAAGTCTGGTAATAGTAATAGTAAAGGGGACAAGGAAATAAAACTAACAGCAAGAATAGATAATGCATCTCGAGTGCATCATGCACTAAGAAACATCTTTATAAGGGAAAAAGAAGTGACGTTGAAAGTTGAAATGAACATCTATAAAATAGTAAATGTATGTCCCAATTCTTATATTTGGTTGGGAAATGTGCGTGATGTATAAGAAAATAACAAATAAAATGCCGAGTAGGGAAATGAAATATATAAGTCGAAAAATAGAAACAACCAGAAGAGATCGAGTAAGAAGCGTTATTGCGAGAGAAGTATTTGAAGTGAAAACTATAATTCAAAGAGTAGAAAAGCACCAGTTGCGGTGGTTTGGTCCTTCAGTACGGACGAACAATGCTAGGTTTGTCAAAAAATATGGGAGGTAAGAATTCAAGCAAAATATAACATGACAACAGAGTAACGACAATAACAAAGGACAAGGCCAAGTGGAATAAATCTATTTGCGATGAAGGCCAATGAGCAATACATCTTCAGGTATTATCTGTACGTAAATTCGAAAGACACAGAACCAACTTCATGTTTAATTAACCCTTATGTGGCTGAAGGTGGTACCCGGGTACTTTTAGGATATAAAATATAGAATATTTCGGTTTTGGGAAGACGAATCAACTTGAGCTTCTAGGACATCTCTAAATATATAATTGTAAGTATATTTTGAAAATTTTATGTATTGGAAGGTATAGAATGTCGGGTTTCTTTGGCCTTGATAAAATAACAACACATTCTGGCGGACGGTGGTACCTGGGTACCACTGTTCGGGGACAGGATTTGAATTATTAGGAGCTTCCACAGAAATTCCTACAACACTTTCAATGGTGTTTTTCATAAACCGATGATTTTGCAATACCATGGGATTTTCGCTTCGTTGTTCACTGCTAGCAAGCACAAATCTTTTAAGAAATGTATCCTCTTATTTATGTTCTGATGCTTTTCGTGGGATTGTTTTCAGTGTAGATAACGTGGGCAGCCAAAGTTCAATATATTGAAAAAAAAAAGACCACTGACCGATGGCTTGCTCGCCACGTGTATATTTTCAAAATTTTATCGAAACGTCAGCATCTGATTTAGTTTCGTTATAAAACGAGATTACTTCAGGCTTTGGCTTCAGGGTATCATCAGTTGCATAGAGTGTATCGTTGATAACAAAACTATGGCTTACCTTAAATGAAGAACGACTTCCGGGATTGGACCGCGTCATTATTGAGGTCGAAGAACTCAACGTTTCGCCCACTTTCGTAAGGGGCTTCATCAGGAGGATGAGAGGCAAAACTCAGATCGAATTTCGCCGCTGGCGTGGTTAACACGTTGAGTTACCGTGCTATTTTTGCTTTTTCCTCCTGATGAAGCCCCTTACGAAAGTGGGCGAAACGTTGAGTTTTTCGACCTCAATAATGACATGGTCCAATCCCAGAAGTCGTTTTTTACTTAATGGCAATGGCAGTGAGACATACGAGCACAACATGGCATCTGCGTTGAAAGCAAAGTTTGTTGAAAAGGCGGTTGTTCCATTTCAGCTAAAATGTCTTTGGAAGTATAGGGTTTGTTTTTCAGAAGCGTACCAACCAGAATGAGTCCATATGATTTTAAACTAGGGTAGTGGGATCTTATTCCAGATGGTAGAATTACTACTACGATAAATGGTGGAGTTGCAGTAGTCCCTGTCTCTGTAATAAATTCCTCATTGTCGTCGCTGTCCAGTGTAAACGTCTTCTACATCTCATTCTGTATCGCTTACTGGTGGCTCATAATCCTCGTCGTTACTATCTTCAAATGAATCACTAAATTCTTTATCAGACATTTCATACAACCTTGCGACTTCTTCAGTCATCACTCTATATCGAAAACCATTAACTATAACGAACACAAAAATAAAGCAACATGCTTATAAGGCCGGGCTCCGTAGCTCAGCGATTAAGCATTCTGGCTACTGATCTAAGAGTCGATCGAGAGTTCGATTCCCGATCCCGGTGAGGTTTAAAAAAAATAAAAAATGAGGATGAATAGCTCTATAGAATGCCATCATTCGGAAGTGATGTAAAGCCGTGGATCCCACGTTGCTACCAAATGTAGCATGTAAAAGATCCCTCGCTATTGCTGGAACTCCTTAGTCTCGGCAAAATTCTAAGTAGGCCTTTGATCATGTGATCAAAGCAGTCGGTGTCTAAAGTACCTGGTACTCCGCATGCTTAGACCTTGTCCATTACAAACAAACAAACAAATATACTTATCTAAGTCCAGATATCATCTGGAATTATAAGGTGCAGCAACACTATTAGCACGAGTAGAAGGTATTATTTTTTCCCATTTGAACTAAACTGATCATAATTCAACCGGATCACAACGTCGACTAGACCATACATGAGAGATGACTAAGCACAAAAAACAGTCAACGTTACCGTTAGGTTTGCCCAGGCACACAAACATACAACAATTAGCGCAACACCATTCAAAATACACAGTGGTATTCAGGTACCACCTTCCGCCATGTACGTTGTATTATTTTTGCCGCCACATAAGGGTTAATATCAAAACATTGTTACCATTTGTTTCATAGATCGTGCAAGACTTATTATGGTGAAGTACTAAATTTTCGATACATAGCTTATTATTGTTGTTGTGTAAGGAACAGTTGTCATTCAACACATTTTAGTGTGACGTTTTAACACTTTGGTCTAATGCTGCAATAATTTTTTAAAACAAAGAAAATTAACTCTCCAACATTTATCATAGGTAAATTTCAAATGGTGTAAGCTTAAAAATGCAAAAAAATGAAAGGCGATGTGACAGCAGTAAGTCGTAGATAGAGGGATTATGGTTGAATATTCATTCGTTAATTTTTAGTACAAACGAATAATATTGAACGACAACACAGTAAGTAAAGTGAACGGCCAATTAATTATTAAATATTTTTATAGTAAGCCAAATCACATGTCAATCTGAACGATAATTCCTGAAAAATATACTTCACTTTCATAAACATCCTGTACAGTAGTAATATTATGTTAAAATATTTTAAATTTTAAGACCACCTTGACGGAATTATTTATTTCTCCGCCATTCCCGGTCGACTTTTTTCTATCGTCTCTGTAGGCCAAAGTGGGGAAACTTGAAGCTAAGCCTACATATCGACATGCGCTCTTCAATCAAGGCTTAACATCCCCCGGATCAAGTTCAAGTTCAGGATATGTGTTTAATGAAAGCTAAAGCTAGAAGAACGTGTTGTTGGCCTGGGGCGGAAATGTGACGCGAAGAAAGTCATAATCGTGAGAAGAAGTCGCTGTCGCTAATCAAGGGTGTTATCCTATTACGGTCAAAACCAGATAATAAATTTGACTTCTCTCGTATGTTTAAAGTAACGGGGTGTTGTGTCTTTTTGCCGAAGTGTGTATATTTCGCCGACCCCCGTTCCACTCTGTGGATATAAAGTCGAAGCCGTGATAGAGCTATTAACAAATTGATTATCTGACAAATACAATGTGAACAGTTTTATTAAGGGCTGTTCACTTCCCTTCCAGTGCTAGCAGAGATAATCGACAGTCAGGGACGACCCATTGCCCTCCAATGTTCTGCGAGATGCTGTCTAGCAGATGTTAGAATTATTTTGAAGTGAATCTGTTTATTGACATTGCGTTTTCAAACTACAACTAAAAACTACAAAGTCAACCGCGTTCAGAACCCAAGTTTTGAATGCTATCGTGTTGGTTTAACTAAGTTAAGAGGCTGTTTTTTATTGAATAAAATTCAAACCGGCACTTGCTGTTGGCAGTACTGGTTTTCTAGATTCTACTTACAGTCTAGTCACGTAGGGAATTGCTACTTTAAATTATGCCTGTAAATTTTGAACTGCTGGATCCATTGAGCCGGTACTAGCAGCAATATGTTTGTTTAACTTATCAGCGTGTGTTCTATTGCGCAGTTTCTTTTGCAATGTAAGACAGTTTCCAGGCTGAAGTTAGAGTAATTGAACTCCGGTTTATCGGGTACTACAAAGAACGTGTATGTCAAAGGTAAGTTTCTGACTGGGAAAAAAATTTGAACATCCTCTGTACGACCAGTTTGAAAAGTTTGTTTTTGCATGAGCTTAGGCTACGTAACACCCTTGGATATTGATTACGAGTTATCAAAAACACCCACAATCCTATCGCTAATGACATCACCCGTTTATCAACTGTAGTCAGCTGGAGCGCATTTTTTGTAGAGTTAAATTAGTTTTGGTTATCACCATATAAGCATTATAGTACGAGATTTATCCGCGTGATTTATACGTTCGTCTGTTATTTTATCGAAATGCAATTTTAATGTAAAATTAGATATAGGGTTTTACATCGTGGGCGGTGTGCTTAGCAAAATCTAGCCGCAAATGCCTATAATTCGAGATTTTTAAATAATATTTTAAACAAGTTAGTTCATTTGTTCCCGAAGTAAATAAAGTGCTATCTAAAAGTGGGTGATCTAAGTAAATTATCGATATTTAACAATTCGATATTCATCGATGTCTCGATATTTTTGGGATAGTTGTCGATTTGACGACTGTGGGAGATCTATAAATAGATTATTTATATATTGAATATTAATATATTGAATATAAATATACTGAATATCCCAGTTTCTCATGTATGCGACCTTCAATCTTTGTCTGCAGGTAAAACGAATTATAAAATTTTCTTAGCCTTTGTACTAAGAAAATACAAAAATACAATTGGCTAAGTGGTTAATGTTTTCAGTACACCAAATGCTTATTTAGACATTAATCTAGGAGTACATAGTATGTTGCAATGCTAGGATAATTATGGTGCTCTACAAAGCTGGAACTCGCAACAGTAAAACTACTAACTTCCGGGCAAGGAAGTAAAACCGCAGACCCAGCTTCAATGCAACATTTCGCACGTTACAGATCCCTTTCTGGGGTTGGGACGGCTCTACTCAAACAAAACTCCGGTAGGGTGGGCATCGTAATGACTGGAGCTATCGCAATGCAGAGGTACTTTGATATAAAAACGATCCAGCCAACTCCAGTTGCACTTTTCGAAGAACACTTTGTGAAATTGAACAGGACACATTTTTGCTATACAGCTGCAGAAAGTTTTGCATTTACATAACGTTTCAATTTGTTGGAAAATGGCAAAAGATTCAATAAAAAGCTTCTTAAAATATTAAAATTTCAATTAAACTGAGGTAAAACTGCATATTTAAAATCATTTGGCAATTGCGAACTTTTTCATAAAGTTGTGTTTGTTGCCATTAACAGGGAGCAAAGTTGTGCTTAATTTTTCAGGCAGCAAACAGAATTCAGCGACAAATGGTCTAACCGCAGGAAGTAAATGGAAAACAAGCGCTCTAGAATTCGGAACTTTAAAGTGAAATTAATTGCCACTTATAAGTTGGCAGGAACTTATTGTATATTTTGTTGTGACGCACAATTTGGGGGCGCTGCACGGTACACTATTAACACAGTAGCTTCTAAGAAATTAGAACATCTCGAAATGTGTATGAATGGTTTAACTTTCTTGTTAGTCTCTCAGTTTGTCGCTCAAAAGGCTCAGACAATTGCGTAAGGAATGGAACGCTGAAAACAAATACGTGTGTTGAAGAAATTGTGCATGCAACAAGCGTAACGATTTATGTTTCAATGGCTTAGCACAGCAGAAAATATTTGGTACGTTTAACAAAACTTCCGTAAACAGAATTGTGTAGAACACTGAAAATACAATAGGTGTTAAAATAATTTTTCAAATAATTTTTTTTAACAATTGGTGGAGGTGCTGCCTATTAATTTATTTGAGTAGAACCTAAATTAACTTAAACAACCCATATTCAATATTTACTTATTTATTTATTTTATAGTCAATGTAAAGTGTGAAGGTTGCTATAGAATTTAATACAAATTTGGATTAAATATCAAATCAACCAAACCAGGTTGGAAAAAACTAATGGACGAAAAAAGCGTTTGAATATCTGGTAAAGTTGAAAAAATTATTACTGACAGGATAATAATATACTATACACACTATACACAGGTTGGCCCACGCAATCTGAAACCCCTTACGTTTTGTGACAGTAACCCAACGCACACATAAAAAGACAACATAGTTACTTAATATTTATCTAAAACCAATATTCACCAGCACCGTTAATACTAAAACTTTGATGCCCATTTAATAAAGCATTTCTACGGCATTCCCCATAGATAAAAGTAATAAGAGCTTTTTTATGCTTGTTAATATCACTTAAATTTCAGCTGTCAGCTTGTGTCATAGAGCTGCGACAACTCTGATCAATATGTTATTTAGATGAATATCGGTATCGGTCTTGCTAGAATGTCTGTATGTTGGGTTGCAGTCGGAAGTAATAAGGGGATCCAAGTTCTATAGCATATAAATTTCTTTAACTATCACACTGCTATTAAGAATGCTGGCCAGATGGCATAACATACTTTTTATGCGTTTGGATGTTTAAAAATTTCGTTACATCATGTTTTAGAAAAATTTTACCATTATTTATGTAATCTACGGAAAAATTTTATAATATAAACATTTATCGAGAGCACGGTGAGAAAAGTTCCGCTATAGTTTTCTACTAATCATTACTGTCCAATTTTAAAATAAAAAAACAACAAAAATCTCTTGTATTTTGTATATAAGTGAGAACTATTTATTTTTAAAATTGCTACTTTTGCTAAATTAGAAGAAAAGATCTGTTCAAAACTTCCCTCGCAAGTAGACGATGACACTAAACAATCTTAAAAATCAAAGGAAACCAGAGGTAAAAAATCTGAACTATCCTAATAATACTAAAACAATAAAGAGAAATACTTGGTAATGCAAATTAGATCAATTTTTAAATAAAAAAACATTACCGGAGGTGGTATTCGAACTTCAGCACCTGCAAATGCGGTTTCAACGCTCGACCATTTGTCGCACGAGACGTCTTACGGATCTCTGCGATGCAGCTGCATTAAATACAACGCACTTATTCGTTGCCACTTTTTGTCTCTTACAACATTTATCCTGTATTTGTTCGCTTCCACTTTCGTCAAGGGTAAAGCCTGAGCTATGTGCAAATGATTGCTTGTAGCTATTTCTCACTTAAACATGTATATGTTGGGTCCAAAATATGTCCTTTTTTGTGAAGGATAAAAACCTGATCTATGTACAAAGTATTACTTTCATTTAAGTAATAGTTCATGAGTTAAAGTAAAATTAGGCGGTACTGTATATATTTTACCGAAAATTTTCTCAGTTTCCTGATAGAAAGGCATATAATCCGCTTAGAAAATATCGTCTTCTTCCTATAAATAGTTGTTGAGTTTTACCGGCAACAGACAGATAGACCGACAGACGGAATTGAGAAAACCTGTTTTTCGTCAACTAGGGACCCTGAAAGGTAAAAAATCTCGGAAGGTTATATTAACTTCATTTGTGTTTTAGACGGGGGAAGTAAAAATAGGTCGATAGAACTTGAATTAACAGAAATAGAAGAAACCATAGGACAAGAGAAAATGAAAGAAGGAAGGCGCATAGGTAAAACAAATATTTTAGAAATGACATATGCAGAGGCAAAGAGGAAACGACTATTATAAAAAACGTACTTAACCGCGTGGTGGAGAAAATTTACTAAATATTGACAGCGAAGAGATCGAAGAGGTGCAAAAAAATTAAAGGAGTTCACACACATATAGGAACAACAAGCACATATGTAAAGAAGCGAAAAAGAACTACCAGGACCGAAACCCACACATGGTTAAATTAGAAGCACTATTGAGAAAAGAAATAAAATAGCAGGTGATGATATTCGAGAAAAATTACTGCAACCAAGTAGCAGGAACCTATGGGAAAGGATACGCAACAATTGAAGAACAAAAAAATGCGTCATACACGAAGCACTATGTTTTAACTATAGAGGAGTTTGCCTATTCAGTACAACATACAAATCTCTACAACAAGTGCTATTAGCGCGACTGAAGCCATACATAAAGAACAGACTAAGAAATTATCAAGCGGGTTTCACGAATTCCATTACGGACCAGATATTGAGTATACAACAACTAGCAAGAAAATTAAGGGAATATAGACTGACATACATAGTATCTTGGTGGATTATGACAATCCTTGTAATAGCGTAAAACATAGGCAGTAAAACGACATTTATCATGAAAACTAAGAAATATTACTATAATGACTATTTAAAAAACAAAATATAAAATAAGATTAAGCGAAATAACGCACCCCATTGATAACTGCAACGTTGGATTATAACAGGATGCACCGTCACCAATATTCTTTATCATGCATAACAGATTTTGAGGTATGTAGATACAATAGCCATAATTAGCGGGAGGGGAGAGATACTACAACTGAAACATATACAAGATTAAAAGCATGTCAGCAGAAATAGGACTAAAAGTGTAAAATCAAACAACAAAGTACCTAAGAATATTAAAACAAACAGATAATGTAACTAGTGTCAAAACGACGAAAGACATAAAATCCAGAACATTGTGGGTAGAACAAGTGATAAAGTACTAAAAAACATAACTCTATGTGTATTTAATAGCTAACCAACGATATTAGTAAGATGAAGGCTGTAAATAAGATGAACCAACCCCTAGACGGATGGTAAAGGTTTAGAGAGAAAGAGATAAATCGTTCTTGGACTATATGACAAGGGCAAGAAAGAGGTTATTCACAAGATTAGATGAAAATGTGTTCAGAGATCTCCAGAAACATAGCGTATAACACTGGAGAATAGCTGCCAAAGATCGAGCAAAATGGAGGGAAATTGTTGAGTCGGTGTAGACCCTGGACGAGTGGTAAAGGCTTAGAGAGAAAGAGAGAAATAGTTCTTGGACTATATGACAAGAGCAAGAGGGACGTTATTCACAAGATCAGATGAAAATGTGTTCAGAGATCTCCATAAATATAGAATACAACACTGGAGAAAAGATCCCAAAGCTCGAGCAAAATGGAGAAAATTGTTGATTCGGGAAGGCTTAAGACGGGTGGTACAAGCGTACAGAGAAAGAGAAAGATAGCGTTTCAACTATATTTTAGGGTCACACCTGCCCATATAGAGGACAGGATAAGTGATAAGAGAGTCAAAAACACAACTCTATGTGTGTTTAATAGCCAACCAATAATAAGAACAAGAGGAAGGCTATAAGCAAGATGCACCGACAATGTGTTCAGAGATCTCTATAGATTTACAGTACAACACTAAAGAAAAGACCCCAAAAATCGAGCAAAATGGAAGAAAATTGTTGGGTTGATGAAGACCCTAGACGGTTAATACGTAAAAGCCGACAAGGCAAGAGAGCGATAGTTCTTGAACTATATTTTAAAGTCGCGCATGCGAATACAGTGGATAGTACAAGTGATAAGAATGACAAGCAAAAACACAACTCTGTGTGTATTTAACAGTCAATTAACAACAAGAGTAAGATATTCCGACAATGTACTCAGAGATTTCCAAAAGCTTAGCGTACAAGTACTAAAGTTGAAAAAAAATTGAAGCCAATAGCTGAGTCGGTGAAGATCTTAGACGGGTCATAAAAGCGGACAAGGAGGGATAGCTCTTGGACTCTATTTTAGGGTCACGCATGCGAATACAAACGATAAGACTGCCACCCAACAACTGAGTTCCATGTGTATCTAATAGCCAAAAACAAGAGCAAGAGCGGGCTATAAACAATATGCGCTAAAAATGTGTTCAGGGGCTATCCATAAACTTAGAGTACAACACTGGGAGAAAGTTGCCAAATATCGAGAAAAATTTAAGAAAATTGTTGAGTTGGTGAAGACTCTGGACGGATGGTAAAGGCTTAGAGATAAAGTGAAAGATAGCTGCTGGATTATATTTTAGGGTCACACATACGCATATAGTGGATAGGAAAAATGCTCAAACATTCAATTGCACAACCCTATAGTATTTAATAGCCAACTAGCAACAGGAGCAAGAGGGAAGCCATGCAAGAGATGGGTCTAAAATGTATTCGAAGGTCTCCAAAAGCTTAGCGCACAATACTGCAGAAGAGATACTAAAGATAGAGCAAAATGGGAGAAGATCCTTGAGTAGGTGATGAATGTCGAAAAATAGTAAAAGTGATGTAAATACTATGCAACTACTGGCTCCAGATATATTTAGTAGCTAACCAGCAACAAGAGCAAGAGGGAGACTATGCACAAGATGAGACGACAATGTGTTCAGAGATTCCCAGAAACATGGCGTATAACACGGGAGAATAGCTGCCAAAGATCGAGCAAAATGGAGGAAAATTGTTGAGTCGGTGAAGACCCTAGACAGGTGGTAAAGGCTTAGAGAGAAGGAGAGAAATAGTTTTTGGTCTATATGACAAGAGCAAGAGGAAGGTTACTCACAAGAGTAGATAAAAATGTGTTCAGAGATCTCCAGGAACATAGCTTACGACATTGGAGAGGGGATGCCAAAAATCGAGAAAAACCGAGGGAAATTGTTGGGTCGGTGAAGACCCTAGACGGGTGGTAAAGGTTTAGAGAGAAAGAGAGAAATCGTTCTTGGACTATATGACAAGAGCAAGAGAGAGGTTATTCACAAGATTAGATGAAAATGTGTTCAGGGATCTCTAGAAACATAGCGTATAACACTGGAGAATAGCTGCCAAAGATCGAGCAAAAGGAGGAAAATTGTTGAGTCGGTGAAGACCCTAGACGAGTGGTAAAGGCTTAGAGAGAAGAAGAGAAATAGTTTTTGGACTGTATGACAAGAGCAAGAGGGAGGTTACTCACAAGATCAGATGAAAATGTGTTCAGAGATCTCCAGAAACATAGCGCACAACATTGGAGAAAAGTTGCCAAAGATCGAGCAAAATGGAGGGAAATTGTTGAGTCGATAAAGACCCTAGAAGGGAAGGAGTAAAGACTTAGAGGGAAAGAGAGAAATAGCTGTTAGACTATATGACAACAGCAAGAGGGAGGTCACGCACAAGATGAGATGATAATGTGTTCAGAGATCTCCAGAAACATAGCGTATTACTCCGGAGAAAAGATGCCAAAGATCGAGATAAATCGAGGAAAATTGTTGAGTCGGTGAAGACCCTAGATGAGTAGTAAAGGCTTAAAGGGAAGGAGAGAAATGGCTTCTGGACCATATGTTAAGGTTGCTCATGCGAATGCTGTGGATGAGACAAATAATAAGAACGCCACCCAATGACTTGGCTCCATGTGTATTTAATAGTCAACCAACCAGCAAAGAGAGTAAGAGGGAAGTCAAGCACAAGATGGGACGGCAATGTTGAGAAATCTCTAGAAACTTAAGAAATAATACTGGACAACAGAAGCTAAAGGTGTAGTAAAATGAAAGAAAATTGTTGAGTAGGTGAAGATTCTAGTAGGGTGGTAAAAGCCAAGAAAAAAACAAAGAGGGTCACCCTTCCCGAAGGGCTTGCGACTGAAAAATCGTCTTTTTCTCCAAGAACTTTCCGATCTCCAAGAATAGTATATTGTATGTTAAGAGCTGTAAGTGCATTCTTGCCGCTTGCGCATGAATAGCAATCATATAAAAGCGGCAAGAGCATTTTATCTCAAAATATACATACCATTCGACGACTGAGCATATAATTGAGACGAAAATAATCATATTTAATTTTATTAAAATTACTCGAGTAGTATCTGACATGTGATGCGATTATTTTAACAAATAACGGACGTTGCCAAGGAAACGTCCTGACATGTGTTTGGGGGAGTCCCCATTGCAGCGTATCGGGGAATGCGTGCTTGAGCAAGAATTTAAATAGGGCGTAAGAACCTTTACGCCTGCAATGTGGCAGCGGCATAGGTCGCATGTGGGTGTGTAAGTGAGCTGCTTTGCGTATTTGTAGGCGTATGCGATTAGGTAATAATGCGTTCCAATAATTAATTACAATGGGATAACTTGCGACAATGCGAGCGCGGCTACGCGTACCCTAAGTGAGTTTATATGATGGAGGTCAGAGGTTCTTGCTCGTACTGGTCGATTACATGATAATCCAAGGTATGGATCTCGTGAAAGCATGATGATTCCGCCTAGCGATCCGCGGGAGCATGATAAGTTCCGCAGTAATAATGCAAGCCCGCGGGAATATGATGGTTGCGCAATGGGCAGTAGCTTACTTTACTGTGAAAGACCAGTAGCTTCCTGGTTTTTACGAACTCTTTACGGGTTGTAACAATAGTTCAAATGGATTACTATTGGCCAGTACTAGCGAAAGGTACCGACAGCTATCCTAACCAGCGAAGGCAGCAATGAAGTGCAAAGGGTTGATGCTGACCGATGCAAGGTCAAGTATTGTAATGTTGCTGTCTGAAGTACGAAGGGGCCAGGGGGCCGGCTAGCCCCGGTGAGTACAATTATTATTATTATTATTAACACACAAAAACGCGTCTAACACAATATCACCTCAAAGGATGGCTTGTACCCGTGTGGATTATCATTAAATCTTCTTATTCTGGGGCCAGGAATTGATAGTTAGGTTTAGTCCATATGTAGTTTTAACACTCTGTATAAGATAACAAAATGAATTTTACAAATGTAGTATGAGTTGCACATATTAACTTTTTAAATTAAATACAATGTATATTAAACCGCTTTCACGCTTCTTTTGACCAGATTAATTAAGTAAATACCTTAAAAAAATGTTTGTTTTTGTTTGCATAAAATATTTTCGAGGCAGGATTTAAATAGAAATTACAAAATCGATGCCACAGACGCAACGATTGAAGCAAACCGAGAATTAATACAAAACCTTAAAATGTCGGCCGAGTTGGTAAAAGTAAAAAGTTCCGAACCCTTTTTGCGCTAAAAAATCTTAATTCGGGGTTTGCAATTACCCACCAACAAGGATGATGTCCAAATGTTTTGCACATTTGCGTTTCTGGGCCGCACATTAAAAAGCACTCAAAGCTCGTGCTTTTTTTGCGGTAAGCCGCAGATTTGGGAGCAAATCTCACCTTTAGCGGAGCCGGCCTCCATCCGAACCGATCCCCATTCCCACGCCATGACTCTCGGCCTGGGGTCAGCGCAAACGACCACCCTTAAGTCTGCGTTTTCACCTTTTTCCACCCTAATTTCTGGCTTTATCGAATGCCGCAGGACCTGGGGGGCTCCTGAAACAAAACTGAGCGTTAGAATGTCGTTTCTTAACCTTTCCAGAGTGCGACCAAAATTTGATCACAATTGGATTCATCATTTAAGTTTTATAATTACAATACCTGAAAGTCTATACGTTTATTTAGTAGCACAATGAAATATTATTTATAATGGTTTGTGTCGTAAGGTTCGCTTTACTCTTCTTGGTGTTACACAAAACACATTTAAAGTTTTATTATCGTTTGTTGAGCGATAACTTAGGTTGCTATTCATGAGTCAGAAATAATCTGACTAATAGAACATTCGATATCCGGTAGCAGATTGTATGTACAACGGTAAGTTTTTCTATAAACAAATAGAATATATAGAACATTGCGAATAAAGACGGATTGCGACCCACAGCCAAGTTGAAATATAAGTGTTAATCGGTGGACAAACAATTATATGAATAACGTTTAGTAATAAGTTAGTTCTGTGTCTGGGTTCGTTAATGTCCGTATAGATAATTAGTGTAATATTTACTTCAAGTCGTAAAATACATTTAACTAAATATATTAAACTCAGATTATTGTTTATATAGCACTGGATACGAAATAGACAACATTTATTTATATCAGAAGATCAGCATTCTAATTATTTACATCAAAATATAAATTAAATAGGAATCCAATTAAACTTTTTTAATCAGTTAACCATACTGAAAAATGCATATTAATGTCATAAGGTGCAGCAACTTTGATCAATATATCTTTTATATAAAAATTGAGTATTTGTATTCCTATGATGTGTGTACGTTCAATTGCGGTTCGAAGTAGTAAAAGGCTCCGACTATGACCGACTCTTGAAACGGGCCTTTGTATCCCTTGCCTATAGTGCTTATTCTTATACTTAAAAGATATAGCCAATTTGTATTCTCGACGTTCCATTATTGTAAAATAGGTTTAACCAGTGAATTTAACATAATCAAATGCTCTTGCACAGTGCATGCACTGTGAGGTTGCTTTCGCAGAGATAAAAGCAAGTCCACATTTCATTCGAATTTTAATCGCAGGCCAGCTGTAGCTGAAAGCGCCCGTATTTACGAGGGCATTGTGCAAGCTTGCCTTAGGTGAAGTAAATAGAAGCGAAAAGGATCCTGTAGTAAATAATTACTGCACACCTGTAAAAGTGCTTGCATTTTTACCACGTGAGCATACTAAAGTGCGAAGTGTTAAGTGTTTACGAGGCGTCAACTTTGAAGACCCAACTTCAGCAGTCCTTAAGCGGCGTGCCAGCCATCGGAAGTTTCCAGCATTACGTCATTCGGGGTTTGGGTGACGCAATCCAATGCGGCCTCGAAAATCGAAAGGTGATCTAATATCTACAGAAAATGTGGGTAATAAAGCGATAAGTGTCATAAGCTGCGTGAGAATCGCGCGTGTCCGAGATGCTCTTTGAATTGATGCAAGCCTTCGATTTGCGTAATTCCGGGAATTACTTCTTGGACTCGTTCAATTCGCACTTCGAAACATAAATTGTATAATGTCATATAACCACGTTGTTTACCAAAAGGAATTTACACTTGATGAGAGAAGGATTTTGATAAAATGTGACTGGAGTAGCCAAGCCTAACTACCTTTTAGACAATTTTAGCCTGTGTCGGGTCACAAGTGAATACATCTCAGAGTTTAGAAGTATATTAAAAATATTAAATAAATACAGTATTTACATACAATTGTATGTGTGCCATGTTGCTATTGTTTTGAACTCAAAACCTAGTATTGGTATAGGCACAATGACATGACGTTCGCATAATAATGCTTTGCTGGTTAACAATCTGCCTTAGTGATGGTATTCGAAATGCGGCAGTTTGCATAAAACTTCATTATCGTAACGTAACTCGACCCACTAAGCCGACGCTAGCTTAGTGTTGTAAACAAATATTGTAATCGGTACATGCCCTGATCCAGTTATTACCGTCTAGTTGTGCGTCCGTACTATCTCCCTTAATTCCACTAAATTGTCTTGTGCCATGACCAAACATTAGTTTGAACAGAGCGTAAGGAGTGCGCGTAACTGCTCGAATTGTGCGGGTTTAATGCATGGTTACATTCAACCAGGGGTGTAAGGGCTCCTTGCGATTTTAATGACAGCGTTCTTTAAAGGCATGTTCCATTTTGATATTGTTTCATAAATAGTTCAACATACATGTGAGTAGCCTTAAGCTATAGCCCTCGTAGGTCGTTTAAGTACTTAATCCAATTGTCTTTGATTTTATTCGCATTTTAGTGTTTTCATATGTGTTTTGAGGTCTTTAGATTTGTGTAAGCTATTTGGTTTTCCTTGTGTACATTGTTTGAAGTCAGTTTTAGTCCTACACCACATAGGGGCGACTAACTAGCTATCCGGATGTCGGCCTGCTAATTTGAAAACTCCCGACAGTAAAAAAAAGCCCAAAGGGCTGACTTGCGCATTTCAGCAAAAGGCAGTCGTGGAACCTAAATCTAATCTAACCGGACAAACAGAGCAAGTAATTATTCAAATATTAAATGCTACGAGATGCCTTACCCAAATTTAAAGTTACTACGTGAGGGCTTAACAAAGGCTTCATTTCATCGTACACATTATTAGATGTTTTTTTTAGATAGTCAAGTTAAGTAGCAGGTATCCTACTGTATAAATCGCATTTATTACACCAATAAGATATATAGGCCACTACCGTGATATATAAAAAAAAACAAGAGATTAAAAATTCTGTACACCGAAAGCGATTTTTTGTTCAAAAATAAGAAAAAAAAACTCTTATAAATCCTAGATTAACGAGTAAGCAATTTAAGAACGTTTGCCTTTTTTACTTCCTTTTACTACTACAAAGGAAGTATTGGATTCACGCCAAAAATTCGAAATTGAGTTTTCAACAGATCTTCACGTTTTAGAGTCCCCTGATCCCAAAAAACATATTTTTTTTCATTGGTCTGTCTGTGTGTCTGTCTGTCTGTGTGTCTGTCTGTCTGTGAACAGAATATCTCAAAAACGAAAAGAGGTATGGCATTGAAACTTCATATATAAGTTTTGTGTACTATGTAGATGAGACAGCAAGCTTTTGAAGAAAAGCGGATAACCGGAAGTAGGTGTTTACTCTTGTGATTTTTCAGTTTTTTTCGATTTTTTCAAAAACGGCTCTAACGATTTTTTTTAAACTTTACATTTTTCTTACATTTTTAATGTGTATTGATGTGAAATAGGTGATTTTCCAGTTGAATACTTCTAAAGTGGGTTTCTTTTGTTTTTTTTTCTATTTTTTTTATTAACTCCTATTTTAAATAAAACACCCGGTATATTATTACATTTTTCAATTCACCTTAAAATTCTAGAGAAAATTTGTCTCTTCAACTAACACTCGATTTTGTACCGTTTTTGTAGAATTTGTAATTTTTGAAAATTTTTAACAAATGGTTAAAAATTAAAAATGAAATTTTTGACTAATTATAAGATCACTGTAAAAGGAAGTTGTGTGAGTGTATCACACCAGATTTTTTATTTGTGTAATTGTACGTAGAATCTCGTTTATCGGTGCTTTTAAAGAAAATCCTTTATGAGTGTACATACAAGTATACTACATATTATATATTGTTCTGATAAAGACGGCTGGGCTATTGTGTTGTCTCTTTTACATTATTATTAATTTATTAATGACTTTATCTTATGGGTTGGGTTGCTACGGCCATCTCATAGTCACCTAACCTCACATTGATAACGCAGAAACGAATCCGACTAGGCTTAAATTTAAACAATTACGTCTGCTGTTACGTATCAATGCGTTGCCTAGGTGATATAACGTAAGTACACAACGCTACCAAAACAAATCACGCACAAAGGACGCTACCGAAAAAATGACTAAATTTCTTTTAGAATAATGTAACCGGATATTTAGGCTTTTATTGGGGCACCAGCAAACCCCTCGAAGACTGGTCCCCCTTATTATCGAAAAGCCTGCCTTGCAAGCCTCCTGATGACTTGCCAATGTGCTGCTCGTCGTCTGATCGCTGCTCCTGGTTCCAGTCACACCTCCCGTGGCCACAGCTAGGGCTCGGTTGCGATGCACTATAGTTGATGGCTGCCCTGGGCTTTAAAACCACCGCTTCTTATTGGACCACGAACAAATCACCACTAAAAACATCCCAAAACCAGATGCACAGCTCAACAATATTTATGATCTGCACAAGGAATGAATGCAAAACCTGTGCAGCCTATCCAAGAATGCTACGCTAATATAAAAACACTACGCAATTGTAAAAATTGGTATTTATTATAACTGTTACTTTACTTTTTGTGGGAAGCCAAAACACCAGCTTGGCTTCTGGCTTCCCATTATTTTTTTGTTATTCTTATTTTTGAAAGCATACTATGATTACATCTTTTTTTATAATAGTATGTTAGCTTAAATTACGTTTATTGCAATATATATTATGTTCAACGTAAACGATAATAATTATGATTGAATTTCATGACTATTAATAAACGTTACACAATTCATATAGTGACATTGACGTAAAAAACGTGTATTTGTAATGTGAATATTGTCTGATATTACTGCTAGTCGTAATATCAAGCATCCCACATATATACTAGCTGTCACTGCTTGTAAAAGTCGGCTATGGTAACGAGATAGGGTTTCAAGGTTCCGCAAAACAATTGCGCTAGTTAAATCACTCCCTACATAAATTACTGACATGCGATACAAGCCGGGAGCGTGTATGTGCGGTTAGATCAAATTATGGCATGTCAGAACTGCTCTAATATGTATGAAATCGCAGAATGCAGCGCACGTTTGCCACATAGCTGCAACCCGGAAAACTAATACAAATTTGTTGGCATTCTATTACTTATGCCTAATAAAATAAACAGCCGAACTGCTGGGAACTTCGCAGACGCCGCAACTAGCGAATTACTAAATGAATTTATTTACACACTATTTCCATGCTTAATCGCGAATACACCTCCGGTGCGGGGATTGCCGCCGCTGATATTTAAATGATAATTATTGCCGCTCAGGCAGATGAAATTTCCGCGGAATTAATTGGGATTCAAGCCCGTAGTTAGCTGAAAACTAAATTGCAGCCATTATTTTTTTGCCTAGTCTCATGCAACCTTAAAACTCTATACAGAAATAGAATGGTAATTTTTAAGCTGAAGAAATTTTCCGAATACAGAATATAATATTTTCAGGAAATCTGTAAGAAGTACTATAACGTTTAGAGTCTTTGGGGCGTCTTATCTTATATAATTACGCTTAAATATACTTGGGGATTAAACGCACATGTTGTTTTATGAGCAAAATATAATAAACTATTTATAAATATGTTTTGATTGTCGCCTTAACAACATAAAACAAGTGACAATCGCTACATTCCTCGTAATCGTAGTGGCTTATACCAGTTATTGTAAGAGAAGCTTTAGCTCCTATTAATATTTTGTATACTTCAAAAAGACAAAGATGCATCATACGCAATACCTGTTGAACAACAAAACCTCAGTTCTCCGTTCTGACGTAAGCAGAAGACCACCGAATCGGCCAATGGGAGCCCCTTATCTCGAGGCTCGAGAAAGAGTAAAGGTAAAGTAAATTCAATCATTGACCAATTTCGCTATCTTGTACTGCTGAAGTCTTGGTTTTTAAGCGCGTAGTTTTTGACAAAATTACGTTTATCGTGTTATAGTGTAAGGCAGATTAATTTAAAATGTTATGAAGACATACCTGAAATAGATGAAGAGGAAATAAAAGCTGCACTGGAGGGATATAATATAACTAAAATAAACGACAGAAGAGATAAGGTATTAACATTATCCGAGCTACTATTCAATAAACGTCTCTAGAAAGGGGCGATATTTAAAGGTTGGCAACAGTTTTGATAAATAAAAAACGCGGCAGACGTAACCTTTCCAACAATAAATCTATAATCCTGTTTTCACATTTATTCTTCAAAATGAATAATAAATTAGAATGACAACAACCTCGATAAAGACAAAGGTTTCGGCACATCTCGGCCATCGACTAACTATTAAAATTCTTGTAAAGGAGATCACAGAATACCATTTGTCAATATATCTGTACGTCATACATTATGAAAAAGCCATAATTCAACTTTACCTCACAATATTTATAAGACGCCAATTCCTTTCCTCGTATTTGGTTTCTAGTAGTCCCCAGCTGAACGACATGTGAAATGTATGCGTGTCTTTGGAATTGAGTAGTAGTTTAGGTGCGTATATTCTTGGCATCTCAATGGTTGAAGATGAAAGGTCTAATATGCACAATGTTAAAAGCTTTGGCATTCCGTACGATTAAAATTATTTAAAGCTCTCTTCTGCTGTTTATCATCTGACCATTGTGGTTGATCCCTACCAGTTACCCTAAATCCTGCAAGCAAATCTTCAGTTATCTTTCATGCTCGCACCGTCGAGCCTTCTCTCGCACTTATAACAGCGAATTCTTCCGGACTGGCCAAGGTGGGCATGCATGTTTAGCTGGTAAAGGTTCATGAAGTTGCTCGAAACCGAACCCAAGCCTGCATTCTCTTCTTGCTTCTTTTGCTTAGAATTTGTTCTTGTTTGGCTTGGCCTGTATTGTACCGCCGATGATATCCAGCTCTCCGCCCATCTCTTGGGGGGGGGGGGGGTCGTCCGGGGAATCTAGTTCCATTTGGTTTTTCATTTTTACACATTTTCCTAAGTCGGTGGTCATGCATCCTTTCTACATGGTTATTCCATTCTCTTTTCTTAGTTTTAGCTCACTTTACTACGTCCTAAATGTCACATTTTTTGCGTATTTCTTCAGTTCTGTTCCGATCTCACAATGTAATCCCTACCACTCTTCTGGGATTCTCATCTCTACACTTTGTTTTTGCTAGGTTTTCTTGGTTTCCGCATGGGTCTCAATCAAATAAGTGAGTATCGGTTGTACCGTTGTCTTGTAGATTTTTACCATGCTGTCTAAACCATCTATTATACCATACCGTATCATTCATGCCTGCATTTAGTTATTTTGCGCTTGGGTTACTTGATTTATGTATTTACGCCATATTGAGATTTCATATGTCATAAGTCCAAACGTTGAAAAATTGTAACGTAATTAAAAACGGCCAATAATCTTAAATTCTGTTTTTTATTGATGTATATATTTAGAGCGCCTTCTGCACATTAACAAATCTGTATGGGCCTGCCAACATTTCCTGGTCGTGGATTGCACATCGATACTGTATCGGTGCACACTCTGGTTGAATTTAATGTGTGTTTGTTATTACTGAGTTTATCGGCCTTAAATTCCCGATCCGTCGATACCTATTGTTTCTTTACTTATTCCAAGTCGTATAGAGGCTGAAAACCTTCGCTTTGCACACAGAAATAAAGCAACGCTAACGCCATGAAAATCGATATTCATGTATAACACTATAGGTAGTTAAAGTTATGTCGATTAGTTTTGGGGTAGTAGATATCAGTCATGTCTATTGCGTCTGCAATCTACTTAACTTTGACTACGAATAGTATTCAGCGGACTATTCAGTGAACGAAACCCATTTTAAAAATCAAAAAAGCTCAAAATTTAGTCACACAGGTTACAAAATTATTTCTGTAAACATCTCCAATACATATTTTCATTTGTTCCAAATAGTCACCTGAGTATGAGTACGATATTCGCTGCAATTTGGTACTAGATAATAATCATTACAATAAATTTTGGTTAGCTATGAAATGAAAAATCTGACGTTTCTAATGATCTACTTTTAACAGGTGACAGGTGAACTGAACAGTTGTTATTATATATGTAAGTATGATTGCATGACATCAAAAGTTAAATGGGCATCCTGAATGCTACAATTGCTACAAGTACATACTTAAAATGGATGACGTGGCTTGATCAGGCTGGTTCGGTGTTATTTTTGCAGTTTGGCGGTGTTATAGGTAATTTACGCAACTTGTACGTTAAAATATGAAGGCGTCGTAGGCAGCGTCCCTTTTAATGGTTGTACTAAAATTACGAAAGACAGTAGGTCTAGAAAACAATTTGAACGAATTAAAATCCTACTAACGACAAGGAAGGGCTGCAATGTCAGCTTATGATTCACGCAGCAGAAATAAAAGTCAGAAAAGAGGTTTGTGCCGCACATGTACAGATCATCATCATGAAACCATACTTGTTAAGGAGTAATTAGGGGTCGTTTCAAGTTATATGTATGTAAGCCAAAATACGAAAACAATAAAAGAAAATAAAAAATTCGATATAATTAGAAGAGTAAGCAAGGGTCACTTCAAATGTTGCCGATACCAAGAACGGTGTGGAGTTAATGTGGAGGAGAAAAGCTAAAGAGAGAGCAAAATAGGTCTTTCTTCAGTGATAGCTCAGTATTCAAGCGTTGACGGACCATATTCAGACATTCCTTTATTTACTTAGAATTATTCTTGGACCAATCATCTCCATTTTTAATTGCTTCATGGCTTATTGAAGTCCGAAGCATATTACACTTGCTCATAGTTTTACGATGACATCACATTGAACTCTAGAGAAGAATTCTAGATCATTATTCTCTCAGAGCTACATGTCCAAAAAACCGACGTCATTTAATTTTCCACGATAGTCGATGTATGTCTCATTATCTATATTTTCTCTAGTATCCACCTGATAAGTGATTTTTTAAAATGCTACTCCATACACACGTATGCATGACAGCGATTTTGCGTTTGTTCTGATTTCTAATAGTCTAGGTTCAGCTGAGTGCGAAAAATTAGGTCAACTAGAGCTTTAATCGAGTTTTTGTAAATGTATCAGTTTTACAGAATTTTCTAGTGACCGTCTTGTTCATTGCCGGTCTTCATGCTAGATATTAGTAAATCTCAACACGTAAAGTCAGGAACGACTTATTATGTTCGTTCGAAATACGAATGCCCCAGACACTAGTTTCATACTAATGCAAGGAGTATTTTGTGTTAAATTTCTTGCTGCTAAAGCTAGCCAAGAGGTGCTGGTCGGAATCCTGTAAACTAGCGTCAAGGAAGGGCGTAATTCGAATTTTTTCGTTTGAGTGCGATGTTATTTGTAGATTGGGAGCATTCTACGACCCTAGTGCCATTTTACTACTTTCCGCCGAATACATATAGACTTCCTACCATTAGTATTACTTGAAACTCTGTTCACGTGCCACTGGTGTATCGTCGAAATTAATTTTTGACCTCGTATTAGATTTCACAAATGCTCCACTGAACTCGGATGCATGGTTCCATCTCAACTACATTATTGTATTGGCAAAATCTTATAATCAATTGCTTTCAACCCATTTCTTTATTTTGCCGACCCTAAATCCATCGAGGTCGCTCAAAATCTTCGCTGGTCCAGCCGCCTTTAACCCAAAATGTTCGGTTGATTCTGGAGTTGAGTTGTTCTTGTACAGTCAGTTTTTACGTATGCCGTGCTACTGCGTAATTGCCTAAAACTACTGCACGTGTGTATTACCGCCCATTTTGAATAAAATAATTGTTTGAAATATATTCGTAATCGACTGTTTAACGGACCTGAATCTTTTGTATAAAACGCTATTTAGAATCGGTGGCTGACTTACCGGCAGACCATCAATACTACTTCATTGTCGTTTTGGTAGACATTTGATCTATTATTCTTGTGTTCATATTCATTTCACCCATTTCTCCGTTTTTGTACCCACTTTGTTATTCTTGGGTTTTGCATTGTTGTCTGATTTCCACTTGGGTATTCTCTCTAGTCTTATTTTACCAACAATAGATCTTAGCTTTTTATTTCTGTAGTATTTAAGAGTCGTTTCGTGTTCTGTATATCTGCTCCCGTTGCAGCCGCATAAGTTTTATAAATTTTTATCTTTAATTCAGTTGAGAAATGTTTGTTTCGCGATATTATATCCTTTAAATACACAGATAGCCTAGTCCCTTTGATTGTCTGTTGGTTTGTTTCGTCGTATAGCTCAGTGGTAAGCATTCTGGCTACTGACCTAAGGGTCGAGAGTTCGATACCCGATCCCGGTGGGGTTTTTAAGAATAAAAAAATGCGGATGAAAATCTCTACAGAATGCCATCATTCGGAAGTGATGTAAAGCCGTGGGTCACATATGTTACTACGATGTGTAGCATGTAAAAAATCCCTTGCTAAGGTTGGAACTCCTTAGTCTCGGCACAATTCTAAGTAGGACTACGGTACCTGGTACTCTGCAAGCCTAGAGCTTGTTCATGGGGTTGGCAAAAAAGGGCTATAAAGGCCTACTTGCTAGACATTAGTCTGCCCAAAAATACTACTACTACTACTACTAACCTCTACATGTTATTGTATAATATTACTATTTGCTTCTAGTTTGCATTTTCTTGGTTTTTACCTACTACTAAAACTTTAGTTTTGTCAGTGGAAACTTACATGTTGTACTTATCTGCAGTTTTAACGAAGTGATAAAGCAGGTGTTGAATGTTATCGTCATTATTGGCAATACTGCTTTTTTAAATCTGTATTGCGCCGTGACGTCATGTGTTACGTAGATTCTTTAAGAAGAGTTTACAACTATGGGCGACGGGAATTATATGCACCTTGGTGCGTTTCATACAAAGTTATTAGCCTTCATCCTGTTTGATTTCTTATAAAGCAAAATGTAGTACGCTTTTTCAGGAAAGCGAAAAACTTCTTTCTGGAGAAAATAGAGGCCAGGTAAGTGCGACTCCACACGTAGAGTGTACACACTTCCCGGCGCCGTGAGTAAGGTTTTGTATGGTAAAATCTTCTCAGTACATCGTCTCTTTTAGTTTCCGACCCCTCCCATCACGCCGGCTACTCAAGCAATCCTGTAAGCCTGTTAGAGGTCGTAATGGAAATTAATCCTAAAAAGAACTGCATAGTCTTTCATCGACCGATCAGCTGTAATTGGCGTTTATTAATAGAGAGTCCTATTTGATTAGTTGCATAGGTAAGTCGGGGTAACAGTTTCTATAGTTCGTCATTGGTTTAGTAAAGTTAATATTTCTATGCAGATATTGTCAACACAGGTTGCCTTATCTGGAAATATGTACCTGTATGTTCCTCATACTACTCATTTTAGTATTACAAGCAATTGTTTTTTACTTCGCTCCCTTTGCCCATTCTGAGACTTTCGTTGGTTTTTCGAATCTCTCTTACGTTGTGCGGGTGATTAGCCAAGGCTACGTAGGTTGGTGTCCAGTGACACTGGGTTTCCGCAGCCTCCTTTGCTATTATAGGATAGACCACGTGTGGTTAATATTTAAATGAGAGAAGCTTTAGCTTGCTCATTACTCCTTCAATCCTCAACGATGTAAAGCATTAATGAGAAAGCAGACAAATAAAACTCTTGTTTTCCGATATTTGGTATTGCAATAACTATAACCAGATATAAAGTTTTTCTTCTGTTCAAATTACAAGATTTTGTTTCAAAGGTTCGGCCACTTCTTATTTTACACGTCTTATATTTCCTTCATTATCCTGTATTGTCTAGAATCTTGGTTGTAAATTTCTTGTTAGCGGTTTTACTTTTCGGAAAAAAAATCTTCATCTAACGGTGGGCTGGTGTTTGCATGTTTCTCCATCTCCTTGTAGATATTATTAACATATATCTTTATAGCCCTGTTTAGTTGAGGTACAGTCATATATATTGCAATGAACACTTTTAAAGCCTCTAAAATTATGATAGCAATTAATAACATTTCAAGCATTTCAAATATTATTTTACAAAATATTCTATAAATATGCTAGCTTAATTTTTGCAAATTGCATGAACAGCATTGACTTTAAGTTTATATTTTGTAAATAACGGTATTAAAAATAGTAGTAGCCTTGATTGGAACGTGAAATGTAATCAGAGCAGGCTTAGAAATAATGAATAACAATGTAGGATAAATGTAAAAACAGAAGGAGGAAAGGAAGCCAAGCTGTGAGCTGTGTTAGTTTGGATTCCCCACAAAAAATCCATTTAAAAACGAACAAATACACATTTTTCCCAATTCCGTATTTTATAATTACTGCAGCGTCTTTTGGGTACTCTGTAGAGGGTTGCTTTGATTGGTTGCGCTCATACGGGAGTTTTAAAAAGTCTTGATTAGTACGGCAAGTGTTCCTGTGGCAGTTGTTGGAGGTGATTCGAAGTTTTCATAGTTCTGGAAACGGGTAAGAGGCAGTGACATTCGTGCTGAGCAGTGAGGAGCTCGAAGAACTGGGGCAAAGAAGGAATTGTAAGCAGTTTTGGAGTGGTGCAAGCTGCAGGCCGCATTCGAGAAGGCATCGACTTTGTGACAACAAGCCGACAGAGAGAAAGAGAATCCCTGTCCGTCGTGGAACTTGCTGTGGGGCGCCTGTTGTCCTATTTTGCCAAACAAGATCAAAAAGTTATCCTAAAAATAGAATTTGGTGACATCTTTAGTGGCGTCGATTTTTGCACATTTCCGGAAGTAGCGCATCGTGAGTGTTTTGTTATGGCGTCTATCTGGCGGTTTTTAAATTGTAGGTTTTCATACTAAGTTCAAAGACCAAAGCCTGTTTTTAATAAAACTACTGCTGGTTTCTTAAAACTGTTCCATATGCATGCGCCGTAGTTTCTTGTATGCTCAGAGTAGGCAACACGCACTACAGTTAAGGGATCGCTTTAGCGTCATGTATGTTTAAATACCTATTTAAATTTGTATATCATAATCATATCTGTACGATCCACTTAAATTCAGTACTATATAACATCATGTATAGAGCAGAGATGGTGGTTCCTCTAACGTGTACGTACAAACAATTTTATTAGTATTAGTTCCAAATACGGTGACATCAAAACAGCCAAAAGAATTTGTAGATTGATTCTGTCACAAAATTTTACTTAGTCATCATGCTACACTAGATTCGTTCTATTAAAATTCCTAATCCGCATTTAAACAATTCTGATTATTCCCATTGTTAACATCTTACGTATTGTTTGCTAAGCAAAGACAGTGGAAGGAAGCGCCTACCGACGAGCTTTCTCTGAAAATTTTGTAGAATCAAGAAACAATTCAAAATCACAGGCCGAGGTATGCTCGATGGCTGTTAAGCGGATTACTCGTTAAATCGACTTCACAGTTGAACTAAATTCTTGCGTAATCCGCATAATCTCACCGAATGCTGCTTTGAGCGAACCTGTTCCTCATCTGTCAAATTTTAATTCCCCTTATCGTTCTGTTGCTGCCGTTCATCGACTTCGGCTGTAATTGCGACATGTTTTGGATTCTGCATGTTGCCGGCATTGCTTTGGAGAAATGGGAGAATATTTAGCCCCGGATTGATTGCTACCTTTCAAAGGGGTGATTGTAGTTACGACGGTTTTCTTATTCAAAACACTAAATTATACCGTTTATGGGTCGTTCAGTTAGAATACTATCCTACTAAAAGCCTAAACCAAATATTATTAAAATAATAATTTTTAAACAAAAATTTGAACATACATCACCGCACGAAATATTTTAAGTCCAAAACTGATATTTTTTCGAATTTCTTTATTTATTTCGCTTATTTGCTAACGTTTTCCGATGTTGTGTTTTCACTCCTCTATTGCTTATTATTATTGAAAACTGGCTTGGTTCTTGTATCGGTAGTCAGCAGTGGAGGATAGCGACTTTCCTAAAGAATTTGCAAGAATGGCCCATTTTCGACCTCTGGGGGTAACTTACAAAGTAAGTTTATCTTTCACTTTAAATACTTTTTTATTATAACGCATGAAAGCCACAGTTTTAATCTAAAATAACCGGTGAATCGATTAATGGATTGAAACGACATGCAAACAACAATAGACGCGAATTGTTTCAGTAATAACATTTATCTATTATCTTATCAAGTACTCTAATCGCTTTGAATATGTACGGACATTTGTCATTTGGTAATTACGAGCTCAACTAAGCACCCGGAAGGCATATACGAAGAAAATGCTTTTATAGAAATTTTTTAAATAAGTGATCAATCACGAAGACTGCCAGCATTAACGAATTCGGAAGATAGCGAAAAGAGTTGTTGAAAAGTGAAATCTGAAGCACTTCGTGTCTCATTGGAGCGTTAAAATGGTCATCTAAAATGAAGTAAAAGGCATAGTCTCCATTACCATGCGATTTATTTGAAAACATTTCATCAAAGTAAGTACATTGTATATTGTAACGGGAGCTTGACTTGGTTCGCCTGAGTGTATTATGTATAAAATTTCGATATTCAGCCGATGTCTACATACTATGTATGTTAATATTTGACCATAAAGTTTATGAACTAGTTTTAGCAACACGAGTAAAAATGTAAACTCGTGGCAATTAGTTGTCAGGATTTTACGCCAAGATGCAGGCGCCTGTCGCGCAGAAATGCCGAAAAGCGACGTTGGTTTTGGCCGAGCGCTTTCATCTGCCCGGAGAGAAAAGTTGGTTTCTTTGCACACGTGAGTGGTAATGGATCTATGTCATTAGATGACGCAATTATAAAGGCCTCGAGGTGGAGGGCTCTAAAACTCAAGTCCATGTGTTGTGTAATTGCCATTCGTTAGTAATCATTGCAGGTAGGTGATTTTATATTGTAATTAGCGATGCTGTTATCGCTATCGAAGCCACATCAAGTAAATTACAGCATTCTAAGAAACGTTTGAGCGCGCCTTGTATTCTGTGCGCACTATCGGCTGTCAACACAAAACAGCTGTATTCGACTGATTTAATGTTATGGTTCGGTGTGAACGGCGTTTGAGCATTCGCGCACTGAGCTTGAATAACTGCCGACTGGATAAATTAATCAGTGTTAATTCGGAGTAGCAACAGCATTTTGGTCATAGATTGCATTATTGTTAATATAAATGCGCAATGGCAGCCTTTCGTGGGCAGATGCGTCGTTTAATATAAAAGCGTTTTGGAAACAGTTTTTCTTTCCCGTCATTTAATACAAATAAATGAGGGATAGAGATGGCCATTCATTTCATGATCTAGTTTATAACACGAGTACTACTTAGCACTGTTTCTGTAACAGGCAATATATGATTTGGTTTATTTGTGTGTAAATAAATTGGCTTTTATTTGAGTGGGTTTTTGGAGCTAACCTTTTTAGCCTAACATGAATCCAGGTTAACTTCGGCTTCATTCAAAAAGGAATTTTCTTAACCACGACCATGTGAAATAGGTAAGAGATATCTCAGTGCTATTGACCTACCTGGCAATGAAAAAGGACAAAAGTAATTAGTAAACGCTGCGGCGTAGGAAACGCCTCCTTACAATTTGGCCCCAACGAAGGGTCTTCCAACAAACTCATTACAATATATCGGCTTGACAAAAAAATGGAAAAAATAATTTTGATATGGAACATCCCTATTCAAAGTACATGTAAATTAATAATAATAATGGTAATAATGGTGAGGCACTAACACCCCATGAAGGAGCTTGGCCTGCAATTAGCATTAGAAATATTACTAAATTTAGTTTGGTAAGAATAATTCCTGCACTATGTACCACTTATCTTTCAGACAAGGGAAGTAAAAATGTATTTCCACCTCTTAACCTGCTATAAGCAAATAATAATAATAATAATAAATTGTCTTTATTCCCAAAACCATACAAATGCGTACACTTAAAAACAATACATATTTCTGTAAAGGTAACGGAAATCACAAGGCGCAGTTCAAGCGCAAGCTTGCTCTTCCACTAGACCTTGTGGCGTAATTTTAAAATGTCTATAAAGTTAAAAACATGAATTATGTCTATAAAGTCATTACCTAGGTTTACCTTATCAAATTTCAATTTTATTTAACTTTACTGAATAGATTCGTAATATTTTGCACAAAATATTGTTTGTACAAAAAAAACGTATTAGTAATAGTGCTACCAATTAACTTAATTAATTATTCGCCTCAAGCGTATTAGGGTAGACGTTTCGAAGCGATTAGTACGAGAGCAATCCGGAGCTAGGAATTTTGAACAGCCGCCATTTCCAGCAAAATTAGGTACAACTGTTGAATAATTGTCACACATGATACATCGCAGCAGGCGCTTTACCGTGTATAATAATTGCATAATTAGTGTTACTAACAAGTGCAATTTTCGGCACGAGATATGCACGAATAGATTAAAGTAGAGGAGCTTCATCCCCCATCGTCCTCGCGGGTAACGGCGCCGCGTATGTGTACAGCAATTCCCATCATATCTCTATTTCTGGGCCGTTATATAGACTTTATGTAATTAATTAGCGTGTGGAGCTGAGCCTAGCAGCCAGGAAACTGCTTCGCTGGGGAGCAGATGCGCCCGATTAAATTATTTAATTTATTTCGGCTCCTTGCAAAATTTTGCCCAAAATTGAGATGATGAGAAGACACTTATTACAGTTAATTTGCATTAAAAAATAATTAAACAAAAGCTGCACTTACATTTTAGTTTGGAAATATTCAGTTTTGGTTATCGTGATTTTTGAAGACAAAATTAAAGGATTTACTGCTCTTATGTATATACCGGACGTCCATTCTCAAAGTCGAACATAGGCAATTAACATTAGTGCATTCACTCGTTCTTCATTGAAATAATTCATTTATCTGTAGATAATTTTAACAGACGTTGACAGAAAATACCTGATTTAAGCCAACTAAATACCAATTTTTTGACATATGCTATCGAACTTGAAAAGCAAGGCATGGCATATTTAGAAATTCCCAAATGTTAAATTAGTATTAAAAAATAAAAATCGCATCTTGAATATTATTATTGGTATTAGTTGGTGCGTAATAATTTTATCTTTCCATTAATACCATTACCTTCCCTGTAAGTTGAGTTGGCGAGCAGGAATTAGCAAAAACGTTCAATACAATGTTAATCGCCTATGTTCGACTTTAAGAACGGACACCCGGTATATCTATATATCTTCGAGAAATTAATATGCAGAGAAATATCTCTAACTTGTAGTAATACCCTTATGGTACTCAAATGGTAAAAACGTTACTACAAATTTCATTTTCAAATGATTATATAAAAGTTGACAATGTTCGCTGGTGGTCGACGATAAAGACAATACTGTAAAGAAGACACGAAACCCCAAAGGTTTATATGCACAGTAAAACTGCTAAATTTGAATAAATCGAGCGCCTTACGGCCGGTAATGTTGCGCTTGCAAATATCACACCTACAAAATCACATCATACCGAACGCCCTAATCGGCACATAAAAGTATGGCTCAAAGACCGCCACTCTGGCTTTAGGGCAGAAACAGAAACTTTTTCACAGAATTACGTTTTGTAAGCAACATAACACAATTACTTTCCAACAGCAGCCTTCAACTTGCAACAATATACAAATTCGTACAGCGATACATGCACTGTTGCTATACCCCCTGGACACATAAAGCTTTCAAACGAAGAAATGTTGACAAAAAATCACAAATGTAAGGAATTGCTATCAGCTATTAAAACTAGGAAAGCAGCATATCAAAAATATAATGTGTTACAGTTCACCATCGAAGAAAAGTTTGTTGGAAAAAGAAAACGTGGCAGTAAAAAATACTCCTAGTGAAAAAATATCAGAAACTGGACACATACGACACATAATATAAATAAAATTGCCCAAATTGTTGCCAACATTCATTAATGAATGCGGAACTCTAAAAAGAAGAACTATTTATTCTGCAGAAATTGATCCGAAGCTAATATTTATAGTTCCGCAAACTAAAAAGAGTCACATCTTCTCAACCAGTTATGGTCGCCGATTTGTTGTCCGATATGTTTCAACCTAATATTGCTTGAAGTAGTCAGGTAATTTCATAAATAGCATTTAGTGTTTTTTTATAGCCGCCCATACTCAATTAAGAAAATTGCTTTGCTATACGATTTTACAAGAAACTAATTTAATATTTTTAATCCCATTTGCCTTCGCTTTGAAGTGTTTTTCCTTTATTAAAACAAAGTTCAGTTTTGTAACATTAACGTTTTTAATTTCGTTTGGCATTCCACGGTTTTTTATCCAAAGCAAATTTTTTTTATTTATTAACTAATTTAAACACATTTGTCTGCTAGCCATGTCAAGTTTTATTCCAAAAGGAATTTAATTCTAACGTTAACTTTTATACACGTTTCTTTGGAACTTCATCTGCTTAAATGACTTTTACTTTAAAATACATACTTCAACTTGTTCTTCTCGAAGATTGTTCAGAAAGCCTCAATTAAAGAAGTTGATATTCCATTTTGTTAGATAATATTTTACATAAAACACATATAGCTTCAATAAGAAATATAGAAACGTCTAGCTCCATCTATTATTTTGATATATTCAAAATGAGATACCCCCGCGGCGTTTTGCCAAATTATATTCTATTTTATTTAGAAAAAAACAATTCTCTAAATAAAAAACATAAAAACTGTAAATATTGAACATAACTTGCATATGAAAGGGATATATTTCCCTTGTGTAACGATATCAGTGCATATTATCATCATCATTATTATTATTATATAGCACCTTTCATGTTCTAAAATAAAACTCGGCATGACAGTTATAGCAAAGGGTAGCATTTTTGTTTCTTTTTAAGTGATGGGGATTAGTTGTTATTTTATTGTATATTATATTGATTCGCTTCGGGATAAAAATGATTCAATAAAGCAGATTCGTTCGCTTTCTAGCCGATTTGAAATGTCATTTGAAACTTCTACTCTACTTTGGAGTAACAAAACGGGCAACCCAGCGAACACATATGTACTTTTCTGTACTCCAGTGTTTACGAATAACATTTCCATACAACATTGTTATGTCGATTTGAAATACGGATGCCACCACCAGTGCTTTATGCCAGTCAAAGTTGTATTTTAACCCGAACGTTAGCCAATAAACTAGCGTCGAATCAAGGTGTAGTTCACAGTTTTTTGTTCGAGTGCGATGTGATTGGTCGATTGGAAACATTTTACAGCTCTAGCGGCAATCTAAAGCTTTTCTCTGGTTGTATATAAGCTCCTTAGGCATAATAAATGCTGATTGCAGTTATGTTCACGTTCCGTTGCTGTATCGTAGAACTTCAGTTTTAATTTCGTATCGGGTTCCACAAATATTCCACTGAATTTTGCAGATATGGCTCCATCTGGATTCCATTATTGTATCTGCGCTCTCAACCCGTTAACCGTTAACCCAACATCTTCACATTCTATGTGTATCGTTGTTTATATCTTCTCTTTTTGGTTTGAGGTTTTTATTAAGGCTTTAGAAGTGGTACAACTTTAATAAATGAAAAAAGTTAGTGATCCTGATTGGGCAGGTTTGTGGTGTAGTAGTTGAAAGTATAATTGGGGATATATTATCTATTCTATAATCTTATCATATTTGCATCTGCCTCGCCTGAATCCACTGGTACTACTTGGGAAGCTTGGGCAAAACCGTTCCCTCAAGCGATTTAGGTGTTGGCCATGCTCATGTTTCCGTTCTATGCCTGCATAGAATCCTTTTTCCTTTAAAATTATATTGTATAGTTCTTCGGAGAGGCTTTCGTCAGGCATTCTATCCCTGCGTTGCCTCTATTATTTTCTATATGTGACTATTTTGGTTTGGAGTAAATATATTCCCAAATTTCTTTTTAAATTCTTATTTCGTAGTTTATTATCTTTTGTTTCTCTTGTTGAATATTGGTCACCTTACACCACTGCTAGACCTGTGTCTTTGACAAGTGAGCATCACGAAAGCCTGCTTTAAGTCTTACCAAATTTCAGCCCGTTATATACGTTTTAAAGGTGAAGTATCACTGTTATTTTTATAATATTTTTACACTAGAACATAATTTTAAACCGGGGGAAGGAATTACAAAGCTATGCAACCACGTTTTAAGCATAAAATTAATAAGTACCTTCACATAACAACAAGCATAAACATAAAAGTGCAGAAGCCTTTAAAATATTCATGATAATAAACTACCGACTCCGATATAGTGGTATAAATTATTGGAAAATCTTCTCGAACGAGTGCAAAGATCTATTTAAATGTCACTGAACATATATCAGCACTCAGGATTGGAGTGTTGTTCACGTCGGTTTTTTGTACTTATGAGCATGGCTATGGACAGCTTTGCAACTTCCATTATTTTATTGTAGTTTTGATTGCAAGTACAAGCATGACGTTTCTATTTATAATTTAAACTGGGAGTAACCCCTTAAAAGAGCTGTCGCTACATTATTCACAGTTGCATAACCTCAATTTTAGAAACAACGTTAAAGGCAAATAAAGAAGAAGAAAGTATTTACATTTATCAAAATAATCCTTCAACATTACGGCGCAGTAGACGGAAAATAATCAATAATTGTCGAAGGTAAATACCAGATAAGAACAACAAAAACGATTTGCTGCTCCACTAAATTGCAGAGTTTACAAAGAAGGAAAGGTTTGACTAGTTTATCGATAACTGCAGCTTCATTGAGTTAAAGCCTGCATCATATAGCATTGATTCGATACTTGAAAATTATCCAAATTCTTATCAGAGACTCAAAGAAGCCTTAACAAACAGTATTATCAGGGAATTTCTTGGTAAAAATATGCTGAAATTAGTGTATTAATGTAGGAAAAGTATCGAATCGTGGCGAGTATTGAATAATGCTCGATTCGTATAAATATCTCGAGATGAGATTCAGATGAAAATGAGACATATTTATTATCAGCAGAATTACTAGAACACTATTAGCTAAGCCATATATACTGGCAGGAGTAAACCAGGAGTAACAATCACATTGATGTTAAAGTGAGTTATTAACAAGTTAGATTTTGTAATTTACTAAACGACGTTTTCCTATGATAACAGTTGTAATGGACTTGCCCTAGCTCGCCTGAGTGTGTTTAGAATAGCATATCAATACACAGCCAACTTGTACATCTTTGTTATTTGCCCTTTGTTGTTATATGTTTGTAACCAGTTTTAAATGAGCCATTGGAGGGTCTATTGATGCGTGCCAATGTGTTTGTGGATTTCGCGCCAATATGCGAATGCAAGTTGGAGTTTGCTTGAAACTCGCGAAGAGCTCGTGTGTGTTTTTGTTCGCAGGCACAAGAGTGCAGCCAGGCCAGATAGTGTTTAGAGGTGCGCCAAATGAGGGCGAGCATTTTTGCATTTCCTAGGGAATTATTAGTAAAGAGAAGAGTTAAAATAGCATCCGGGTGGTTGTACATAGAAGTCGAAGTCCTGCAGATATTGGCATTTAGAGATTTGCTAGCCAGGAAGCCAACAAATAATATCGACCGCATCATCAGGTAACGCAATAGCGAGGGCATCGTCAGGAAAACAGCTTGGATGAATATCGGGGGTTAACCTGAAGCAGCTGACATTTATCAGTCTTTACTCAAGGTTATCTGCAAGCGGTAATTGTAGCAGAACCAGAGGCTGGGTAATTCATTGTGAGGCTACCCGGTAAATAAATTTTTGTGCGTAAGATGGTTTAAACTGGGATGTCTTTTAGTCAATATCAAAAGAACATTCAATTGACGTAATTTTAATATCAGTGTATATTTGCTTAAAATACGGTACATTATTTACATTTTTTAAACAACGGTTGCTACCAATTCATCATTTAAACGTTTCATGTATGAAAATTATTTTACGTATTTTTAGCGTTGTACAGCTTATGTAAATAAAACGTAGCCCTTACGATCGCTAAACTACGTTTACATATAGACGTTGAGGAAGTATAAAATTCATTTACGTATTTTAAGCGTTGTATGGTTAGGTAAATAAAACGTTGCTTTTACGATTGCGAAATACATTTTGTGTATAGACATTGTGGAAATATATATACTATATTTTAAAATAAACGGTTTATTATGTAGCTCATAAAAGATAAATGTTAAACGACGGATGCTACCAATTCATCATCTAAAGGTTGCATGTATGCAACTTTTTTACGTATTTTAAGCATTGTATGGTATAGATAAATAAAACGTAGCCTTTACGATGGTGAAACTACGTTTACGTATAGACGTTGTGGAAATATATATACTATATTTTCAAATAAACGGTTTATTATGTTAACCGAATATGATGCAACTTCATCAAGAGTGCACCGTCGAAAATCTTCAGTGTATTATGTAACTCATAAAAGATAAACTACCAACTACCTATTTTGCTTATTATACCTACAGTAACAGTCCAATTATAACAGGCAATAACTTATGTTTTCACATAACCTACTTAGGTTTTAGTCTAATTTACATTATTACATGGGTAAAAATTTGGTATTATACCGGGTGTCTACAGAGAATGGTAACGTCCCTTATTTTGTTAACGCTTTAAAATATGGATTTGAAATTCTGGAATCGTAAATTATGTATAAAAGTTCATGTTTCAGATACTTAATATTAAACCACGGCATTCTTTGTTTTTGCGACAGTGCTACCAACTTATTTTTTTTTTAAATGGAACATATTTTATTACAGATTCTGAAAGAGGGTAAACATTTTTAAGCAAACACTTTCTAAATTTCAAAAATCGGTTAATAATTACGGGCACATACTCCTTGTTTTATTCAATACAAATACAGCACACAGTCAGTTGTTACGAACGTTTATTAGTAGAGAAAGGAAAATATTGTTTTTGTATATAAAAGTAATAATTGTGGTTATTTAATATGTAGATCTAATTGAAATTCGCATATCACACATCGGTCGGCCGGTGAGCGCGCAAGGATTTCGTCTTCAAAAAATTTCTATTGTAGATTAATAGGTTGATGTATTTTGTATTTTTCGAAGATAAAATTAATAGAGGTATAATAATGATGAAAAAGGTAAAAATTTAAATACCTAATATTATCAATACAGTGAACAGCTAGAATGGTTAAAAAAACCAATAAATAAATTTAAAAAAAATTAAGCATGTACTGAAAAAATAATAACAATAATAATAATAAATCTCTAATTGCTCAGTTCCGAGAAAACTGAGGACCTATCAGTGGCGGTAACAAACAATGCAAATAAAAATCGTTCAATTTTTGAAACATTTTTATTTGCCACATCTCATCGTCCCGGTAAACCTAAAAAAACAGATTTTTCTTGTTTATTGTTCAAAAAAATTATGGAAGGTTTCTTGTATTTATTGTTTCAAATTCTATTCTTAATGGTGTCCATACAATGAAAATGCAATATTCTCTCTTTGCAATGTGCATTTCTCCTTGTATTTGATAGAAGCAATTATGGTTTCCCTTTAGTTTCAACTGTCCATTTTCTTCAGTTTACAGGATTACAAGAACTAAGGTTCTAAGAATTGCAAATGCGTTAAGCCTGCCGCTATCCTGTTTGGGACTACCTGATAGGAACAATGAAAGGGGTATATTTGTGCATTTCGAAGCAGCAATTTTTGAAAAGATTGCCGTCAGTCTTGCTTCACCGTTCGAATTATTAAGACGTGCAGTGCGGGTTATTTGTTAGTGACTGATTGTAGTTATTTATTAATTAATTAAAATACGAACTAATCGAAATCGTGGCATTCATAAAGTGCAAGTGCATCGCGCATCCCCTTTGAACGTGCAACAGATATATCTGGTAAGTTTTTCATTGAGGACCGTTGTTAGCTTTTTCTTAGAGTAGCCTTTTGTCTTATTACAATAGATTTACCTGTTGTTCGTTTAGGTTACTGAATAGCATGTGTCATTACTGAAAAACTTGAAGCAACGGAACCATGTATATTACAGTAGTTTTCGACAAACGAAATTGTAAAACACAAAAATTCGATAATCAACAATAAAGTATGTTCTTAAAACATGTGCAGTTGTTTCGATAGTTTCAGAGTAGAAATAGAAATATCTCAGATTCTCTCTTATATAAGCTCTTGCAGAACATTCTCTATACCTTCGTAATATTAGAAATATTATGTAGGTACATATATAATTACGATATTCAATCTTTTTCAGGAGCACCCAACAACAAATAAATTGCAACGGTTAACTGAACAACAGTATGCAGATTTGGAGAAAACGCCCAGCATGGACACAACAGAGGTAGACGAAGGACTTCAGATTTTAGATGTACTTTTTTAATAAATAAATACCTTTGAAATAAATATTTTTCCATTTTTATTTATTCATCAAACATAAGCGTTACAAAAACATCTACGAAATTGTGACTGTTCGAAATAGTCATCGTTGCATCGGATACGCGACTTATTTTGAAAGCTGTCATAACGATGTAAAAACTACGTAGCGTTTACGACGGTTTGCTAGACAACGTTGATTGTTTGAAATTCTAAATTTTATAAATAGTCATTATTGCATCGGATGTGCGACTCATTTTAAAAGCTGAAATAGCGATGTAAAAATTACGTACCGTTTATGACGGTTTGCTAGACAACGTTAAATGTTTGACACTTTGACTGTAAGAAATAGTCATCGTAGCATGGGATGCGCGACTCACTTTGAAAGCTGTAATGACGATGTAAAAACTAAGTACCGTTTACGATGGTTTGCTAGGCAACGTTAATTGTTTGAAATTCTGAATTTTAGAAATAGTCATTATTGCATCGGATGTGCGACTCAGTTTAAAAGCTGAAATAACAATGGAAAAACTACGTACCGCTCACGACTGTTTGCAAAACAACGTTAATTATGTCCGTTGGAAATAGTTATTATTACATCTTTATGTTGTAGTACAAAATTCGTCGATTACTGTTACTCATAGTAACGTTGCAAAAATATCGCTTAGCGACGTATTTCGAAGGGACTTATATGTCTATCTGCCGATCGTCGTATATTCATCGTAAAAGCAAGAAAAAGATGTAAAATCTACGTTGTTATGACCAAATTTATAGAAAATTATTTACCGGGTAGGTGCATACGCGCACCTTTCTTATGTTTGGAGTGCACTGCGCTTGAGCACATGCGCAGTAGGTTGTCATTATAAAGCTGTGGTTTGAAGCAGCTGTCTGTGAGTCGTTTGCTGTTATGGTTCTATGCTCATTATGTTTAAATACCTCGAAAAACTGTCAGCTGTGTCAGTTAGTTATGGTTAATAGGAATGCGTAGTAGAAGTAGTTCTTTGTGCATAGTTTAAAATTACTGTCCAGATAAATGCGGAGGTAGAAATAGCTTTCCATTTCATAATCTGGTTTTAACACTATTGTTATTTTTTTTCTTTTACTTGAAATACAGTTAAGTAGTTGTTCTTAATTTGTGTGTACATAAATTGGTTTTCATTTGAGTACGAGGGTTTTACCTAACCACTAACTGTGGTAAATAAGATAAGCGAGGTAGCTGGCAATTGGCAGGGTAAGAGTAACCTATAAAAGTGTAGGGGCTTACATAGCAGCATCACTGAATCATTAAAATAGTTACACAGTAAATCATTTGGAAGTCTCTGCTCTCCGTTCAAATCAGGAATCATATTCTTTATAGAGATCTTAGAGAGGCTGCAGTATCACTTGCATCATTTCCCAGTTATGTTAAATGTAAAGGGCCTTCGTAATAAGTGAAGTTGTATCGTTCGTTGTCAAATGATTCTTTCTGATAACAACGATTTAAGAATTCCATATAGAAGTCTTAGCCTTCTACTGCAGACCTGAAGACAACCTTTAATTTTATGTAATGTAGACCTTAGTGAAGCTCAGCTTCACCATTTTCCAATTACATTAGATGAACGTACCGGTAGAAGGAATACTCATCTACGCTAATAATTTTGATGGTAAAAGCCAAAGTAAACCTCGCCGTCATTCGAGCTGCAATCCCCAGCCAAGTCGGAGATTTTAACGCAATGAAATCTCGCAATTCTTCACTGATTGCGGCTTTGTCCCTAATCTGTAATACCAAAAGAACCAACGCTGGGCTCAATCAAAATTCGTTCTAAACGCCTTACAGCCCTGCTCGACCCTAGGTTGGAATAATCGGCTCCGTTTCCTCTGAAACAGCCGCACGTCGTCACTGAAGTTTCCACACGTGAAGACCAGTTATCCAAGCATCGTGCAGCACTTTCGGCCCGAACGGAGATAATCTGGTTAAAATCGATTCGGAGATTTAAAACAGCTTTAGTTTACCGCGGGAATTACTTTATTGGGTTGGCAACATTCGTCCTGTTTTGCAATTATGCTTAATTTGTCCCGCCGAGAGCGCGTCTCCAGGCGCCGCCGTCGTCCGGAGAGAGATGGCGCTGCGCGCGGCGTGCAGAATCTTTGTTATCTACGAGGGATTTTGCGAACAATGGGACACCACGTTCGGATTGGATGCAAATGTGTGAAGTTGGTTTTTAGTGCGGAACAGCGTTATCGGGATTTAGTCGTCTATTATTCGATACTGTTTATTCAACGTGGAACTGTTCAATTAACTACTCCAGCCAGTGCACCGTGGGGTGCTAGTTTGCAATTTGCTTGTGTACGGCACTATAAAAATTTAGATTAGCTGGCAGATTAAGTTTTACAATCGCTGGCAAACTTTGAAACCTCTCGCCGTGGAAATTAGATTGTCGTCGTGCTATCAGTTATTTTTATAACCGATCGTTCAACTAGTGCTGCCATGTCGTAAAAATATTAAATAGCTTAATACGATCTAACAAAATCTGAAAAATACAAATTCTAAAAATAGTAGCTAACAAACAGCCCGTTCAAAATAGATTCCTTTCGAATTAGATGTCATTTCACATGGCAATAATCCCCATATTCGCATTAATGCAAAGGACTGTGAGTATTTTACGAACAGTTCCATTAACACGGTCAGTGTTCTACGCGATTATTATTTTTTATAGTATCTGTTTTTTACAACATTAAAAAATGCTTGAATTTTAATTGGTTCCATGTGCTGGTAATGGTAATGTTGATGCTGGGTATTTCTTTCGCTCACGGCTCTCTCTGTACAATTTTCCCATGGTGTTCTGGGTCTTCAGATTTTTCTTTCTTCGGAAGGCTACCATTCTAAACTACTTTTTGACAATGTATCTTCATAATTTTTTTAAATATGGCTGTATCATATTAACTGTCTTTTCTATACATTCTCATTAATAGCTTGCTTGACATTTATTATTAGTTTGATTGTTTCGTTGGATGTTCTACTAGATCTTCTCAATACACCCATTATTACTGCTGAGTATTTTCCTTTCTTCATTTCACGCATTCGCTATGTCTTAGCTCCATATAGAGTTTTACTCTTAACTATGGGGTTGTAAATATTATGCTCCATCTTTTAGTTATTTTGCTATTTCACAAAACCTCATTCAGCCGTTCTCTTTAATCCGAGGTTTTCTTTAATTTCAAGTTCGTTTCTTCCATCTTTGTATAGTTGCACAACCAGGTATTTTTAGGTGTCACTGATATTTATTAGTTTTATAACATCGGTTATTTTCTTGACACGTTCTTCTCCATCTTCTATTGATTTTGTATTTGTCCATTTCAGATATGCGTCCATTTTGTGTTTTTCAGATGTTTTTACTAACTTTTGCCAGATTTCCAGCTTTGTATTGGGATTTATTAACCTGTTAATGTAGTTTTACTATCTTTGTAACTCATGATTAAAAAAAAAAGATTCATCAAACTCACCCTAGACGAAAATCACCTATGTGTCTGATTGCATTTGGAACATTTGAACTACTTAATGTTGCATTTACTCAGAATAAAAACTACATGACAGTTGATTTTGTTACCATTTCACGTTTCTAAAGTACATTTCTAGCATGCACCCCATTGGATGATGAATTTAAAATATACAAAATTAAAGCGGTTCTCTGAAAATCGGTTTGGGACCTACTCTCTGAATCAATACTACGCACACAACTTATGTCTATCTTTTTCCTCCTTGGCCCCCTTTGATGAAACTTTGTTTGAATTACATGTGTTGTTGGTCTTTATTTTTTTTTTATAAGGATAAGGATATTGAATTAGGGTTACCTAACATAATTATTTTCCTATTTTCTCTAATATCATACCGAGCAGGTTGTAGGTCTTCATCAAGCGCTTTTATTGTAGAAATCTATTCATCGCCATTCGGTCCATATATTTCGAATGTAGCTAATATTCTGCGCATGATATTAACCTTTCTTTTATTACCCGTTCACTTATAGTGTAATTTTGTATACTTCTATTTAATTAAGAATGATAATATTTTCCTCGTCCATTTCTCCTCTTCCCCAATCTTTTTTTTTGTTTTTGTTAGAACTGTAATATTTATCCTTAGTTTTCTAATGACCTTTCTCTCTTTAATACAAATTTGTGTCACGAATGATTTGAATTTAAAAGTTTATTGTTTTGCTATGATCTCTCTTAGCCGTTAGAGTTAGAAATCCTAGAAGAAACGATCATAATTCGGTACTAGAAATTAAAATCGCAAGACTAAATAAAGCGCTACTTCAAATTAGGAATAAAGTTATATGATAACAGAATAATTTGAGGTAGAAGAAATAAATGACATAATAACAAATTACAGAAGAGGATGTAGAAAACACAGATTACCTAAACAGTTATTGAACTATGAAAATTGGTGGATGTTATTGTGAACATAGGGACACGTAAGACAATGACTCTTTTACACTATAATGCACCTGATTTTTTAAAATGAATTGTATTGATAGAAGAAATAAGGCGCAGCAAAGAAATTGTATATTGAACTTGCGCTATACAGACAATTAACGATTTGTTCTTTTTCGTTCACTTCGCAGACATCCACTGTTACACAATGCAACAATTCTAACAAAAATACAAATACTGTAATACTGTGACACCTACTCGACAGTACAGTACATAAAGGTACCTGCCGTGAAAACTCAATTGCCATGCATATCCCTATGTTCGAACAAGCCGTCACCAATCTGTGTACACCACAAGGAAGAAGACCCCAAGAAAAGATGGAGATGTTTGCTTCCTTACAAAACAAATTAATTGCTTGTGTATTTATATTCTATTTATCCATATTATTTTTAATTTTACGATAGTTTCACAACTGTCGAAGTATTAATGAACAATTTTAATATTGATAACATTATTAAATTCTTGGCTGTTGCTGTCTAAACTGAAAATTTTAGAGTAGTCTGTAAAAAATGTGTTCTTGATTTACCATTAGCTGATATAGTTACTCAAAAAATGCAGAATCACGTTTGAACTACTTCAGAAAACGAGCACAGTGGAAGAGTCTTTGCAATTACTTTCATACCATCTTAATTCTGTTAAGACTACGATGTTTAATTTGAAAAAGAAATGTGAAGAAACTAATAAATCAACTATGGAATTTGGGCGTCCAAAGATAACATTGATACATGATATTGCTGTTATTGAAATTAAAATTTTCATTTTGCTACGACTAAAACATTCCTCTACTTGGTTTTTCGTTATAAAAAATTGGGTAGAAATCTAGTAGACCGAAAACAAAACCCCTTCTACGATGTAAAAACACCTAAGAATACTTGGCGCTTGCGCGCAGATTGCCAAGTTCTTTCAAATTTTAAAAGTAGTTCGAGATTTTCACGCACACGATCGATGGAGAGGGCGTTATTTCAGTTTAGCTTGTCGCTGCTAATTGCAAATGCACGACACCATCGGTTTTTTCCCTCAATCACAGTTGTTTGACAGCCTATCACTGTCGCTGTGAGCGCATTATGCTCATTGTTTCCTGTATTCGTGTCCTAGGTCGGATTCTCTACATTTATACTGTCCCTACGAACATCTTCGAGGGTCTCCTTTGTTTCAAGTCAGAATTCCCGAGTTACTGCCAATTCTGCAGCTTTTCCAACTTCAACGAGCCACCTTTGCCGATGTCGTCCGTTTTTGGAATAAGGAAAGCGAATCCTCTTCATCGGCAAGGATGAAATTCAGTGGCCCGTATAATGATAACTACTTACTTGCAACGTATTTAAATAGAAATTGTAATGTTACATGCAGTCTGCATGGCACATTTATTCATATAAAATATATCCAGATAGTTAATTTAAAAAGTTTATGTACAGTCGATGTGTTGTGAATGGTTACGGGTAACCAAAGAGAAGTAAATAAACAGAATGATAAAAAAGTTCAATTTGAAACTAGACTCGAGACGGTCATATTAAAACCGATGGTGGTTCAATTCCAACCAATTGGTATTTTTAATTGAATTTAATTACAAGATCATTACACAGGAAGTATCTGGTAATGATATAAAATAAATTGAGCAAATCAAACCGTCTATCAAGTCGACATAATTGAAGTGTTTGCACTATCATATTGAAGTTATATTACCAAGTAAATAACTTACAATATAATTAACGTAGAGCCAGTGTTTACGTGTGTGTTGTGCATTCAATTGAGAAGTGCTATATGGGAGATAGCAACACATCCAAAGAGCTTTTTGAGGGGATTGGAGATTTCAATCAGCCAGTTACAGTTAGCTGTCCTGCTTCATTTGCAGAGGAATTCTATATGTTGCTGATCAGGTTACGCTAAAGCGACGTTAAGGTCAGTGTTGTTTCTTAACTTTTGCTAACAACTTTTGGAATACTTCAAGGATATTTAAATTGTGTGTTTAATATTAGTGAACTTGTATTTAGAACTAAGAATTACTATTAATTATCTAAATTCTAATAGTGTTCTGAGTACTCGGCGATTTTAGGTCATTATATTTAGAAATTCTAACCTTTTGATTTAATTTAAGATTGGGGATGTAAATTAGGGATTTTGGGTTTTAATATTGATTAAAAGTTATCTTAAACAAACTTGAATATCCTTACGTCATTGACAATTCAATAAACATATCTGAATGTCATTAAGATATTTAGAATATCAGTAAAAGACCTGAAAGTAACTATAAAATTACTTTATATTAATCAAATAGTTGAACAATCAGTGATACTTGTTATTAAAAAGCACCATTCAGCTGAGGGTAAGGAGTATTTCTTTAGCTTTACTGACTAGCCGGAGCAAAATTTAAAATAAATAGAAGAATATACCATGACAATATTTGTATGTCACATATTGACGTTTGTGAGGTAAGTTATTATTTTAATTGATCATATAAATAAGTGATATAACACCGCAGAGAGGCGTTCTATTACAAAATCCCAAGCTTTCAGAATAAAACCACGCCCGTATCCCTCTCCAGCTAGCTGGGGGCACGTGTTTGGCTTGATTGCTTATTGTAATGAAATCAATTTTAGATTGTAACATTTCAAACCATCATAACAAAAAATATCTACAGCATACATTTTCTACTCGTCAACAGCTTTCTATTGATGTAGAACACATATACGTCAGTCAATGAATAATACCACGGGATGACTGTGAATTATCAAAAATATTCTTGCTTTCTCATCAAATGGGTTACTTAGAATCACCTTTATCCGAAGGAAAGTGGTGTTTCTAAGAAGAAACTAATTGAGTTTGTTAGCGAAAGTATTTGATAATTCGTAGTCGGCGTATTCGATTAGATTATACCATGATCATCAATAACAGAATTACATTAAAAATTTATTTATTGTGTATCCTAAAAACAAATATTGAATACCACAGTGTTTTCATTTACTAATACGTGGTTTGTTAGCGATCTTCGCAATATGACTGCTATAATAGTTATTTACTATACAAGTGGGATAAGAGCACACATGTATATTAATAATGCAATATCACACATGCATTGTACAAAATTTTATCTACAACTGCCTAAAATTCAGAAAAGTGTCGAGGAGAAATGTCAAATCTGTCATTTTCAAAAATATTTTAGTAGGAAAATGTCATTATGCCATTCATTTGACACTATTTAATTTAGGTAATAAAGCCATTGCAGGTCAAGCTCCTTCATGGGGTGTTAGTGCTTCACCATTATTATTAATAAAGCCATTACATCACTCAGTTAGGCAATGAAACCATTACCTAACTGAGCGGTGTAATGAACTTCATTACCTAACGGAAATGGTGTCAAATGAGTGACGCAATGGGTTACTTATCTCACTGGATACACAATAAAATACAATTGTTAATTTGATCTAACAAGATTTAAAAATTAATAAACATACATAATATCTGAAACCTTTCTATGACTTTGTAAAACTCATGCTATTGAGTGGGTATTTTGCGATCATAAAAACGTTTTGAATTCTATTATTCGAACGTTTCGGGGAATACGTTCTCGTCGTTATCAATGATATAGTAATTAAACTGAAAATCGTACGACACTCATTAATGATCAATAGAAAAATTAGTACACGAGCCGTAACCAAGATAACAACAAAATTTCTTGGAAATTTTTTGTAGGTAGACCAACCTAACTGTGAGGGTTGGTGTCGTTACGATTTTCATACCAACTCTATCCCGAAATTATTTTTCGTGCATTCCAACAACGTTACGACGTTGTTGGAACGCACTCAAAAAATTTCCGGAAAGAATTAATGCTCTTATGAGATTATATGTGAAAATTAACAAGAAAAACCTTCTAAACCATTAATTCCATTTTGTTACTTATCTAGAACCGTTGTTATACTCCTTGTAGATATTAGAAAGTAGATGAGACAAAAATGCCTTCTTCCTTTGCTTATAGGATATCGCCAATTATTATAACGTGAATTTAGATGTACAAGTACTTTAGCAAGCTCACTAAATGCTTTCGAATACCCATAGAGACCACAATTGCCCTAACGCACATTATTTTCAAAGGCCTTTTTGTAGTCGACAATGGGTATGGTATGGGTGTAGAACTCACAAGCTTTTTGGATAAGCTGCCGTAAGTCTCTGATACTTTGTTCTAGGGTTACTTGGTCGTTGAATGTTACATCAGCATTAAATATCTGCGCTGACGTATTGGGGAAGGAGGCAGCAGCAAGCGAGGGTAATACCAAATTCGATTTCAGTCAAAGACCTGGTGAAGCGCAAGGCGCATGAAGCAACCGTGGCGCAATGGGCCGCGAAGTAGAGAGCGGCGACGGTTGGGTGGGTCAGGAGCAAATTTAGCACACACCGGCACACGGTCCAGCTCGTGACTGGCCACGGAGGCTTTCGCGCCTACCTGATGTGGTTCGAAAAGGCCGATGGCGTCGCTTGCGACTACGGCGACGGCATCGTGAAATACGTTTTGTTTGAGCGCCCGATGTACAGAGCTCTGGTATCAAGCAGCTCTTGCTTGGTGGAAGCATAACCCCACTGATTTTTTTTTAAATGGCTGATTATTTGATCATTTTATAGAATTCCATTTTATTTTAACATTTTCAACATGTTCATTTAAGTATGTCAACAAAAATGTATAAATTTCAAGTTCAGCTTGAATGCAATAAGCAAACTAATTAGCAAAATTAATCAAGTGTAGTAGTTTATGCAAACAAATAAACAAGTTTTAAAATGGCATAAGCCGTCTAAAAATGAATAAATAATGCCGTCGAACTTATATTTAAATCTGAAGAAGAAAAGCGGAAGAAACCATTTCCTTACAATCCCAGCATTTTCCCACTTATAATGTCGCAGCGCTTAAAGTTAAGAAGCTTTCGCGAGAAATTTCGGGAACAATTCAATTGTGATCATAAGGCCAAGCTACGTCTTTCGGAATATCTGTTTATATATTTGCAAAAGTTTCCAGGAGCTGCGCCGAGGCCCGTATTTTTATTTCGGTATTCTCAGTTGCTTACACAAAAATATCCCCCGAATTTCCCTAGCGATGCCACTAAATTTAGAAACTTACTCTCGTCCGAACAAAGGAAAAACTGCGTAGCAAATACAAACTTAAAGGAGTCCCCAAACATGACGAAGCTAAATATTTCACCTGACAGGATTCCTTTGTGCATTATTCGCCCGTACATTGATTTATTCGAAGTTTTACAGCAGTGAAATGATTAATGCCTGCTCCAGTCAACTTCCGTGCTGAGGCTTTGCAACGGCGGGGTATCATTGAAACTTTTCAGGATGAAGCCTTGTTCGATAATTTCTGTGTTATGAGCTTCTGTGGCTCAATACAACTTTTGCTTCCTCTTTGTCATATTGCATGATATAGAATGTTACTAGTTATGTTAGGCCCATACCTTTCATTAAGATAATCTCTGAAACTTCTTTGTGGCGTGAATTCATAATTCATATTATATAGAATGTTGTTTTAACTAGTAATTGAAGAATGACGTAGAGAATTATCAAGTTTTGGGTTATATATTATTTATGAGCTATTTAGATTTTGGAAATACTTTTTTCTCCACATTGAAATGCTTAAAACTACTTTTCCCCACTACTATACCTACCTTTCAGTAACTGAGGTAGGCATATATAAAACGAAGGATATATTCTTAAAGACACCTATAGTGCCCATGGAATAATGCATGTGAAAGGAAAACACTGGTTACCAACGTAATAATGTTTTCTTAAATTGTATAGTGTTAGGCGAATATTGAGAAGTTTTACTTTCGTAGCAAAATGACGTGCAACATAAAACGATAATAGAATATAAAAATCTAATATTGGTCTCACCTCCTAACTGCTTAAGCAGAAGCACACAAAGTCCTGTCTTCTATTTATTTCATTAGTGACAAAGAGGCTATTACAAGGAAAAACTGCCACTGTTATGTAATTTCTGTTAGATTTTATTGTTCTAGTTCTACAATTGCTTATAAGACTTCAGTTCCCTGTGTACATTTGCAATATTTGTCAAATATTTATCTAATCCTGTAACCATTATTTGTGCATTTACTAATTTTTTCTTCAGATATAGGTCTTGACCGAACTTTGCCATTGGTGATGCATGTTTTTACATGTTGATTTTTTTACTATTCTTGTTTTAGCGATTTCATTAAAATGATTGGGATTTTTTCTTGTGGTACAGATTAGTTGTCCTCAATAAGTGCAGAAACTTCGAAAGCATTCATGGACAGTGTCTCTTCTGACTCTATGCTATGCTGAATGCAGTTAGCAACTTTGTGAATAATGAACTTCAACTGTGAATTGAGTATCTTCCTACTCTTTGCTACTCTAGATAAAATTAACAAAATTGAAAATAATGAACGATGTGCCGTCAACTTTATCAGTATGCCTGTGGAACTCATCAGCTATCTTCAATAACTGCATATAGCTTTGAAGCATTTATAAATTGAATATCTTCCTGCTCTTTGCTACTATCGATGGAACGATGTGTTTTCAACTTCACCAATGTGCTAAAGGTACATTATCAGCTGTCCTCAGCAAGTGCAGAAATCTTTAAAGCATTCCTAGACAATGTTTATTATATAATTTTTGGTATGTTGGCTGCAATTAAAGAACTTGTGAATAATGAACGATGTGTCTTTCACTTCGTTTTGAGCAAGTGCAGTAACTTTGAAAACTTTGAGAATTTTTTACTCATTGATACTCCATACGGAATTAAGAAACTTCTGAATAATCATCAATGTGCCTTCAACTTCCTCAAGATGCCAGTGGCATAGATCAGCTGTGTTCAATAACTGCAGACATCTTAAAGGCATCCACAGAATACGTTGTGTACTTACTCTTTGCTAGTCTATATGGAAATAAGAAACTTTTGAAAATGAAGAATGTGTCTTCAATTTCTTCAAGGTTCCCCTGGCACAGCTAAGCTGTCCTCAATAAGTGCAGACATCTTTAAATGATCCACAAATTAAGTATTTTCCTAGTTTTGCTGCTCTAGATGGAACTAACAAACTTGTAAATAATGACCAACGGTCTTCAACTTCACCAAAATACCAGTAGCACAGATAAGCTGTGTGTGTTTTTATTCTTTGTTACTTTATATGGAATTACAAAACTTCTGAATAATGATCAGTGTGTCTTCAACTTCCTCAAGATGACAGTGACACAGATCAGCTGTCTTGAATAAGTACAGTAACTTGTGAAGCATCCGTACTGTGTGTATTTTTTTAGTCTTTGCTACTCTATATGGAATTAAGAAACTTCTGAATAATGAACAATATGTCTTCAATCTCTTCAATGTAACCGTGGCACAGATCAATTGTCTCCAATAAGTGCAGGCATCCTTAAATCATCCATAGATTAAGTATCTTCCTCCTTCTGGCTATTCTAGATGGAATTAACAAACTTGTAAATAATGAACGACGTCTCTTCATTTTCACCAAAATGCCGGTGGCACATATGGAAGCATCCGTACTGTGTGTATCTTTTTACTCTTTGCTATTCTATAAAGAATTAAGAAACTTCTTAATAAAGCACAATGTGTTTTCAATCTCTTCAATTTACCGGTGGCACAAATCAGTTGTCCTAAAAAATTCAGACATCTTTAAAGCATCCATAGATGAAATATCTTCCTACTTTTCGCTACTCTAGATGGAATTAACAAACTTGTAAATAATGAACGACGTGTTTTCATCTTCACGAAAATGCCAGTGGCACAGGTTAATTGTCTTGAATATGTGCAGTAGATTGTAAAGCATTCGCACTGTTTGTATCTTTTCATTATTTGCTATTCTATATGGCATAAACAATCTTCGGAATAATGATCAATGTGTCTTCAACTTCCTCAAGATGCCAGTGGCACAGATCAGCTGTCTTGAATAAGTGCAGTAACTTGTGAAGCATCCGTACTGTTTGTATCTTTTTACTCTTTGCTACTTTCTATGAAATTAAGAAACCTCTGATTAATGGACAATGTGCCGTCAACTTCCTCGAAATGCCAGTGACACAGATCAGCTGTCTCCAATAATTGCAGACATCTTTAGATCATCCACCAATTGAGTATCTCCCTACTTCTTGCTACTCTCGATGAAATTAACAAACTTGTAAATAATAAACGACTTCACCAAAAAGCCAGTGGCACAGATCAGCTGTCTTGAATAAGTGCAGTAACTTTTAAAGCATACGTACTTTGAGTATCTTTTTACTCTTTGCTTTCTATATGAAATTAAGAAACTTCTCAATAATGAACAATTTGTCTTCAACTTTCTCAAGGTGCCAGTGATACAGATCAGCTGTCCTCAATAAGTTCAAACATCTTTAAAGCAACAACAAATTAACTATCTTCCTACTTTTTGCTACTCTAGATGGAATTAACAAACTTCTAAATAATGAACGACGTGTCTTCACCTTCACCAAATTACCAGTGGCACAGATCAGCTGTCTTGAATAAGTGCAGTAACTTGTGAAGCATCCGTAATTTGTAAATCTTTTTACTCTTTGCTAGTTTATATGGAATTGTAAACTTCTGAAAATAAAGAATGTGTCTTCAATTTCTTCCAGGTGCCCCTGGCATAGATCAGCTGTCGTTAATAAGTGCAGACACCTTTAAAGCATTTACAGATTAAATATCTTCCTTCTGCTTGCTGCTCTAGGTTGAATTAACAAACTTGTAAATAATGAACGATATGTCTTCAACTTCACCAAAAGCCAAGTACCTTCCTACTCTTTGCTACTCTAGCTGGAATTAACAAATTTGTAAATAATGAACGACGCGTCTTCCACTTCACCCAAAATGCCTGTGGTACACGTGAGCTGTCTTGAATAAGTACAGTAACTTGTGAACCATCCGTACTTTGTGTATGTTTTTACTCTTTGCTACTCTATATGGAATTAAGGAACTTCTGAATAATGATCACTGTGTCTTCAATTTCCTCAAGGTGTCAGTGCAGACATCTTTAAAGCATCCACAGATTAAGTACCTTCTTACGCTTTGTTACTCTAGGTGGAATTAACAAACTTGTAAATAATGAATGACGTGTCTTCATCTTCACCAAAATGCTAGGGACACAGATTAGTTGTCTTGAATAAATGCAGTAGCTTGTAAAGCATTCGTACTGTTTGTATCTTTTTATTCTTTGCTACTCCATATGGAATTAAGAAATTTCTGAATAATGATCAATGTGTCTTCAACTTCCTCAATATGCCAGTGACACAGATCAGCTGTCCCCAATAAGTGCAAACATCTTTAAATCATCCACATATTAAATATATTTTTACTTCTTGCTACTCTAGATGGAATTAACAAACTTGTAAATAATGAACGATGTGTCTTTACCTTCACCAAAATGCCAGTGGCACAGATCAGCTGTTTTGAATAAGTGTAGTAACCTGTGAAGCATCCGTACTGTGTGTATCCTTTTACTCTTTGCTACACTATATGGAATTAAAAAAAACTACTGAATAATGAACAATGTGTCCTCAATATATCAGTTTCACAGATCAGCTGTCCTCAATAAGAACAGACATCTTTGAAGCATTTACATATTAAGTAGCTTCCTATTTCTTGCTACTGTAGATGGAATTAACAAACTTGTAAATAACGAACGACGTGTCTTCACCTTCGCGAAAATGGCTGTGGCTCAGATCAGTTGTCTCTATAAGTGCAGTAGCTTGTAAATCATTCTTGGTACTGTTTGTATCTTTTTATTTTTTGCTACTCTATATGGTATAAAGAAACTTGTGAATAATGATCAATGTGTCTTCAACTTCCTTAAGATGCCAGCGACCTAGATCAGCTGTCTCCAATAAGTGCAGGAACTTGTAAATCAAACGTCCTTTGAGTATCTTTTTACTCTTTGCTCCTCTACATGGAATTAAGAAACTTCTCAATAATGAACAATTTGTCTTTATTTTCCTCAAGATGCCAGTGGCAGAGATCAGCTGTCCTCAATAAGTGCAGACATCTTTAAAGCATGAACAGATTAAGTATCTTCCTACTTCTTGCTACTATAGCTGAAATTAACAAACTTGTAAATAATGAACGACGTGTTATCTTCACCAAAATGCTAGTGGCACAGATTAGCTGTCTTGAATAATAGTCCATTCATATTAGCAAAATTAGAAAAAAGAAATTATAAAGTTTTGCCGTTTGGAGGTTATACACACCAATGGAAGAGCTTTCAAAAACAAAAGAGTTCCCAACTCTGAAGTGGTAGCTTCACCCCCAAGAACCATCCCTAACACGCACTGCGGTGGTTTTTAGCGTTTTTCTCAGAAACCATTGGTCGTACAGAAAATATTACACTTATCAAAGATATTCCCTATCAAATTCTCGATAAAAAGATTTCTCTTACCAATTCCATTTTTCCAATGGATTTCGAGTAACAAGCGATCAAAGTTGGGGGTTGCATTCAGCGCAGATTAGTGACGCGAGATTTGGGTCACGATACTTCACCCAACCTTACATTTTTGCATTATCCCTCTTTTCATACATGGCAAGGATTTATGACAGAAATTACTTCAACTCTGTCATATGTGAAGTCAAGGGTTCTCGCACTACCTCCGACCCAGTTAAGTACTATACTGACCGTTTTAACCTACGCAGTAGAGGAAAGCAAAAAAAGTGGGCAATCTACGTGCATCATAACCTTTGATTAACCATTGCATATAAAAGCAAAGGGCACCGTACTACTAAACAACGCTGAACACGGAAAATGTACGAATGTCGTTGTCAGATTGGGAGGATTACAGCTGTTAATGTCGTTCTTGGAATCAATCGAATTTATTATGGCTGACAATGAACTTGTAGAATTATGGTCAACTGTATACGCTTCTGCATCTGTTCCTATATACTTTCGCGCCATGCATACGCAAGAACTATTCGAGCTCATTGTCTTAATTTTTGAGCTATTTCCATGATAATATTTGATGAAATTGAAGTTTCAAAGACAAAGACTATATCCAAACTTTTCTCACTGGCATTAAAAAAATAATACTTTAACTTCTGACAGCTTAGTAACTCACGACACCCTTACAGAAATTGGATTAAAGTTTTCAGAAGCAACAAACGCGAAATTGGAAAAACTGCAAAATTATGATTACAGTATTTAGAATTAGTGACCATTTTTTATTCAAGCTGAATGCAAGGGGAATTTGAAACTTATTATCATTGCGTTAGACGTTAGAGCAATACATACAATTTTTCATGCAACTGGTCATTTTCTATATGCAAAGTCATGTCAGCTTCATCTCCAGGAAATGAATTGTCCGGAATTTGGTCGGGTATGACTATTGAGCAAATGCTCATGAGATGCATGGAAAGTCTTGGCGGTCTGGCTCGTGGAAGAGCGTTTTTTAAAAAGTGTTCTGAATAAATGAATTCTTGGTATGCCATCTACTCACCACGTATGCAAAGCTGTGGAAAAGTATTGCGGTATCACACCAAGCACCACAGATCAGCATGTAGAAATGAGGGACTCAAGAATACAGACAGATGAACAAGATTGTCGGAAATTTGAACAGTTGCTCCGGAAACACTCTTCATTCAGTATTACAAGAATCTTGTTTCGCTATCTACTGGCTTTGTTGCCGAAGAGAAAACCAATTGTTATGAAGCGAAAACGGTTGGAGAGAACATTTTGCATAACACCGAAGGCAGTGAATTTGGAATACTTAAATTGAAGAGTGCAAACATAGTAAAAACTATGGCTTCGTCAGCTGGAAAAATTACGGTTGGCAATGACATTATTAAGTTGATTCTACCGAACTTTTCCAACGAATAATATGCACTATCTATTCTGCAGCGGATTTGCGCTCTTGTTTTAAGCATGAACTTCCTTATGTACCTTTGTCTTTATTTGACAACAATGGTATGACAAGAAAAACGCTTATTGCTCGAAATTCATTGGAGAAAAGGAATTGGAAATACATCGTTTTGTAGAGAACTTTGTAAGGAACATTTTAGTAAGTATAAAATTTTCTGTGTGACCAATGGTTTCTGAGAAAAACGGTAAAAACCACAGCAGTGCGTGTTAGGGGTGGTTTTTGGGGGTAAAGCTACCACTTGGCAGTTGGGAACTCTTTTGTTTTTGAAAGCTCTTCCATTGGTGCGTATAACCTCCAAACGGCAAAACTTTATAATTTATTTTTCCTATTCGACCATTATAGGTCTAATATAAATGGACTATAAGTACATTAGCTTGTAAGGCATCCGTACTGTTTGTATCTTTTTACTCTTTGCTACTCTATATGGAATTAAGAAACTTCTAAATAATGATCAATGTGTCTTCAACTTCCTCAAGATGTTCAACTTCACCAATGAGGTCTCGCCCGTCTATTGGCTTATAGAACTACCAATTAGCTAGAAAAGATCCTAGTGAAATCTATTTCTTTTGTATTATATTCTTTGCTTGAATGTGTTACTAAATATTTTCATGAATTCCACAACGTTGAGTGTTTTACTTCAACCTGTTTCAGATTTGCTAAGCATCACGCTATTAATTTCTCTATAGATCGTTTTATAGTTAAAATTCAGTACGAGCAGGATAGGGCTAAGTAATTCTTAAGGGAGTTTTCTGGGCGACGTTGCCACTTCTCGGCAGCGACCGATGTCTAAGTTTGCGTAAAGTAATGCCAGATGCTGGTTAAGTCCCCGAAATACTAAAGCGAGATTTATTTATAATTGACAGGTGCCTATTAACTTTCAACGAGATTTGTGCTGAAATATGGCAACGTCATTCTGCATAAGAGCCTGTACTGAATTTGAAGTATGGAACGATCCATAGTAATTGTTGAGATCAAGAACAGAGGCACGTTTGACACACTCTTCTAATTATAGAGGCGTAACTTACAATCGGGATCCGGACAAGAATTGAATCAATATCAATAACTTTTAAACTAAAATAAACATCAATAGATAAACAATCTCTACGGATAGCCAAAATATCTGCCAGATAACTTCAGACGTGTAGGCAGGTAATCAGTATTTGAACTAGTTTGATATATTCCTATACAAAGATTATACAAATCCAGATATTATTAATTTTATTAAATCGTATATATCCAAAACTACTTCAATCAATAGATTGAAGCCACACGCATTATTGTATTAAGGCTTTAAGAATCTATGGACGTATAGACCTGAAGGGCGATAGCCTCGCTCTGGACGAGCAGATAGGTACCAGTATAAAATTTGGTTTTCCGTAAGTTGTCATAGCAACACCTGGTCAGAAAAGAATCATGTTACTCAATAGATTCGACTATACCCGTTATCTTACTACGACTACGACAATCTATACGGATGAGCATAAAACTTACCGACAACTTGAAGGGCGATAGCCTCGCTCTGGACGGTTCTTTCCATCCCCCCGATGATGTTGGTCACCTTACACACGTACTCGCCCTGATAGTCGTACGTTACGTTGGGGATGTGAAGCTTCGATTCTCGGCCTCTTTCCAGAATGAAGTCCGAGGGTGTGGGGTATCTCTGCAGCCACTGGTAGGTGGGCTGGGGGTTGCCTTCACCGATGCACTCGAAAGTGGCAGACGTGAACAAGGGGGCGGTTGTCAGCCTGTCGGGGCCCACGCTGAGGATCTTCGGAGGATCTGTAAAAATCCAGTTAATGGATTAGGAAATTTGGCTGCGCTCGAGCGGGTTTATTTAAAAGTAAATCCGCGTCGGCGGCGTGCGTGGGTTCGAATTGCGCAGTAATAATAATCGACGGGGCTTAGAATGCGGCATTCTAATCTTCTAATCAAGTATCTACTCCTTTCCCTTTATCTGCACGCGCGCCTCCCACAATAACAGCTTACTAGATCCTTATCCCAGCTCCATCCGCTCCTTCGAGCCGTTAGAAGAGCACATTGTATGCGAACTTCCCCGTCTTTAGCAGCGCCTATGCAAACACCAGTGAAGATCTCGGCCGATTATAAGTTGAGATTGCAGCGGACCTAAACCAACATGGCGCGTCCAGTTATCAAATTAGCCTCCCTAATTAACGAACAAATTACATCCGAACTAGAGATTTACTAATTCCGAAACTTCGCCGGATGGTGGTGTAATTGATATAAGATTATGCATGTTACACGTCCTGCGGCTTGGCGAGGCTTTGAACCGAGGGTTTGTTATTGACGCAGTCCACTCCAGTGATATTTTCCGCTCGTGATTCGATATGTTCAATCACGCCACTGCAGCTGGCACTAACAGGCTGCATTTCTAAACTTATATTGAACTCTTACGTAACTCTCTATACAATTCCCTGAAACAACTTTGACCGCGACGCGACGTTCCGCAAAATACATCTCAACGAATAAACATGGCATTTTTGTCGTCGAGCTTGAGCAAAGCACAACTTGATTAGTTGGCAAGTCGATTGTATTTGCAAAGGAGAGTGGAATCCGCTGAGAACAGGTGCAAACTCTGCACAAACTCGCACAACCCCAGAGCTTCACTTAGAATTAGCTCAGCTAATAACTATTGGTGTGTACTGGCCCGATAATCCGAGTTCCACTACAACTTTGAAATGTAAAGCTAAAACGGATTGCCTTACTTAGCGGCCTCTACTATTACATTTAAATAAAGGCAATTTATTCTTCGTTGGAACTTTTAGTAAAAAATAGAGAACCTTGGTAAGGGATCACTCCTTAGTTACATAGAAACTCAATTTCTGTTTATCAGTTCGCAATCATTTAGTATAAAGGTAGTAGCAGAATTGGAAGGCTTCCTAGAGCAGTATTTTATTGTTATTTAGCCTAACGATGTTAATGTTACAGCTGTGTGCTTTCATTGATATTTTGATTTCTATCAGAATAGATAAAGTCGGGCAAGTCACATAACTGAAACCAAATGTTATTTTTCCATGTCTTTATTAATAATAAATAAATTAAATAAACATATTTAAACATCCTATTGTAAAAGTAACAATATCATTTCATAAAAACATACCACTACAAAATTATCATTATTAATGACACCATACGAGTATTTATTAAAACTGGCTAGAACGGATAAATCTTTCCTATAATACAGTTATCAACTAACCTTTCTGCAACAGCCAGTAAAACTGAAAGCAACTAAAAGAAAGTATCGAAAAGAGAAGGAACTAAAGAAATGAGCAATCTAATTTACAATATCTATGAGCATTGTAGAGGTATGCTGTATTAGATTTATAACCTGGTTTTCGAAATTGTCAGTATTTTCTTTTTTTGGTACTTCGCCTATCGCTTCAAATAGTCTCTTGAAACAGTTAGCTGGTTTTCTTCTCTCCGATTGTTGATTTTCATACCCACTTTGTGTTTACATGCTTTTTTTATCGGTAATTGGATTTAATAATTGTAATTTAGCATAGCTGAAATGCGTGAAAACGGACCTATTCAGTATAAGTCGCTCGATTTCATAGGTGTTGCAATAAATTAAAAGTTAAAAAAGTTCGAGGGGAACTTTGGCAGTCGCCAGCGAGCTCTGCCCCAAGTCCCACGTGTGTAAGAGGCTGGCGGTACCAATCCATCATACTACCAGCTAGATAATAAACGGCTGGGAGACTGGCAGTAAATATAATTGCTGCATAAAGGGTTTGTGCGCCACAAACCCGTAATTACACTTTAAGTAGGTGTTCTTTTAATTGTGTACAAAGCTAGTACGCGAAATGCAAAGCACGCCAAGGATTTTAGAAACGGTACGGTTGCTAAGTGACATCAGATGACAGGGCGATACCAGAACTATAAAGAAGGGACTTTCCCGCAACATTTGAAAAGATTGTTCTTATGGGAAAAAATAATCCAAGGCAAGCCCCATCCGAAATACAGTAGTTTCAGAGTAGATACACAGTAGATACAAGCAATAATTGCAGTTGTGTTTGTTCCAAGCGGTGTTGTCAAGTTTTATTCTTGTGCGCTTCACCAACGTTTAAATACGTATGTGAATTACGAAGCCGGGATTTGATGCACAAAATACGGACTGCGGCCCCAGGAACACAATACGTGCAGGCTAGCTTCTTGTTTTGGCATATATTGACACTGCATAACCACGAACTAATTACACTATGGCTCACAAGGTTGGAGTTCGAACCGCAGCATAGCGAGAACACCCATTACACTTTGAAGGTCGTTCTAAGGTAAAACTATAATATTAAAAGCCATTACATTTTTAACTTTCCGATCTTACCGTGATCAAGCAATTTTTGGAGTTTACACTTGCACGTAATAGAAGCTCATTTCTTTCAGTTAGAGTGGCAAAAAGAAAGTTATTAGTGCTAGAGCTTATTACCAGATATCGCGTGCCCAGTTCCGAATTCTTGCTAAGTGGGTGCTGTGACATTGTTGGATTGACAAAATGAGACTAGAGGCCCATCTCAAAGTGTCTTTGACGTACTGCATGTGTTAAAATAGTTCCATATCACTTATATATTACTTCAGATTTTCAGATCTGCAAGCTGAGAATGAGAGAAGGGTCGGCCGAACAATGCATTCGAATAGACAGCGCTATTTCCAGGTAAAACATAACGTATTTTTTGTAGTAATTAATGTAAGTTGCGACTCAGCGAGACCGGTTTTTTGAAGCTAGGAGAAGTTCTTGTTCTGTTGAAAGGTTTTCCACTTCACTTCCACGTCTTATATCAGCCGGTGGTGCTAATTAATTCTCCGGGCTATTTTGTCTCCTTTGTATGACCCTTCCACTGAGCTATCAGACCACCTTCAGGGGATTGGTCTAGGTTGTATAAGAATGAAACAGAATATTTTGACGCGTGGTGTATTAAAAGAATGCTCAAATTAAATTGGGTGGAGCGAGTACCACAAAGAAATTAGAGAGGATGAAACCTGAGAAACAAAAACGGCGAGATTGATTGATAGGTCATGGGATATTTTACATAATTTAGTTCGAACTGTAAATTTTTATATTCATACCAAACAGTTTTAGAGTAAGAAGCTTTTAACTTCGACTTAGTCTTCGAAATGATGTCATCTGGAACCATATGTACAATTGTACATACTAGATACTAAGAAGACTAATAAAAATAAAACAGCTTTCATGTGTTTATATTGTGTTAAGTACATATAGAAATTAAAATTAGTTTTTATTATCTTACCTCGATTTTTTTTTCGGTATTTATCTTTCCCTAAATCAAAGCAGACGCTTAGAGAGCCCTTACTGTGCCCACACGAAAATATAAGTGTTCTTGTTCGCCGAAACCAGAGTAAATTAAGTTATCGATTGTGTTAATTAACCCCGACTCCTAACCTAGGGCGCAGGCTGTCCGATAGCAGAAGTATTAACGTGGCAGGGTGGACCGGAGCCAGGTCCTCGAAGAATTAGGTAACGAAATCCAGGCTAGGGCCATTAGACGATTAGAAAGCCGAAGGTGTAGAAACCAGATGTCACCTGCGAAGCATCTGCAGCAGCCCCTAATTATCCAGGCCGGATATTTGCTCTAAATATTAATGTGGATGCATGAACAACAACAAATACGTATATTTTTGCAGCGAGAGGACTGTTTACATTTTACATTGCAAATAGATGAGCACCAGTAATAATAATTATAATTGGTAAATTGTTTGCTTAACTGTCCATTGTCCACAGCGAATGTTTGATGACGCTGGTAATCACGATAATGAAGTTGAAAATGGTTTTTGTGCGTTGCATGCATTAAGTCCCAGTTGAATACTTCAATTTGGTTTGTTCCGTTTTTGCCACTAGTTTTAGTAAGGCTATAATTATTCCAAAAAGTAGTTAAACTGTGTAATATTAGCAAATCCCTAAATATTAAAGACCCAAATAATTAATTTTATTGATATGATAGCGAATGTATAGAATAATTAAGTCTATAACTGTTTCCTCTAGGATCTTTGTGATTGCTGGTAACTACTGTAATTCCTCTAGCATGATCGTCTTTTGGATTTGAAGGCAAGATAAACTGCAAAAGGAAGCATTCAAAGCACTGTCGTATAAGTAAATACAAAAAATGTGCACAGAAAGAGGAATACAAAACTAAAAAAATGAACTTGGTTTCTAGTGTACTAACGATTATTTCTTCCACTTCTATTAATTGTGGGATGTCTTCGTTTCTAACGTTCAGAATCCTGGATATATTAGTAAACTTTTATAACAAAATTACACGATTACGGCCCTGTTCAGTAACAAACGAAAATTAAACGGCGTCCGCTAGGAACTAAGTCAGTCACCGGCATGCTAATCCCAGCGCACATGTCTGTACACAAGTCGAAGTGAATTGCGCCTGTCACATGTTTAGCGGAAGTCGCGCAGTAAATAAGTTTTGATGTAGAAGTGTTTGTGTATGGAAAGCCGTGTTTGTATTTCAACTAATTGCCATTTTAATAGTGTACTGGGTAAGTACGCAATTTGTCACCCTATCAAGCGGTTTTCGAGACGTTTCGATTATTTTGTGCCGTCAGCCACCAGTGAGATGACAGGCAGCAGCCAAGGACATCCCCGCTGCGTTCCTGGAAAATTTCCACGCATTACACCTGTTAAGGTGGGTGACGCAATCCATTTCGAGGGTTACGATGCAGTTTCCAGGCTTCAAGAATAAGATAGCTCGATACAGAGCATGTTACAGTTTAAGAGATAAGCAATTGCTTCAGGGCGTGTTGTTAGGGTTTTGTGAACGTAAAAGAATGCGCTTTATAAACAAATACATACGTACGTAAATTGCAAAACCAGCTTTTGATGCACAATATCTCAACGGCAGATACCCATGCAGTTTAGCATTCACTAAAGACAGTTATTTAGGTATCCTTGTAACGTTGTTTAAGTGTAAATGTATAGCAGATACGTAGCTACAAGCATTTGCGCAATAATCCTTGGTTTGTATTTTAAACTAAAATATTTAGGAATGATTATTCATTTTAGGTTGTAACCATAGCGGTTTATGTAATTTACGTGTGTGTTAAATTTTTAATATATTTATGTTGATTTGTGTAAGCAAATTGGCTTTTCTTGTGCTTATTGTTTGAAATCGTTTGTAGCACCGTGTTGCAAGTCCGCTTCCTTTTTTTAGCACATATTGGTCTTTCACTCCATAAGCTGGGACAAAGTAAGAATTTCATGTGTACTGAACAAGCTAGGTAAACAGCAGGATAATTAATCTATAAAAATACTAAGACGTAAGAGGCGTCTCATTTGAATTAACGTCTCGACGGGGCGACCACGTACCAAACGACTTATTTGAAACACGCTTTACTATTCAATAGTGTTTTACAAATAATTGTTAGAATGCTGCAAAATTGTATTAAAGCAGTTTTTATTGACTCGATAGGAAGATATGTCATTTGTGAGATGCTTCTCGGGGTAGCTCATTCTTTTCTAACTGTTGCTCTTAATTATATCATCTACTTCTTAGGTTCGCCCGTATGCATAGCTGACCTGTTATAATGTCCTTACTTATTTGCTCCTAGCTTCTCAAATTCCTTTTTAACGATTTATTTAGGATTAGGGCTACAAAAGTATTCTTTGCTCTGTTCTTTAACTATGCCTCTGCATACGTGTGTGTAACGCTCCCGATTCGTTTCACCAGAAATATTCAACATTTAACCCACTAGCGTAGAGCTGAATTGTAACGTTTTGCATTGTAGCAATTAGGTTAAAAGCGCATTTGGTATTTAATAGCCGCGTTAAGATGAAATACTGCGCTTGTGATAGTGCAGAGTTAATCAGCTGAAAGCCACGTCGAGTGCAGCTATTGTTAGTACAAAAAGACGGGCTGATACAGAGGTTTGGTGAGAGTTCGCGAATTTTTAGAGCATGAACGGACATTGGTGGCCAAGTGGTTGTAGCGAGTCTTTGCTTGCAAAGAACGCAGCCAGCGCCTGTTTTCTGGAGGTCAACATTAGAGCCGCGTGAGTGTGGTGTAGCTTTTCACGTCATCTTCACGGTCCATATAAGTCGTACCAGGCAGGTAATCCAGCAGCTTCAAGGTGGAGCACGCCGATTTTAGTACTGAACGTGCTACGTGCCATTTTGATCAACCACCGACAGCAACAGTGTCTGATCCGCTGTTCAATTTGCAGTAAAGGAAACAGCAGGTTAGTTTCTATACAAAAATATTGAGAGAGTCCCCGAATCAGTGCTAAATTATTAAATACTTGAAACGTAGCACCTGATTGTGCCAGGTTGCGTCATATTTTGGAGCGTAATTGTGACGCCGATTTCAATGTGCAACAGCGTGAGTCCGCAAACAGCTTCGAGTGCGTTTCGTGAGTAAACAAGTAGGGATTAAAGTGAATTGGCGTCGTAAGTGGATCATATTTCGCGGACTCTCATGTTAGCAATAATGTTTGCTATTTTATTCTTTGTATTTTGTACAAGTTGTAACAGAGCGTAAAAGTTAACTTTTAGCTGGTTAATTAAACTTTACTTGACTGTTGACAGCCTACGGCATTTGAGTATTGTCGCTGCGCATCTTTTTTATGTTTTTATATGTGTGTGTACTTTCATAACGAGTATATGACGTTGGAGTAAACAGCCTGACTTTTATTTTTAGCAGGGTTTGAGTGCATACTTTCAGAATACTAGGTGGAAACGAGGCAGGCTCAGAGTAAGCTGTGTTGTCTATCATAGCCACACTAAGGTAAGAACCGGGTCTTGACGACTGAGTTAGCTTGCAAACAAAGGGCAATTCAAATTTAAAGGTTTGCAGTATAAAGAACATAATAAAATCCGCATTGCAGTAGGTATTCCTATTTTATATCTGTTCCAGTGCCTATACAAACAACTCTTCTAAAGCGATTTTGCATGGTAGTGAAAATTTTATAAGACAAAAAGAATTGTAACGCATCTATCAATATGTACGAGAAATATTAACTTACTTATAAATTATATAATTTAACATGCTAATATTACTAATATATACCTTCCTGCTTCGATTAGCAGACGCTTTCAGTAAATAATACTTACTGCTTTATAACTTTTTTATTACATAACAAAAAAAACAGGTAGGTAATATACGAACGTTTTGTTTTGGATAATACATATTGTTTTAGTCATAAAAACTTTATTGTTAGTTTCGTTTTTAAAACAAAAACCTGGGTGTTAAAAATTGTGAAATGCAAATAAACAGTTTTATGTACTTACTAATAAGGTATCAACAGACATTTCAAATATGCGTTTGTAAAAGCTTTTACAAAATAAAATATTACATTACTATATAAAAACTACGCTATGCTATGCTATAATGGGCATTTTTTACGCCTGATAAAGCTCACCGTTGAGTATTCTAGGTAGAATCTGCGGAACTGAAATCTCAGTTGTAAAATGTTTGTACTTTGCTTCTACATTTCTAGAGACTTCTGTTAAATTCAATATAACATCTATAACCGGAGTAATAAGAGGTGTTTAGTAGCCATATAGGGCTTCTTAGGTAAAATTTCTCACCTATAACGTAATTCTCCGACCAAAACTACCTATGTATGCCCAATTTGGTGCAACACGTTGAAAACCTCAATTAAAGAAGCTCCAGAGAATGCAGAATGAAGTACTTCGAGTTGCAATCAAGTGTTCGTGGTTTGTGGGTAATACGGAAATACATAATGAAGTAAATGCGCCACTACTAACTGAGTTTATTAAAAAAGCTACTATAAAGTTCTTCAAAATCTAATATTATATTCAAGTGCTACGAAATTAAATCTAGGCCAAAAAGACGTCCACACGCGCCTTAAGCACAAGTTACCGCCAAGACTTGATACAAAGGCTAGTTAGCTTTACTTAATAATAGTTAACAAGGAAATTGTACTCCAGAGGTGTGAGTAGTCACTTAATCCTCGCTCAAATATGTTAGTGTAGTTCTTAGTATAATATAACAAAGCCGTGTATTGCAATCGTATCCACAGCCAGCTGAAATAAATTAAAAGAAAATGATAATACGTAAAACAGTCTTAAACCTATCGCGTGTAGTAAGAATTGAATTTGTAGAACTGTACCGAACAATGATTTGTGCAAATCCCTCCTTTGAAATCGCCTTTAAAAAGCTGGTCGAGGTCATGTGAATGGCTACCAAAAAAATTACGTAACTGATAACACCAATAACAATTAACAGAAAAAGACAATTGACGAAAGAAGTATCCTCAACAAACGAAACTATAGAATGGAATGCACCTCAAGTACAAGAAGAGGAGAAAGAATAAAGATGAAGAAAGCAACAGGACTAGATTGCATACCACAATTAATCAAAGACACCACACAAACATGCATGAAACAAGTACTATAATTAATACTGAATACAATAGCCAACATTTTAGAGCGATTAATATGTGAACGACCGAATGAAGATTTGGAAAGAAAGAAAAGCGTTGTAGAGCACCAGTACAGTTTCGGAAGAGGGTTCTCAACTACAGACATACTATGAAAGGTAGTTAAAAAATTCTATATATATAATAAGCGTTTCGTTAGCAAAAAATTCTGTGGATTAGTGGTTAGCACATCTGTTTGGCATTCGGAAGGTCGTGTGTTCGATTTCCATGACCGTTTGCTCTTATTCAGGTTTTTATGTGGTTTTCCTGGGTTAACAGAGTACTTTCACTTAGGTGAGTGCCGAGGCAGTACTTTTCCAGCTTTCTTAGCCACTTTTCCATTCTCAACTCCTCCTTTCTCTCACTGATATTTAAATTCCCATTATTGGCTGAAGAGGGACGCAAGGTCACTATAACACCTTGAACCTTTACATTGCTTTACCTTGTTTACCTTAGCAAAAAAACACATTACAGCTAGCCCCAGAAGACATAGAACTAGTGTTATAAGTAAAAGAGTGCTTACATATCTGGGTATCTGGTTTGATCAGAATATGAAGACGACAGAACATGTGAAGATCGTAATAAAAATGGCGGAAGACATGATGCAAAAAATATTATGAACATCGGAAGATCCAGATCGGAAAATAGGAAAATATTGCCTACTGTAGCAACATCTACGTGATTATACGGGACCGTTATTTGGCATAAAGCAATACAAAACGGCAATTATAAGAAGATGTTGATAAAAATACAAAAGATACTGGAAATAAACATTTGTAGCGCCTATTGAAATGCACGAATTGAGGCTAGTATTATCAAGCAAGCCGCACATAGATTAATAAACGCATAATGAACACAAATGTATAATAATAGAAGAAAAAAGATTAATGCTATACATTATGTTATCATAATTTAAACGCGTCAATTCGCTGGCTATATTTCTCAACTAAATCAAGCAAAATCAGATACCTGGAGGGCACGTCTAGCTCAAGTAGTAGTAAAGTGCAGTAAATTAAATGAATGGAAACCGGGAGGGGCGCCAACGAATCCAGAGGATAACAATCAACCAGGCATCTCAAGTGCTTAATCAGACGGTTCGCAGACTGAGCACTTATAATGGGCTAAGAACTATAGCTGCAAAAGAACGTTACGCAACAACAATAAATGAAACTACATAGAATTACTCGAATATCACAGTTTACTATATAGTATGTCTCGGTGGAGTTGACAAGTGACCCAATAGGGCCTACAGCCAGTAATACTTAAATTTCTATGTAAAATGCTGTGTACAATCGGAGGAAAGACCTCTCGATAATTTATAAATACACATTAAAAATACCTGGACGTACACACATTGGCAAGGGCCTTACTTTCGGCTAGTGTCCAAGTTATCGCCTAGCTGGTACATGATGGCCCACAAAGGGGGCTAAATGGATGTCCCTAGTATTAGGTGTGTTTTCTAGAGATTCAACGGAAGCTCTGCTTTCGGCACCAGCGGTTAATAGCCCAGCATGACGATGGGGCCCTGGATTGCCAAAGGTGGCCCTACACGAGGTCGCCGAAGGAAGAATCTTCCAGCCGCCAAATTCCGGATCGTGGATTGTGGCTCGGCACGTCAAGCTGACAACAAAATTGACCCCTAAGCGAAGCACCAGAATGCCAATAAGGACTTACCCCGTATGGGCGTGCACGAGGTGCTACCATCAAAAAGAATCCGCTAACAAGCGGGGCACCTAGAATCGCCCAAAATAACGTCGTCTAGAGGAGAATCCGCCGAAGGCATTTACTTTCCAAACATAACTAAATTGACCTCTTGAACGACTTCGAAGATGGTAGCTGCTACGAACGGCACCAAGTTTCCAACAGGTAAGGCCAAAAAGAGAGCCCCTCTAACCCGGAAACTCGCCAAAGAAACTAAAAACTTATCGGGGAACGGAACCATGTCCCTATCAGCGAACAAAAGTTCCTAACTCAGGAGCGCGCGGAATTTGAATCTACCCACAGAGCTACAATCCGGAGAGCGCTTCCCATAAAGTTACAAAAAAAGCAGAGTAAAGCGACAAATCTAACGAAAGCGCCATTTTAACGTAACAATTAAAACAATGGAACAAGAGAAAGTTTGGAAGGCGATTTAAGAAATCGGACACGGAAAACAACCGCTATTGAAAATAGCAGATGAAGTCCAAAAACATTTTCCAGTATGATAGATGGCATAACGAAAGAAGTACAATATGAATAAAAAACGGTGGTAGACTAACGGTAGACAACATGACGGAGACTATAGTGAAATCGGAAAGAAGCTGGAACAACGTGGCTGCATTAATAAAAGCTACAATCCCACAAAATAAAGGGAAGAACTTCAGAACGGAGAAAACAAAACCAATAAATACTAATTAAAGGAAAGAGTGTGTTATTTGCTACACGGAGAATTTATTTGTACACAAAGGAAAAAGAAAATAATATATACTTCACAGCACGGCGGTTCAGGAATTGTCTAGTATTGTAGCAAATTTTCGCCAGCTAGTTCCTGAGCAGAAATTGGGGGGGTTGTCCGGAAGCGCTACTGGTTTGAGACGGTCCAAACCAGAAAACCTACAGGTGGCCGTGTAAGGTCCTAAACCAGTTAGCTGTTTCATAAAAATAATAAAAGACAGAAAACACCATAACTTGAAATAACCTAATTATTTATTTACAGTATGTACACATGCAAACTCTGCATCATATTCGAAATAGGCAACACAAATCTGTGATAGAATAATATGTTTGTAAATGGAATAGTAGATGTAATTTTAGTTTTACTTATAAAATGTACAATGATTTTCTGTTAATAAATTTGAAGTCAAAAACAGAACTCTACGATCTTAGCTCGCAATTCGCTCTAGTACACGTATTTCAACTGTACGGTAGTGACTTAAACATTAGAACTGCGATAACGAAATACGGGAGATCTCAAGTTCTCATTAAATCGCTTTTACCTAATCGCGATCTATCCGAATTGGTACCATTTCGTCTAGGTGTTTTTACACTTAAAATTGTGTATATTCAACGCTCCCAAGGTGTTAATTGCAATAATCAGGCTCCCGAAAACCCTCGCAAAAGGTTTTGTTTAATTTCAAAATGTTGAGTTACTCAACGCGACCAAACTGCAAAAGAAAGGCAGTATTACCAATCGAAGAAGATATTAAATACATAAAATAAAAATAACCTACTCCGCATACATATTGCACGAGGTGAACGTCGCAGATAGCTACACAGAATTTCAGAGAATCACAAACGGCAGGAATATCGCCAGCATGAAAGGTAAGACACGCCGCATAAAATCTCATAACAATAGCACGAACGGTATTTCAGTTGACTTAATCACTAGGAGGTACCTGGTGATGCACAGCGACGTCAACAGAGTAGCCATGCAGGGTAGCTACACGGAGATGCTGTTCACTAGTTGGAAATAACCTTAAGGGCAACAGGTTCTTGCACTGGGGAAAAACCTCGTGGCTGTCACACTGGTGAGAAGCCGTGCGTGCGAAGACTACCACATGAGTTGAGGGTTGCTCAGAACGGCGTGAGGGTTGGTCCTCCAGGTGCTTTGGCAAGCAACATCAATGCCACAAACATAATTGAAGCCGAAAAGTCGGAAAACGAAACAGCAGTGCTAATCGGAGACTAAGAAAGAGACCTAAAGACACACGATATCAAACTTGATGTTCAAACGAACCACAAATAACATACCAGAGCTGTTGGAAGGCCTCGAGTGAGTAATTTGCATAAATATATAATTATCCCAGTACAACTGGCTCTATTCGAGCCATTTCACACAACATTTTATATGGCTCATCAACAAATTCACTAATAATTTTAGAATTACTTGATCCACAAAGTGAAAATTCCAAATCACATGCAGCCCCAAAAGGAAAAATAATCTCACCATATCAGTCTCTTAAAATGTCCACCGGAAATCGTACTATCAACTATTTTGAAAACTATTATAATTCCCTAAATATCCAAGGATTTTCAAAATCATCCAAAAATGCAAAAATGAGTATGCAATCAAATCTACACCGAGAAACTGCAGGGCAATCTAAAGTTTTAAACTGCATCTGAATGTATTTAAGCGAAAAATTATATGTAACAATTCTTGACTACATCTAAATGAAAAATTACACGTAACAAGAGCAATAAGTGATACCGGCTTCGTGATATAGACGTGGATGGGTTTTAGTGGGTAAAGCCTCACACTCCCCTGATGAACTAGATATTATTCCACAGACGGACTTTTAAAGGTTTTTCCCCTTGCAACACAAAAAAGAAACTCACGCACGGTTTTACTGTGTGCGATGGCGCATTGTCATGCATTAATGGCCGGTTTTATTATTTCTGCTAATCCAGTAGAATGTGCGACACCTGGCTGTTGTAAGGTATTCTACAGCACTCAAATAATATTTCTTATTTTTTTTAAACCGTTGGAAGTTCGACCAACATAGGAGTGATCCATATAATCATCATAATACACTTTTTTCTGTAATTCATGTGTTCTAGTGACTATTTTGTTAATTAAATAAATGTGATGATGCTTCTTTGCTCCAAGGTGGCTTTTCGATGCGTAAAAAATAGTGGTGTATCTGATAACAGATAATATGAGAGTCCAAACTAGAACTTGTCCAAACACATTTTTTATAACAACTGCTCAATACTCAATTACTATCATATTGCATGAAAGCTAAAGTAGGTCGTGTATAAAATCAGAGATTTATAAATTCTTTTCAATGAACTTAGCAAGCTGCGTAATTTTAACAATTCAATAACGTATACTTGCGCAGTTGTTAAATCTTTGAAGTTTTTGTGTAACATATTTTCTCTTCAATATTTCAATATTCTTCAGTATCGAAGAATACCTCATAATGATATAAGCAGGCGTAAACCATATATTGATAATAAATACTTATGTATTTTTACAAACGAGATAGATATAGGCTAAACGATTTCCCATTTTTTACTGTTGTAACTTCATTAATTAACCAGCGTCTACGTCATATTTTACAAATGTTAATTATGATATGTGTTTATATTAAAACGAATTTTTGTGGTTGCTTCACCCTGTTGCTTCGCTAACACGTAAATAAATAAATAAAATAACTGATGAAATTAATAAACTAATTTATACGGATACACAACTGTCGAAACTACCAAACAAACATAACATTCTTTGAGGGCTTAAGACGTTCGTGAGCTGTCTGAAAAGCCTTTAGTACTTGACCCCATTGTCTGTTCCGTCGGGATTTTTCGTTTACTTGTTTGGTTTCCCATTCTGTTTGCAAGGCTCCTGCTACAACACGTGTTCCAGGACTTAAAGAGCTGAGAATATTTTGCAATAAAATTTTGAAATTATACAGATTATATACATCATGTGATAGAAAATCACATTTTAACTAACTTTTTTAGTCATTTTTTTGCTATTTTGGCTAGTAAATGCATTATTTGCAATTATTTTCAAAAACTGTCGAATTTGATAGATAGCGGATGTCACGTGACAAATTTTGTTTGGACCAATTGTAATGTTTCTCAGCCACCTCCGATCGCCAGGGTTTTGATTTTCCAAAAAAAGTTTCCCATTTGATACTAAATTTTTGACGATCACTGTAAAAAAGCCAAATATGTTCAATTTTATTCTGTATTTAGTCAATTTGATCAACAAAGCTAGGAATTTACTGTAAATGTAACGAAAGCCTGCAACGACTGAAATTTGTTTTTTGCCGTTGCGCTCACTTTAAGCGCTCGGGAGTGGAGCATGTTGCCTCTTTTTCCTTTTGTAAATTGTATAAATCTTAATTTGACATTTCCTACCATGCACGTCTAGCTTTATGGCGCAGAATTCGCCGGAGTTTTACGAAAATGTTGACACTTGTTCTCCGTCTTCTTAGAAAGCGGCTGATGGTTGGTGTTTTAAGAAAATATAAGGATTTTCTTTTTGAAGTCGTCACTATCCTTTGTTGGGGAGCAACTATTATCGAGTATTTACGTTGATCTAAGAGTGAATCCTCATTCTTTTCGGCAGCGCGCAGGGTTTCCGTGGTTGGCTTGCATTCCTCTCCATGCCTTATTTAGCGACCGTTTCGTTATTTGGGTAAGCTCCTCAATGTTTTACATCTGTCGTATAAACCTAAAGAAACCGCCTGCCTCGAGACGTAAATAATACCAGGACACGGCTGTCGGACCTGTTGCTAGTGGATAACGCAAGGTCAGGTATTACACAGAGGCTTACACGCGTGAATCCTCTTTCTTTCCGACAGTGTGCAGACTTTCTATGGTTAGCTTGGATTACTCTTCGTGGGTTATTTAGCAATCATTCCATTATTTTGGTAAGCACGTCTGTCTTATAGACTTGAAGAAACCTCTTGCATTGAGACGTAAATAATACCACGACGCAGCTGTCCGACCCGTTGCTCTTGGATAACGCAAGGTCAGGTATTCCAAGGAAGCTAACATTTTTCTTTTCTCTAGTTTACATGATTAGCTTTATTAATAAATGGACGAGTTGACCGTATTACATATATTTACTGTTTTTTCATATAACGCTGATAGCATGTAAGCGGCTAGAAATTCAAGCATACGCCCTATTTTTACAAGAGTACAAATTGGTTTTTGGAAAAATAACGCCTATTCAAGACAAATTATTGTTCGAAATTACTTGGCTAATCAAATAGCTTATTATATAAAATTTATATTACACTAAAAGCGGCTTCTAAACTCAAATTAACCGAATTCCATCCCAGCGAAATTTTCACACCGCGTGCAAGAAGCCCCAGCAAAAAGACGACGGTGGGTATTTACGAAGCTAGCGCAATCAGGGCGAGATACCTGCCGCCGTACACACCAACGAGCCTAATGACAATTGCAAATGGCGAATTTGCATACAAATACCTAATAATAAGGCGGCACGGATGCTCCAAATTATACGCAATCCTGAAGTTAAATTACTTGAAAACTATTACGGCTATAAATACATTATACTCGGCCGTATCGATCACGAACTTCCCTTAACTCGGTTTGACTTAAAGTAAGTGCACGGGCACACAAACAGGCACTTTATAATTGTGTAACATGCTAGATACATATTTAACCAGAGCACAGTTAATGGGTTCAGGGCGTGCAAGACACGGGTTTGGGGTCGCGACAATGTGTTGGAATTGAAGCTCTTTAGGCTGTTATGCGAGGACATCCGGTGCTTTCAGGAAAATTTTAACATTAAAAAATGAATACAACGCTTCATAAAAATTCATATTCGTGCATTTTCAAAAGAGCAGCTTATAAAAAACAGGAAAAGTCGAAGTTCAAAAATATGCTACATGCGAGGAAATTTTTATGACGTTTAACGTTCAACCATAAAATTAAGCAAATGCTCTCTTCTGTCAAAATTTGCCATTAAGAACATTATAAAATGAAGTCACCAAATAAATAAGATGAGGGTTCTAGTTTTTCTAATATGCGTCAGACTATTTGGATTGTGCTGCGAGAGCATTACTGCAAATGCTGGTTAAGGAGTTGCCAACCAAACGTATGTGCCAGTTATATGTGTGTTCTGGGGATTGGGTAGTCCGCGTTCAAAGACCTGGAAAATACAGATCAGTCTTCTTGGCATTTAGACTTCTGTCGGATAGAATAAAGAAAAAATAGGGTCTAATGTGCACAACTTCGACAGCCTTGACGTTCCGTACTATTAAGTTGCTTTAGATTTATTTCTCGATTTCTTCGTTGAATAATTGTGATTCTATCGCGTTAAATGTCCCATATTCGGCGGCCCAACTTTGTTCTTTTCTAGATTGGACGACTCTCTCTCTCTCCTCCCCCCATCTATCTCTCTATCACGTTAAACGTCCCATATTCGGCGGCCCAACCTTTTTATTTTCTGGATTGGGCGACTTTCTCTCCCCCCCTCTCTCGCTATCTATCTCTCTCGCACTCATAGAAGCGAATTCTGCTGAGGCAACGAATTCTGTTGGAACAGCCTAAGAAGCATCGTCGATTTCTCCTGAGAAGTCGGAGCTGCTTGGTACTTGAGCGTCTGCTTGCATTCAGTTACGCGCTTGTGCTACTTACTTGATTTCAGTACCGATGATTTGTTTGCATGGCTTTAATAATTTAGGTTAAGGTAGTATGTTATTTCTTGAGCTGCTTATATTTCTTATAGACGAGGAAAACGCTCGTATTCTGTTGAAACGCTTAAACAGCAGGTGGCACCTAATACTTTATCTCAGATTTGTCAAGTACCTTGGTGGTCTAGCCTTATTTTAACCAGCGGTGTACAAGTTATTTATGCAAGGTAGTATAGTTTATAATACAGCAACAGATGACAGTTGATGAATTCTAAGGCATGTAATGGCATCGATTTTAATATTTTTTTATAGTCAACCCTTAAGTACTTAGCTAAGGCTTTACTTGCGATCAGTCTCAAGGTCAACCTATGTCTATCGTATTTTAAAATTCAGACATATGTAGGTATGCAGGTTATGAGTAATAAGGACACCGCCTTCGGCGGCAAACTCTAGAAGAAGAAAGGCCAAAGACAATGCTCATTATTTCCTTTGACCACAAATGGACTGTCCACAAGGTTAGAGAGTGAACAAGACATACTAGCAGGGAGTTTTGAAAAGATTGGGAGATAGAGTGATGAGTAAGTAGCCGCTTCTCATGGAAAGCGGTGACTGGAAGCTTTGCCAAAACAGTTTGTCCACCCACTTCTCCTATATTTTCGAGGATTGTTTGGCTAAACACCTCATTAGTCGCGTCTTCGGCATTAACACGGCTCTCTCGCTTTTGGCCGTTTCTGCAATTAAATTACTTTAGAGGGAAAGCTATTTGTGAACGTGGATGCGGAGCCTAAAAGATATCATAAAAGTAAGTATAGAAATTTTTGGATACACAGAAGGAGCGCTGGAATAAGGCTTTGACAGGTCAATGGGAGCACTTTGAAGGAAACTAAGGCACTGAACCGCTTTAAAATAGATATTTATTTGGGGAAAGAGCAATTTGCTTGACTGTGTGGTCAGACTGGGTTCGATTATCGGTAACTAAACAGGAATTTTAATTATTACACCCCTTAGAAGGACACTCTTCCTCAATTTTTACAAGGAAGGCTAGCCACCTACTTGACTTATAAGCAAAGAGGGCTCACAAAACCACAACTTAGTGCAATTAAACAGGCCAATGGCCTAATACAAAAGAAAGAAAATAAAGAAGCCTTTTTCTATAGCACAACTTCAAATATAACGAGGCAAACCGCGTATATCACTGCACTTTGGATTATTTCTTGTCTTCTCCTATAATCATAGCTAGAATGTCGTGTTATGACAAATATTGTGTGATGATTTCTTAATTGTCGGTATGAATATGCAGAATTCTGTTAAAAGTTGTAAATTAAAATCTACAAACAGTCTTCTGGCATTTTGTAGTATTCGGCTCAACCTAATTTGTTACATACAAATCCTAGTCTCTCTGATTGTTCAACAACTTTCTATATTACTGATTTTTAAGAATAGGACTTCTTCTTTACTATTTGTCTATTATAAGTAAGTGGGGAGAAACTATTATACCACAATATTATTCAGTGGCCGTAACAAATTAAAAATGTAGATTATAGACCACACGGCAATGAAAAAAAGTCAGATCAATATAGCTTACCATTTGACATAGCATTCATCAATCACTTATATCTATCTTATTGTATCTTAATGTTACTGTAGCTTATATGGGAAATATAATTATTTTCTCTTTCTTTTCTTCCTCTTACTCTTCGTCTGTTCATGTGCTTTTCCAGCTAGTGAAAGTTGGCAGTCAGCTATTTAAACACTTTCTTGTTTATCGCGAGCTCTTCCACTGTCCTTATCCTTATCCACCCCATGATGTGCCAAAGCCACGACTTTTTCTTTCATCCAGGTTTCCGTTTTGTCGTAATTTTGTTCACGATAATAGTTTGAAGGAGATTGTATATTATCATATTCCTAGCGCAACATGCGTTGCAGAGATGAAGACAAGGTGCGTTTTTGAGTATGGTAGTCCGCATAATGATGGTTGCCTTTTGTTAATCTAGACAATTTCAGGGTATTGGCGTACAGGGTTGAAGCTTCAAAGCCTCATCTCGTCGTTTTGAGATGTGGCTTCTTATTCGACCTCATCCGACATTCGAAATTTTTTGCCGCCAACCCGTAGAACGACTGGCTAGAGCAAGCCTTAGTTGCTGTATTTTAGAGGCTTCCGTTTTTAGAGCTCTCCATTTTGGAACCTATACAGGAATTTTCCGTATGTAGTCCCAAAGCGATCACGCAACTGCTGACGCCGGTCAAATTGCTGCATTCCAAACCTAAATCATTATATGTTATATTTATTATGAAATGCGTATTGTAAATTGTCACCGTCACAAATAATTTAAAATGCAGGTAAAAATTAGGATTGTTTAATGTAATCTTTAAACTGATAAATGTGTTTGCATTTTTTCAATATAACAGTTCCATACTTTTAATACAGTGTAATTTATTTGTAAGGAGGAATGCAGTTGCATTCTCTGGAGACATTCTACGACTTCTCCAAGCTTGCAGAACAGGTGGCATCTAATAATTTGTCCAGAATTTGACCCCTACTAGCGAATATTTCTCATAATAAAGAAACCGCTTCTCCTCCATTGGGCTGATTGAAGCATTTTTTTTTCTGTTATGGTATTGGAACTTTATTTCCCCCCTCAACAAACAAAAGAAATGGGAAACCGTTTCAATGGTTGATGTAAGTAGTAAGATACCCAAAGCTTTCCTCTTATTCACTACAAATTGCAACTATGGTTTTAGTGGACAACTGTACGATCCCAACAGCAAAGATATACCTAGATCTAGGGTAAAGTAAACCATCATTGATACGCACATATGAAATTCCGTACCATATACAATAAATAATTCACAAATGCATTCTATCAGTGAATACTCTCGCAACTAACCTATGCATCAGAGATTTGGTGTTTTACAGAAACTAATATAGAAGAGTTCAAACAAGGCAATAAAACTGAATATGCTTAGAACAAGTCGAAATTCTAAAAGTTAAAGTGCATTAAAAAAGTTATCGAGAGGGCTTTGAACTAGATGTTGTTTTACGACTGGATGTCGATGAATATTACATGGATAAACCCAGAATTCAGTCATTTGAGTTATCAGTTGTCAACAGTCAAATAGCGGTTTCTTTTTAAAAGCGTTATTTATTTTATTCGTGTGTACAGTACATTATTATGTGTAAAATAGTTCTCGTCAGAACTGAACTGCAACTTAATTTCCGTAAAATGGTATTTACTACAGAATAACATAGCTTTTATGTAAAAAGTGTTGTTGCGTGTTTAACCAGTCCATAAAATAAGTTACATCACTTTAAAAAATTACTGTTTGACATAAGGCCACTTCATAATGTTTTTATTTGAACGCACGTTGCTAAGCTAGATAAGCTATAAAACTGAAAGATATAAAAATACGTAGGGCAAAAACAAAGCAAGAAATATGGTGGAAAAATAACGGTAGAACCCGCAAAATATATAGATACTAAATTATTTTAAAGGATGTAACACAGTGGACCGCAGATGACATTGTCCGAACTATCAGGTAGCAACCATAGGAGCGTGTTAAGATCGTTTGAAAACTAACGCCGCCACTGGACTTATCGGGCACAGATAAGATGCTTAGTCCGTCATGCTAAAGTCAGCGTGGGGCAGGTCAGGTCAGTTTTAATAATGGGCCAGCAGAACGCTTGTTATGTAAGATGAGCGTTAAGCTCGCCCGTGTCAAGTCGGCGCCTGACAAGAGTTAATCAGGTGCAGTCAAGCTAAAAGTTTTTCTGTTTATGCAATATGCGCATTGTTACGTAAATGTAGCTGTTTGAGGAAGTCTTTTCGCGCCGCTTTCTCAAATTTACGAAGATTGTCGGATCTACCCAGCTTTCGAACCCCGTTTTGTCTTGAAGTACTACGAAAATTTTACATCGATTTCTGATTGGATTTAAAGGAACCGCTATAATTCACTAACGTCTTGTATGACAGACATCCCTGCATATCAATGCATGCCTGAAGAAACCTTTCGTACATCGCATGTGGATTCACGCTGATTGTTCGTAATCCTTGAACTACTGTTGTTCGTTCTTCTAACAAAGGCCTGGAATTTTTTTTCCTGTGCAACTACATAATTGTATGGGTAGTTCAGTGATAATAGGCATCGTGCCACCCTTGGATAATGTAGTAATGAGTTAAGCAGTATCTTTGCTTTGCTATTGTATTTCTGCCAATATGATTTAAATCTCTAAACGGCTGGACCTTTCATAGTTTATATAACTAACCTCTAACAAGCAAATACTTCTGATTGAATTAGTAAAATATATATACTGGAAGTATGAATGTATAGCTTAGAAATTTAGATGAAAATGCAAAAGCTCTTTAAATATATTTTCTATTAAAGTTTTATGGGTTGGGTGGATATACAGAAGTATTCCAGTGCTGCAACTTATACCAAATAGGTTAGAAATTGACTAGCATGACTTTCTTAAAGTTTAAAGTAAGACATATAAAAACAGGATCAAGATCAGTTTGCATATTCTCTGAGCCAGGGAGAAACGTAACTGACTCATTCCAGGGCTACAAACTGGAGCTCGAGCCGCAATATTTGCAGCTCATACATACGCGGTTTAAAATGCATGAAGAACAATAAAAGATTCCTCGAACATCTAAATTGTGCCAGACACTTTATTACATTGTTCATTCAACTGGCGTAGGTTGTATCATTTGCATATCTCGTGGCAGCCTCGAACTATTTTAACGCGCTGTTTCGCCGGCCCGAGTAGTTTTATTGTTCGCAATACGTTCGCCGGATCCCCGCAAGATCGTCCCAGGACCTCCATCTTAATATCGGCCGAATTTATTTACATTCATTAGTTTTCTGCTCCGATGCCGCGCTGGTGGGCCGCGTACAAATTGCGGATTACTGTCAGTTTAGTGTCTGTTTGCTGCCCCAAATTAGGATACAAGCTGCATAGGTCTAGAATAAGCAGGGAACACAAAGTTAACATTTGTAACGAGAGCGCCGAAAATGGAATAGAAATAACTGCTCGGCAAATAGATCCTCCAAAGGTTGGGTTTGCACAGGACGTTACGCAGATTAATTGTGGGAAGTTTAGCGGGCCATGACTGTTAAATTTGTTATCTTAAGTGGAGGTAATTTAAAGTTATTTCTTAGACAGGGCATTTTATAGACACAAATTGAGTGGATATGATAGGAATGCCAGTTAATCTCAACATTAACCAAAATCATTTTTTTGTAGCGTAGTTTCAATATTGTTCAAGCACTTTCCATTTAAGTTTCCATATTAACAGTCATTTTCGGATGAAATTAGTTTATATTTGCAAGAGGTTGGAAACTACTTCAATTTTTTAATTGTTATTTAGCAAACTTAAGCAGCTTCCGATCAGCACTTTTCTTACTTACATTTATGAGACTTCACGAACAGATTTTTCTTGAATTTGGTACTATTCAAACTAGGTTCGACCATATTTAACTAGGATTAATGTTATGAACAGAAAGTCACATTTAGTTATAATTTGTAATTGCTTCGTCCACCTGTAAACCATGTCTTAGTTTGACCTTGTAGCATCCCACAGTCAAGCTACTAAAATATAATAAAACTAAATTATCACAAAACCTGAAAGTTAGACAATTTAAAGTACTTGGCAGAAATTCAGGTTACATAACCTTCATCTAGTTTTTTTATTTCAAATAGATGGCTAATTTGAGAATTTTCAAATTAAAAATAAAAGAGGAAACCACTTCCTGTTTTGAGTAAAAAACAGATTGGGGCTTTATAGCGTCCAGCAACAAATAAATTAGGAGCTAATTCTTGGCTTAAAAGGATAAAAAATTGAAAACCTTCCATCTGTAAGGTTTTAATTAATCTAATTCTACATTATATTAAAGAGTAGTGGTTTTTCAGGCACATAAAATTAATTCATTGGGCAGATTCTGAATAAAAAAAGCAGTTACAAATTAACTGGTAGATACATACAGTTGGATAGAGTCACACGGAGTCTCAATGAAACCTTTTTGGAGGGCCTAACGAAAATAGAAGACAATGTTAGACCATCATTAAATCTCGTTAAGAGCTCCTCACCCAAAAAGTAGCTTCATTAGTCTGGCGATGACGTTGTTTCCTGTTAAGTAGAGTTCAACTCGATGGGCAAGACAACAGTTCCTGGCTGCATAGGATCGCCTTCTTTTTAGTTAGGTTAGTCCTAAACCGCAGAAAAATTATAAACCATTCAGTTTAGCCCAAAACCCAAAATATGTCAAGTTACAAGTTTAAAATGTACATATGAAATTCAATCTACCGTCAATAACTTCATAATAATGTAATAAGAAGATTTAATTACATTTTCAGTAACAAGGCTAAAAGTAACCAAATAGATAGACACCAGGTTATATTTGTAAATATCAGTTAGGTTTTAATGTTGTACAGCAGGTATCTGTCAAATAATGGTCATTTCTTATACTTTAGAAATGTGAATTGAATTAGCCGATAAATCATTTTAAACGTGTAACTTGACATATTTTGGGTTTTGACTAAACTGAATAGTTTATATAATTTTCCTGCGGTTTAGCACTAACCTAACTAAAAAGAAGGCGATCCTATGCTGCCAGGAATTGTTGTCTTGCCCATCGAGTTACTCTACTTAACAGGAAACAACCTCATCGCCAGACTAATGAAGCGACTTTTTGGGCGAGGAGCTCTTAACGAGATTTAATGATTGTCTAACAATGTCTTCTATTTCCGTTAGGCCCTCCAAAAAGGTTTCATCGAAACTCCGTGTGACTTTGTGCAACTGAATCATAACGTCCCGTGCTCAAAGATAGCAAAGAATAACAGGGGAAGCAAAACAAGCTAAACCAAAGACACCTCTAATAGGATCTATACTGATCGCCAATGTATGTACCTACCAGTTAATTTGTAACTGCTTTTTCTATTAAGAACATGCCCAATAAATTAATTCTATTTGCCCGAAAAACCTTGCGGATGGAAAGTTTCCAATTTTATCTTTTTAAACTGGGAGTCAACTTCTAATTTATTTGCTGCTGGACGCTATCAAGCCCCAATCTGTTTTTTACTCAAAACAGGAAATTGTTGCCTCTTTTATTTTTGAAATAAAAAACGGAATGAAGATTATGCAACCTGTATTTCTCCCAAGTACTTTAAGTTGTCTATCTTTCCGGTTTTGTGGTAATTCAGATTTATTATATTTTAGTAGCTCGACTGTGGAATGCTATAAGCTGCAATAGCTTGACTCAATTTTTAATTGTAAATAAATCTTTATGTGTACGCAGCGCCTACGATAAAACCAGCCCAGTAGGTCACGCTGAATTAGAAAAAAATTGTAAGTAAAGTGAACGCTAAACTTGAAAGAATATACATATAATGCTGAACTTGTGGCGTTAATTTTAATATAGCTTTAACATCCACTGCGCTCGTTTATAATGTGAGTTAGAGTAGACTACACTTGCAATCACAAGAGGGCTTGATCTGGCCTTTTTGCTGACACAACTTACTCCAACCCTCAACATCGCCTCAACAAGACTCCAAGCCCTTTAGTAATTACCAAGCATATTAAGCAGTTTCTCTCAATCAACAAACCAATTCTCTAAAAGTTCAAAACTCGAAGTTTTCAAACATCACTCACTTAGCTCTTCTACATTTCTAGGTTTTAGGTTCCTACGATTCTTGTTCTTTACTAATTTCACCTTCAAGGTTTCTAAGACATCAGGATTGTTTTTGTTCTGTTTTATATCCTCAAAAATAGTAATTTTAATGTTTTGCTCCTTTCAACTAAAATGACGAAAGCAGCAGTTGTCGCTAATTAATTCCTGAGTTTCATGCTTGACTAAATAGATGAAGTAGAACTCCTAAAATCTTGTAAAATCCAAATATTCAGTGAATAAATTCGAGATAGCAGCAACGTAAGAGCTTAATAGTGTTGTGACAGTTGGCATATCATTGTGTTGTCACAATTTACATAGTTGATTGGCGTAACGTAATTTGAGTTTAATAAGCGGATTTTTCATACAATGCATTTATTAATGGCTTCTACTCGGATTAAAATATTAACTTCACAATTCGCGGAAAATTCAAAAGCTTGATGGTTGCTGAGCGCGTATAATTATTTCCTCAAAATTTACATATTTGATTGACGTAATGTGATTTTCGTTGAAGAGCAGACTTTTCCATATTTTTTTAATTATGGGTTTACACTTAAGTTTAAATATTTATTATACGAACCTCTCACAGTAGCGAAAACGAAAAAGTAAAGTGTGCTGATAATGGTTATATAATTATTTCCTTAATCTTCGCACTATGAAGCGAGGTACAAATACACCCAGGAGTCATTTTTTGGAATATTAACCAAACTGTGGGCTGTGATATCTATATGATTTCTTTCATTGTACCAAATAGTATGTCACATTCATATTATATGAATGAATGCTATTTGCTGGAAAACTAAATACTGACGTGCTAGCATTTTTCGTCACAAGTCTGCTAGTCGATTCATCAATTTAGTAAATACATTCTAGTCATTGCTGCACTCCAAATCAAAGACCCATGATGTAATATGAGATCTACTAAATATCGCAGCAAATACCTATTAAATTTAAGCAAATCTTTAGTCAAAGATAATATTGTTTTGAGGTAGTCGACAAGAAGTAACCGAAGCAATACCATAGAGAGCTATATAATCTTGAGACACCTCTAAAATAAAATAAAAATTAGTCTCATAGCTACCGTATGCAAACACTCATTGCACAAATGAATTTGTCTGCCATCATTGCTGTTTGGGACAGATTGTTTTTATTTAGGATACGCTGATGATATTGTACCTTTGAGCTCAACATTTTGAAGATCCAACAGAAATTATTCAAGATTTACATAAAGAATCTCTGAAACATGGCTTGACGACGAATCCGGAAAAAGAACAAGTGATATATTATGGAGAAACAGCAAACATAGAAGAAGGAAAGGTAAAATGGAAAAAAGTAAAAAATATATGTATCTGAGACTTAAAAAAAGATAAAATAACTAGAAGAATAAGACTGGGTTACATGGCATTTGAAAGACTGTCCTTTATGCTGCCCCAATACACACTCCCAGTTATTACATGCCAGGTATAAAAATGGACAACCACGAAAATTAATATCGAAAAATGCTAATAAAAAAAATGACGACGAGAGTCATCGTTAGGATAACCAAGAAGCACGGATATAATAACAACAGAATTCTAGCAATAACCAAAACTATGAACATAGACAATAGAATAACAACATCAAAATGGCGAGATTTGCAGCACACATGACAAGAAGCGAAATTAATACATGTTGCCGTAGAATTATAAACTGGGAATCATACGAGCACAAGTGGGACAGAGGGAGACTCCCGTTGCGGCGTAAGACGACATGAAGTAATAACGGATTGGGCGTAGACTTGGTTCGCCTGAGTATGTTAGGCATAACATTTTGTCATACAGCTGATTTGTGCATATATGTATTTTTCTGTCTTTGTGTAGAGTTTAAGAACTAACTTTAATAATGTGCATGACAGTTTAAATTAGTTTTATAGATTTTCGTGCTAAAATTCCTGCGTTAACTGCGTAATAAGTGCCAGAACCGAAGAGTTTCCTTGCGCGGGCATAAGTAAACGCAGGGCAAGTAACATTTGTAAGGTCTCCCAGTTCACGACAAAGTCCTTACGACTTCTTAGGAATTCCAAGCGAAGTGGAGCGGTAAAACAGCAGCCGGTAAGGAAAACAAAGCGAGTCAAAATCTTGCAGACGATGCAGTTTGGCAATTTGAGTGTTGCTTAATATTAGTTTGATGTGCCAGCCCGGTGACATGCGTTATAGTTTACCATCATAAACAGCTCAATGAATTAAGAAGTGTTAATATAAATACATGGTAGTAACATCTTTTTGCGCATATCAACTTCATAGTTAAAATAAATACGCAATAGAAACAACAATTAGCTTTGTATGTTAGCATTTAGATATTTAGTATTTAGTTAGCGTTATCTTTTACAGGAAGATGAGGCTCTTTATTGTTGATTTTTCGTTTCTGAGTTTTAAGCTAATCTTTTCAGCTTTACATCAGCATAAATTAACGGCTAATACATTTCAACAGGAGCTTTCCGTAACTACTACTGAGGTACATAAGGTAATAAATATTTCCTTGCTATTGGGCTGGCTGGCAATAAAAGAGCGCAAAAGTTATTAATAAAAGTGCAAAAGCCTAGAAGATGCCCTGTTATGCAGCAGACGATTATGAGTTGTAGAAAATATTTGGAAACTCTTACGACCAAGAAAGGCCATAAAGAGCTACTGATGATCATTGCAAAAAAGTAAACCTTTGGAATCATCGCAAAGCGTATTACGGTTTCTATTTAAAAATATGTACATTGCTATTATATCTCTCAAACAAAACATAAAATCCTACTGTAAATAAGTATTTGGTCTCTGTTGTACTTATACCTTTTGTATACCTGTAATTACCTATAACGAGATTCAAGTGAACATGTTGCACTTATCGAGTGCATCATGATTTTTTTAACCGAAAATACCATCAAAGTTTTTCCTTATTAGGCTTCTTTTGTCCCATTTAACCGGCTCTGTAGCTCGTTTAGTGGTAAGACTGCAGTATAAGGTCTTGCCTATTGCGGATGATCAAAAATCAACCTTCAGTCATTAATGCGATTAGCGGTTGCAAAACAATCTTATGAGCAGTCAATTTAAAAAACTGTCAAAAGCTGCAACTAACCTAAACAATTGCTGGTGGATTGTTTGAAACCACTGCTTCTTTACCTGGCGTGAATCCAATTAGCTCCGGGTACAGCATCACCAATCAGAATCAGACTGCCTAATATTTAATATCATATGAACATTAAATGACCAATACATGCTTGTACGTAATTTAACCTTTTCTGTCCGTTTAAATGAGGTACAAGGTGCAAGCCCGTCGAGTAATCCGTGTAACTTTGTGAGAGCAGTAATCTAAAGATTAAAATGTTTGGATTTATTTGAGGTGACAAAATTTCCGTTAAATAAGTAGAGCTTTCGTAAAATACATTTAGTAGGAATTTCTGTACTATACACATTTTAATTTATGTTACAATAATTAGTTGTTTTTCCTAATAATCCAAAGCTGCCACAAATACGCGTCTGCTTATATTTAAGTTTTCTGTAATACTGTATATTCAACTACCTTTTATACTGGGTGACCGGTTTCAAAACCGAACATACGAAGCGGCAATCTTTAAATGTATGCAGTGATATGCATTTGCTATGTTCGGTTTTGAAACCGATCACCCGGTATATTGGTTTAAATTACACTTACTAATATTGTACTAAAAACGTTACTTGTTTTAACTGTTATTGATTTTTTGTTACAAGTTTAACACTGCGCCTAGCTGTTTAGGTATTTTCAAATGTATTGCGCCGTGATTTTCGTCTCGACGGTTAGCAGCGCGGCCCATTGCGAGCGATCGCTGGTTAAGCTCCGAACTTTTTGCTTCCCGACTTTTGAAGAGTTGAGGCGCGCTGAGTCATCTCTTCGTATAACCTGGCGCTCCTACGCACATGCGATTATATGTTCCAGGGTCTGGTTCATTTCCCTGCCGTGGAGTATATTGTTTCGTAGCTGTTCTGCGCTCTGAGCCGCTGTACATGTTTTGAGACAAGCTTGATAACTACAAGTTGTGAATACCAACTTCGCTTCGCGCTCTTAGTATGGAGGCAACGCTATATGCTGGCAACTGTTTCCACATAAGGTTAGCAAGCACTAGCATTCTCGATTGGGGCTCTTCAGGTCTCCTTAAGTTTTGATTTAGTTGTTTTAACGTCAGTTACCGTTATTTGTCACTTTTGTTTAGCATATTACGTACCGCTTGTTATTTATACTTATTTGTTACCTGTCTCTATTTGTTTGATTACGTACAGTTAGTATGTGCAGTTTATTGCGTTGTTATCATTATAAAATTTTAAGCAGTATGTTTTTGGTAATTCTACTAATGAAGTAATGTTGAAGTATTAGAGCCCTACTTTGCGAACCTGAGGATTTGAGTATTACCTTTGCTGTTTAATTATAACATGTACCACGTATTGCTGCTTCTTCATTAAAACCCTTTGCTTCGTCAAAATTTATTAAACCTTCACTTACTCGGAATCCAGCTTTAGCATGTGCTTTGTCGCCATTACTACATTTACAGTATATTCTATTCGTGTTGCTTTATTTATCAGCGATTAGAAACTTTTCCCTTTTTCTTTTCACATTATTTAACAATCTTCTTTTTTTTTTTTTTAATTTCCCTACCTACTACCGTTGCCCCCCGGAACCGCTTAAGCATTACTTCATGGGGCGCGGGCGTCACTTAAACCTAGCCTTAATTAATTGAAAATCTAGACCGCCCGCGCCGGGAGTTGAACTCTCAACGCTCCGGCTCGAGCGCTTCATGATTTTCAATGTGACCTCGGCTGCAACGGCAATCGCCGCTCGCCTACCGAGGTCCCTTTATTTAACAATCTGATTGATTTAATATTGAAGCTTTGAAGTTTTAACTTATACTTACCCATTTAAAGAGTATATGGCAGTTTTATAATCATAAAAAACAAATTGAAAGTTTGTTGCTATCGTTCCACCTTAATAACCGCATCGTAGACAGCAATTGTGTGCTCAAATTATGTTGGAAAATGCAACCACGGCACTTTTGTAATAGAAAATTAAAGTGCAGCTCCGAATAATGCACCCATAAATTTGCTTTTGTGCACGTGGCTGCCCATTGAAGTGCAAGTTAATTCTTAATAAGATTCCGTGTGCAATGCCACATCTCATCAGGGCAGGCTGCGCCGAAAGTCAGCCCGACCTACGTCCCTTTTAATTTTCTGAAAGCTCCTTTAAAATTTCAAGGCGCCGGCGCCGGATTTAATGCGTATTACGGGCCGCGAATGCCCGAAAATTCTGAAAATTTTATAGAAGTTAAAAGCGCTACGAAGCGTAGCACGAGTTGTGGTTAATTATTAACTGCATTAGTGAAAGGTTTCGTAATCATGCTTTGTAGTTTAGTTTTGTTTTGATTGATTTTTATATTTGAAATTATTAGATATGCTTCTTTGGTAAGATTTATTTTGTGGATAATAATTACACTGGAAATCTAAATGTTGAATGGCAAATTACAATAATCTGCACAGGTAAAATTACTGAAATGTTACCCAACAGCTGGAACGTAAACATACAGAGAGACAATTTACAAAGTACCATAAATGTTTTGGCGATTAAAAATCATGATGCGTTCTTTAAAAAGCTTAATGCAGATGAATCAAGATATATTTATAAAATACAAAATTTTTACGAATTGATGCTTGTTTCCTAAATAAAACCAACTACAAAAAACACAATAGGAATGTGAAAATCAAGAAAGTTAGTAAAGAAGAGAACATTGCAGTAAGAGAATAAAAAATTGCCCAATTTTTACAGATAAAACGCACGAACGCAGTGCCAAGTTCAAGTTACGTATCTATACAAATAAACAAATAACGGTAGAAAAAAGAGATCTAATGAAAATTTAATAATAAAAATGCTTTGAACAGATGCCCAAAATAACTATTGGC
>OW679201.1:44594769-44607637 GCA_940337035.1 Agriotes lineatus | reverse complement strand
AAGGGTTTAAGGCCATAACTTTTAAAGAAACCGACAGTATCAATGGAAAAAACGGCAAAAGGCATTCTTCTACAACAACAGCACTACGCAAAAGATTTTGCTTCACTGGAATTGAATGCTTCTCTTTTCAGCCTTTGGTTTTTATTTGCGGAAGGCAAGTCTCTTCCTTTTCTGTCCATGCTTTCTGTTTTGTCTCTGTCGTATCCAGCGTCTACACGCTATTTTTCTATCATGTCTCCATTTTGTGAGTAGTCTTCCTTGTCGTGGTCTTTATCTGACTAGTTTTAATGTCCAGCATTCTGTGTCTTCTCTGGCAACGTGTCCAGCTCACTGTCATTTGAGCTGGGCTACTCGATGCATGATATCAGCTGTTTTTATTCTTTTTATAATAGGAGGAAAACTAGAAGAGTTATATAAAAAATAATTCGTTTTAGTTTCAAAATAGTCCTCGGTCTTCTTCTTTTTTATACTTTTATTAGGGTTATACTCTCTTGAAAACTAGTTGTTCATGAATCAATCCATCGTTTTGCAGAGCGACTTACTGGTCTTTACCTTGCGGTCTACCATTCATAACTACTTTTGCGAGTCTGTCATCCTCCATTATATCTATGTGTGCGCACCATTCGCGTCTACATGTTCTTTAGCCATCTAACTTCATTGTGCACTTTACACCTTTCTTTTAGGTCGGCGTTTCTGAATCTGCCACTGAGTGTCACTGCTATTATTGATCTAAGGGATCGCATCTCTGTTGTTCGTAGTAGTTGTTATGTTTTAGATGATTCCCGTCGAGTTTCTGCAGCATAAGTGAGTATTGATTTTACTAGCGCTTTATATTGCAATCAACACATTTAAAGCCTCTAAAATTATGATAGCAATTAATAACATTTCAAGCACTTCAAATATTATATAAATGTGCTACTTTAATTTCTGTAAATTGTATGAATGGCATTGGCTTTGAGTTAATAATTTGTAAAAACGGTATTAAAAATAGTATTAGCTATGATTGAAACAGAAAATGTAATTAGATCAGGCTTAGAAATAATGACTAACAATGTAAGATGATTGAAAACAAAAAAGAAGGGGCAAGCGAAGCCAAGATGTGAGGTGTTATTTTGGCTTTCCCACAAATAATCCATTTAAAAGCAAACAAATAGCTATCTTTCCCAAATCACTGTTTTATAATTAGTTCACTATCTTTCGGGTAGGCCGTAGAAGAGTTGCTTTGATTCGTTGCACCCCTACAGGAGTTTTAAAAAGTGTTGAATAGTACGTCGAGTGATAGCTTTTGTTTCTGTGGCAGCTGTTGCGAGCTTAGCATAGCCCTGGAAGTAGGACGGAGGCAGCGACATTCATGCTGAGCAGTGCCTACGGTTCCCAGGACCGGGGCAAAGACGGAGTTGTAAGCAGTTTTGGAGTGGTGAAAGCAGCAAGCGGCGTTCGAAGAGGTATCTAGCTTATTACAACAGGCCAACGGAAAGAAAAAGGAGCCCTTGTCCGTCGTGGGACTTGTTGTGGAGACTTCTGGTGTCCTATTTTGCAAAATGTGGTTAGAAAGTTATCTTAAAAATAGAATTTGGCGAGATTTTTATAGTGGCGTCGGATTTTTCAAACTTCCGGAAGAAGCGCATCGATTGTGTTTTGTTGTGGCGTCTAGTTACTTACGTTTGTTAAATCACTTAAGTTTAATTGATGTAATTATTAATACGAAACCAACTTGCTTTGATAAATTAATGTAAATTAAACACAGTCTTCATCATAACAATTAACATATATTTTTTACATACGCTACATGTTTCGGTTTATCTGTTAAACCATCTTCAGGCTAATGTCAAAAACAGTCATAAAAAAATGTTAATTGTTATGAGGAAGACGGTGTTTAATTTACATTAATTTACTGAATCACCTCATTGTGAGTATGAACCAGATCCTTAATTTTTTTTAGTTTTGATAAATTGCGAGGTTGGTGAAGTTCTTCCCATCAGTTGAATATCTATTTTTGTAGCGGTTCCATTGGATGAACAAGCGGTGGCTAAAGCCATTAACTTTAAAAATCATAAAAACCACGATAATGACCTTAATAGCAAATGTATTGCCTATAATTATACACTCAACAATATTTGGTAGAATGTAGAAAACCCAACCTGTTGAGATGATAGTCATTTATTTAAATAAAAATCTAATAATAATAATATTAAGTCATACACACATCATAACAATATATATGATCTTTATTGTTGGTTGACATATTTATTGTTCCAAAATAACATCTCGCAGACACCCCGATATAACGGCATATATAGTTGCTTGTGTTCACACTTTTCCTAATGTGTTTCTGTTGCATGAATTGATATTTTCGAGATAGTTAAAACTCATAACTTGCTCTATTATTTGGTTATCTACAGTAAGCTTACAGCGAACAGATTTGGTTTTCGTGATGGATATTTGTCTTAGTGAGTATGTTAAAATGATATAATAGCGTTGGAGGCCAACTCAATTTTCCGCAATTAGAACGGCATCGTCAGCATGTGACGTTTCAACCCCTTTAGTAAAGGCACCAAAATTTACTCCTCGGTTTAGCTCAAATAGGAGAAATACGTTCGCTCAAATATATATTCGATTAGTAAAAACACCATATAATTACCAAAATAAGTAAAATCTTTTTAGCTGGATATATTACTAAGTAATAAATAAACTGTACATTATTTAATTAATAAATGCTCCTGGGGCTGTGTTTGGCTTCCTGGCTCTTGCTGCAACCCCCGATGCTGGAGCGTACTGCGGGCTCGTCGTAAACGGTTCGCTAAGACGCACGCCGAATCCTCAGGAAAAGGAACGTAGGTCGTTTGCCTCGAACGCCAACACGCACCTTGCTTCTCGGGAAAATGGTTCTGGTAGCTCTCTTGTTTCACCAAACTTGACCTCCGCCATTGGATTGTTGACAGCGGCCGGCAGCTATAATTTTCCGTTGTAATTAGCAAGTTTAAAGTTTACCTGAAGCCGGCGTTAGTGTTTGAATCCTGCTGCTACCTTGGACGGCCGGAGCTGGATTCCTGGAACGATCGCGGCTTCAAATCCAACAGGTAGACAACCTCTGCTTGTTCACCAATAAGCGAAGTTTTGGCAGCCGGACGGCGATGAAATTGTTGGAGGCGGGCACGAACTTCGGACCTGTGGGCGGCGCTTTCAAGCATGTCGAACGGATTCTCCAGGCGAGCTTCTCAGAGAGCGATCTCTAGATTGTAGCCGCTCGCAAGCAGCACCGGCGATGTAAGTTTCTAAGAACCTTAGCGTTAGTGAAATTAAGTTCTGTGAAATACTGTCTTTCTGGATGCGCCTAGATTCTCGCTTGGGAATTATACTGGTGCAAGTAATTAAGGGCGGTCTAGTCGGATAAGCTAAGGTAAGGTTAAGGTTGGGCTGACAGTACGCCCAGTCATCTCCCTCGGAGCCTATCTGGATAAAGGGTGGAGGGTTTATTCCGTTACAGTACGCCCTGTCAGATCGGAAAGGAAAGGTAGGCACGGAGAGGAATTAGGAACAGGACAGATCAGGTAATTTCAAGATCAGCAAATTGGAACTGGTACTGCGGTTTCCTTTTACACTTATCTTTGCGGCAACATCTGGACACTCACCCTAGCTTTCAATGGAAAGGGAACGACGCCGTCGTTCATTTAGCGATACGTTGCGTAGAGCGAGTCAAAATCCCTTATCGCCTTTTCGCCTGTCGAATTGATGCAACGCTTGATTGTTCGACTTATTAAATTTAAATATATCTTATGTATGATAAAAATTCAATACAGGAGCAAGCGTTACAAGCATATCACACAAGTTTCATTTCTTTATTGTTGATCCTATAACCAGGTGATGCTTCTTTAACACCTTGTACTAATTGATCCACTACAAGTTTGAAAGGTACTGAATTCAGGTTCTGGTCTCGTGCCTGTTGATATGTGCACTTCATTTGTTAATTCCTTATCCTTATAACGTTGTGGCTGTTCATTGCGGTTATAAGTAATATGGGTCAGATCGCTTCCATTTAAAAAATTTCTATACATCTTTTAGTTTTACTCTGTCGAATGCTTGCGTGAGATCAACGAAGGCCAAAACGCAGGCGTATTAAATTCTATGGACTATTTGGTGATCTGTCTTAGGATGAATTGGGCATCAACTGGGAAGCTGTTTTTTTCTAAAACCGTATTGTTCTTCGCTAATGTTGATGCAGTTATTAATGTGATTAGATATAATCTTCGTGAATAACTGCAGGGTGGCGCTGAGTATGCTGATGCCACGGTAGTTTTGGGCATCTGTGTTTTTCCAGTTTTTGAAGACAGGGATGGTTATGCTTGATTTATATTTATTCGGTATGTCGCCTTTACCAAAGGTAATATTACAAAATAGGATTAGCTCCTTAACAAGTATCTCTCCTCCGTATTTAATAATATTTAATATTAGCTTCCAAGTAATCGTTGATTAGGTTTTTCCACCGTACAAGTCATGTTCCACTTACTCTTCCAGCGTTTCCTACAAATATTGCAAGGTATTGGTTGTTTTGTCTCGCGATTCTAGTGATGCATACTAACTATATTATAAAGTTTGAATCGGCTTTTAAAACTGTCAAGCTGTTTTGGTCAGTTAAGCAAAATATTTCGTAATGTGAACGACATTGATTTGCAAATGTGCAGTTGTTAGTTTTCTAACCTACGATACACTCCCAAGGGGAATCTGACTTCCAGTCAGACACCTTAAACACTTTTCCATTAAGCTTATATTAGATACTGATCGTTGTGTTATGGGAAGGTTCATATATCTGATATAAATATTCTGCACAATTTTTCTTTAGATGGCGGACAATCAAAAATACAAAAAATAATATATGCGTAAGTATTGTTATGGTATTGGTACAGAGGTTTAAAAAACAGATTAATAAGATTAAAGAAATACAGTATTAACAATTACAAAGATGAATTTAGATGTGAAATGGATATCACAATTTATATTTTAATTAAATGAAGCTAATTGGAAAACAGTAGGATTTTAACTTAATTTAATATCTGAAATGAAAATGAAAATTAATGACAAACACTTTTTCGAAATATACTGTTTAACATAGTAGGTATTAGACATATAATAAAGTGTGTTGGACTGTAAAACGTATGCTAGATCGCTAAGGAGATAGTTTATTGATTAGAATAAAAATTTTAATAACAAAAATGATGTAATACAATTTGTAGCGTTTGAAATTAAGAAATAAACCCCTTTATAATGGTTTTTTAAAAGATATTATGGTAAATAAAAGGGCTAAAATTGGAAATAAAATTGGCGTGGTGAAAAAAAATAAAAGTAAAATGTTAAAAGAAGAAGATTAGCAGACTAGATGGATGAAGATTAGAATGTGGCGAGAAGACCAATCTAATAGAGTTATAATCTACAAAGGCAAATAAAAGTAAGGGAATGCTGAATTGAGTTTATTGTGGAATTACATTGCATCTACTGAATTGGATAACAAGGAATGGTTTACAAAGGTAGTGGTTTACATCGACATCGTTAGCAGCGTGAGCGTATTTGTAGGGCTTGTCAAGTGACATCTTGTGGCTTGCGTTTGGTCAAGGTTTGTGGTGCCGGGTTGTAGCAGGCTTCATAATTGTGATTTGGTTGAGCATTAGAGTAAACACATCTACAGCTAAGGTCGATTTGGATGCATACTGAGGTGGAGGTACGAATGCTGTTTTAAAAAGGCGAGCTGTTTTTGTGTGTTCCTGTGGCGAATTGTTTTTCTTGGGTTCCTATGTTGATTTGGATCCGGATTCTAGACGTCTTGGCAGTTGGTTGTCAGTTGATGCCTTCACGGTTGTTTTCAGTGGAGCAGTTCTTGTAACGTGGTCAGTAGCAGAGCTGGATTCACAGAGAAGAGTGTTAAGTCCAATAACAAGTAACAGCATACAGGTATTTAAAATAAGAACTGAAAGAAAATAAAGAGGGAAGTGAGTTAATTTTAATTAAGGGAGTACGTACCATTTGAGATTGTGGCATGACAAATCTGTGGCAAAAAGGCATAAGGGTATAATTCGACTTATCTCATTTTTTATTTTATTGATGCCCCGTGTCCAGAGCAATATCGGGCATCTAAATACAAGAGGATATAAGTCTACATACAATAACCGAATTGTTACAGCAAGTTTTCTAAATGGGATATGTAGACTTATTCCCTGAAAATTGACTAAAAATTAATAAAAAACAAATTTAGTCAATTTCAAATAGATACAGGTGTACTAATACCCTAGTCAAAGCTTTTCGTAAAGTTATCTGCAACGCCAGAACAGCATATGTTAACTCATACTCTTTTGCCATTTCACAATTTTCCGTTTTTGTTGGAAACAAATAACTTATGTATACTACGAGTGCATTTCCATGCAGGTGCAATAACGTGTTTTAGCGGTCCAGTTTTTATGTGTTATTATTAGTTATCATAGTGTAGTTTAACGAATAAGTGCCAAAATGGACACACGCTCTCGTGCGTACAAAGTTTTGCAAAAGTGCTGTAACAAAAATTTAACAGGTAAGTTTACACATAACCTCACATTATTCAAACTCGAAACCACATATTCTTGTTTAGTTTATGTCTACATATGCTGTTTTGTCATAGTAACTATTTATCAGAAAATACATATTCCGGGAAATTGCAAAAAGCTATATGTCAACTTATACCCTTTTGCTATTTCATAAAATAAATAAAAGGAAATGCGATAAGGTATGAGTTCCGTATTTATTTATTTTCTAGTAGAAATAGTTTTAGAATCAATAGCAAAGCAAGCTGTAGTCAATAAATCGACTTGATTCTTTTGATTGTGAAATGTAACGAGAAAGTATTTGTAATTGATTTTTAAAAAATTGTTTGAAGTATCAGTTGGCAGATGTATTGAGTTGTCATATAAAATCAGAACATCAAATTTCAGAATATAAGCACTCTAGATTATAAAGAATCCTATCTGATTTTCAGTCAAGTGTTCTACTGAGGCTAGCAGTAAATAATGTTGATTATCCATAATAAAAATAGGGCAAATAAATTAGTTAAAATTCAATTTTAGAGGAATTGATTGAGAATAAACTAAAGTAAAGGTGTAAGTCAATTATAACATAACATAGGCGTTACAATGCGGTAGAGTCATCGTAACATAAGTTGGGCACACACAGTGGAGCTAATCACCTTGACAGTATAGTGATTTAGTCAAATTTAATTAGATATGTTATTGCTGTAATTTATTAGGGCGCTACCTGACGTTTTCAAAAGAGTATTCACATTTTCACTAACTTGATTAGAAGAAGAAATTATTTATTTATAAGATGGCCGTACTTAAACGCTGCAAACATTTAAGGTTTTAGGGAAGCTGTTCTTTAATCACAAAACCATAAATTCTAATTTTGTATATTTGCGATATTAAATCACAATTCTGGAAGGTTTTTGAAATTTCATGAATTTAATTTTTATTATGTGAACTTCTTAAACTCAGAAGGTAATTGCGATATCAGTACCTGTTTAAGTTACTTCAATATAGATTTGTTCCTTACAAATTGATGTATGTAATATATTTCAAAAACTACTAAATTGTGTTTGTAACACTTAAATGGTAGCATTTAATCCGTCTTGCTACTGGTATTGCCATTTTCAGAGTTGCAGGACGTGCATTTTACTAACGAATGATCACACACATGAAAGGTTGCAAACCCCTGAGTTAAGCTGTAGCTTGCCTAGTTTATATTCGATCTCGGTGTTATATTCTGCTTATTTTATAAACAAAGCTTCGGGCTAACTATAGCAGCTTTGTTATTGCTCTGACCCATCCTGTACGTTTTTAAAGTGTGATATCTTTAGGAGATAATTGCCATTTGTTTTGCTTATCTAATTTGCAGTGTTCTCAAACATTTTATTAGATGCTTAAATAGTTGGAATAAATATATGCCTCTCGACAAATTGTGTAGCTAATTCATTTTCTAATCTTACAAACCCAAAAAATATACAATAATTTTAAATAAATATCTAACGTATAGCTTTGCGACGTGAAAAATAAATCCATATTGCTGAGAGTTTTTCCGGCAAAAAATGTTTGAAGGCAACTTTGGCGCCTGTTTTATCGCTTTTCCAATTTGGAGATAACTAAATGTAAAGGGGTTTCGCCGTGCGAGCAAGAAATAAAATTATCTCCTTTACAGAGGGAGAACGACATCTGAATCTTTTGAGTATTGAAAATAACCGTTAGCGAAAGGAGAAGCAACTTAAGCGTTAAGGGTTCGGTTTCCTGAGATTTCTGAGGAACGCTCACTGGCCGCGCACGAAAACAATACAAGAAATAGCCAAGAAGATTTGATTTGGGGAGCTACAAACATTTTAACTGAGATGAGGTTTTTATCTACAAGGATCGGGGAGGGCGACCCGTAATAAGAATCTCCTTAGTACACAAATATCTACGCGGGATGGGATTCTATCAAAGAAACGGTTCTATCTGAAATAAATTCTAGACTTATTGCGAGGATATTGTTTCAGCTTCAATCGCTTCTTGATGGAGCTATCGGAGATTGTTTCGAACGTCTCTGTACCCGTAACTGCAATGCCACGGACAATATAAGCTTTATAAGTTATAGAAAGCAGCCTAGATAGGGACGAGCGCACCGGGGAATATCTTTACTCAAAACTTTAAACTACCCGGTTATAAGGTGTAGGACAAGCGAAAAGCAATTCTGCGCGAAAGAATCGGCCTATATTTCACAATGATTGAAATATTTCCAATAAATTCGTCCGGAAATCAGTCGCGGAATTTATTCTTTGTGATATTTTTTAGTGCCGAGCGATGAAATTTGTTTCACTTTCTTTTCAAAACTTTTTCGGTTAGACTGGCTATTTTATATGAAAAATGTAAATGGAAGATTGATTTATAGTGATCACTGGGATATATTGGAAAAGTGCTCACTGAAATTTGGAAAGTATTTGTTTATCCGAGTACGCGATTACCTGCGTAATATAACTTGAAACTCAAATAAAACGTTTCAAAACAATTTTAAATTTTATATATCTGTCATGCGGAGACATACAGCTTTAAAATGGCGTTCAATATTGCAATGATTTTTCTGTGAATATATATAAAAGGAATTTTATTTAATTGTATTTTGTTTATTATCAAAATTAGGTTCCACATAAGCTTGCTCAAATATTTTTACTCTATTAAATGTAAGAATGACTTAATTTAAAATATTAATGGTTATGTACTGCTACCTTTTATTAAACTACCCGGAGCGCCAACTACCAGTAAATAGCTTTTTTTAAAACATGAAACTCTATTACTCAGTTTGGGATATGCATTATTAATTTTACTAGATTGATAACAGAGCTTTCCGTTCAAGCTTAATACTTAATCTTACAACTCAACAGCTCTTGTGAATATCACTTCTTAGCATATTTCAGGTAATTGCTAATTAGAAATTACGCGATTTAAGTTATTTATTAGAATTTTGTGTTTTAGAAGAATTTTAATACAGTATTTCATACATGACAGTAGTCTAACATTTTTATAACTATTTCTGCTACATAAAAGTTATATGTTTCATGCAGGGGATGAATTTCTGCAGGTTGACTGAAACTGCCGCCGATATTGGTATCACGCCTAACAAGGCCGATTCACTTATTATAAGGTGTGTGCCAAATGACAACATTCAGTTTTTTAATATGCAATCGTTCAATTATTTATTCATGACTGAATACCATACAATTTACTGGAACATGGTACTAAAATACGAGGGCCAAGCTATAAATATTGAGAATAAGTCAATCGACTATGCCGTGAAAAACAAAACATACAGTATTATTTAGAGCAATTCTTTATTTGCCATTTAAGGTTTAGTTGTTGAAGTTACGTTAGTTAGAACCCGAGTTGTTAATTTTTTAAAATGGCATTAAAAGTAAGAAAATGGAATTAACCAAAGATCATTTTCGACTCATGATTTATTATGACTTTAAAAGATGTTTAAGCACTTATGAGTGCAAAGAGAATTTAGACTCGGCTTTTAATGAATACGCATCTTCTTTTGTTACAATTTACCATGGTATAATGAATTTTAACTAGAAAGGAATTTTTCTCAGCATCAAAAAGGAGCAGAGCATGCTCCTACGACCGTTACCGAAAAAAACATTACTGCTGTTAAGAAAATAATTGAAGAGGGCGATAAAGCCACTTATGCGGTACTAGTATCAACTCAAGATTAGATCCTCAGCTGTTAACACAAGCATACACTATCACCAACATTTAAAAAAAAATATCAATCGTTTAATGCCGCATTGGCTTTCGGATTCCTGAAAAACGAAGCGTTTCAGAATTGGCCATGCAACTTTATATCTCCTAAGTAATGGCAAACAAACATTTTTTTTTCAATATTCTAATGACTGGCGAAACTTATATTCCCATTTTCGACATACCTACCCGCCAACAGAGTCGTGTATGAATTCATGAAGAACCTCCAGCAATGGCCAAGAAGCAGTAAGCTATGAAAAAAGATATGCATGAGGTATTCTTTAAAAGTACGGGTCTAGTCAATGCAATTAAGATAGATGGACAAAAGACAATTATAGCTACATGATACACTGAAAAATGTTTTCTTGAAATGTTTAATTGAATTTCAGAGAAGGAAATTATGCTACATTATGAAAATGCATCGTCCCATAAGGCTGCTTTAACTCTGCAGGTTTTGACTGGCCGTGGCCTCCTGGTTTAGCAATGTGCTACTTTTGGCTATTTTATGGGCTTACAAGATATTTTCAGAGTAGAAGGTTTTCGTATGAGGAAGAGATTGATACCGTGTTAAGTCATTTTGCTGTTTCAGATGCTTAATTGCATTTCACGCCGTTAGTTAGGTCATTTTGGTATTTTAAATAGCCGCCTAGGCTTTAGAGCAGCGTGCCCGTATGCTAAGCCCTTTTAGCTCTTTATTTGGCTCCATCGCCTAATTCCAGAATCACGATTTCGCACATATTTAGCCCCAAAAGCAGTATTTGTCGTCGGTTGGAGCTCTCCTCTGATGGCGTTTTTCCGAATTCCGAATAGCACGCTGTGGCGGCGTGATACCAGCGTGGCCCGCATTGGCTTGTTTCATTTTATCGCCTTGCGATTCGCTGTGGTTTAGTCACGTGGGGGACGCGGCCAAGGTGACCTTTTGCCGGCGCTTCCCTCTTGGCAGTCGTCCGGAGCCCGTTGCAGAGAGCGCTTGTGTGGTGGTTGTGAGTCGGAGTTTGTCGAGTGGTCTTCGGCGTAACGTGGGTGTTTTTGGAGCCCAGTTCCTGCTACTGTAAGTGAGGGGTCGTGCCCCCTTCATCTCGACCTACGAGGATTTGGTTCAGCAGAACGAAAGTGGCCCCTTTCTTTTCGTCGTCCCGTTGTACGCGTCCTGACGCGTCTCCCGTCGCCATTGAGGCGGTTGTGCATTCACCCCCTTTCGCCGTTGTAACACCGAAGGTACCTGCCACCTACGATTGCAGCTCGTCGCAACTCAACTGTACCAGGCTCCCTCGCCGCCTACGCATTAAGGTATGTGCCTTTAACCTGATTACCGCTGTGAACGCGAGTGTTAATGTAAATCTTCGCTGCCCTCCGCATAAGGCAACGTGCATATTTGTACTCATTACTACTCATTACTGCGCTAGTGTATTCATTCAGACTTGCAGACTGTTCATGCCGCGAGTGTTAATGTAAATCTTCGCTGCCCTCCGCATAAGGCAACGTGCATATTTGTACTCATTACTACCTATTACTGCTCATTGCTGTTCACTAATGTGCAACATCTGTCGTTAAGTTTAGAGCGCGCGTGCCAGCTGGTGCCCTTAATTATAGGTTAAGTTTAGATACAGGGCGACGCACTCTGCTGCCCATTGTAACCCGAAGTTCAATATATGATTGGTTAGTTAAGGGAACTATTGTTTGTTTCGGCTTGTGCATGTTCTGTTACAGATAGACGCCCCTTTATTGTACGGATTATTGTACGACGGAACGAGGAAGCTGTGAGCGTGCAGGTGAGTGAGACAGCTGCGCAGTCGTGGTCGGATTGACACCTAATTATAATCCTTGCTTAAGGCAATCCCGAAATTGTTATTTGACCTTGCAACTCTTGAGTAATCCTATCGGCGGAGTATTTGTGCATGCTTCGCTCCCGTCTAACCGTCCAGGCCCGGTTAGCCGGGTTAAGACAGGCTTGGTGGCGCCCTCATAATTTCGACATACCCTGTATATATTATGCCATCACGCGCTTGCCCAGAACGTATCGTGTGACTCACGCCCGACTCCCTGAGCGTCCCAGCCGTGGCCCATTAGCCTATTTCGAACCGATTTCAGGGCAAGTGTGCCAGTTTTTCAGGACTGATTCCGTGGTGCGATGCTCACCTTGGGTGGGTGTCGTAAAGTTCTTTTTTGCACTCATGATTTCAAAATTCATATTTCCCGGTCATTCCCGATGCGCCGAAAATGACTTTTCCCGCACCGGGGTGTTTTTTACTTTCCCACAAAAACTATGGCAATTGTGTGTTCCAGGGGCGCTGTAAACGTCAACAAAAGCTAACAGGTGCTAGGATACGTATAAAAATTTAGTAATTTGTGCTGCCAACTCAGTAAAGTTGTAAAACAGTAAATAATATTTATTTAACTTTTTTAAATATTTTGAGTTATTCGTTACAAAAAACATTGTACCTACCTCTTTCGGGAAGAATTTTCCCGAATTCGCACTACATGCAGCACTCCCTTCGGTCGTGCTGCAAACAAAGTGCTCATTCGGGAAAATTAACTTCCCGAACTTGTTAGGTAAATAACTATTAATACCGTAACAAATGTAATAATTG